>OZ020515.1:9464045-9811584 GCA_963971425.1 Bryoerythrophyllum caledonicum
TCAACAAAGGGCTCACACGAAGGAGTGGGCTCCATGGTACACATTTAACAAGAAGGATCAAGTGACATGTGTTTGGTGCAATTACACGTTCGCATACAAATGTGGGAGGTGCATGTCAGACTATGGGTATCCACAATGGACGAAGACTTTGTGCACTAAAGCCCCAACAGCTGTTAAGGCCCGTTTTAAAAGATGCGGAAATATTATTCCTACTAGGATGACCGACGCGGAGATCGTTGGCCTTCCTAGCGCACCAGCAACATGTTCCACTGAACCTTGTTCTAGCCAATCCATCCAACAAGGTAGTTTCTTGGAAACTCGAAATGAGGAGAACGCGCAGTCCACAAATCCTCTAAGCCAAGCAGCATCATCAACACCAAGATCTGTACGACAACGGAGCTTTCCAGAGGCTTACCAAATAGAAAAACGAAAAGAATTGGACGAATTATGGGCACAATTTTTTTATGAAGCCAACGTTGCATTCAACGTGGTTAGACATCCGGCCTTCATCAAGGCCACCCTCGCAACGTCAAAGGCGGGTTTCAATTATACACCGCCATCGTACAATGCCATGAGGACGACATACATTGAGCCTCTAAAAAAAAAGTGAAAGACCTTGTGGACAAGAAGACCCGTGTAGATATTGCCAAGTATGGGGCAACAATATGCTCGGATGGGTGGGACAATGTTACACGTCGCCCTCTCATGAATATCATGCTCGTATGTCCAATGGGTGATATCTTCTTGGGGTCTATAGACACCACGGGTATGAAGAAATCTACGGCATATATAGGGGACCAATTGAAAAGTTTTATCCGTAAGGTTGGACCATTGAATGTGGTCCAAGTGTGCACCGATAATGCTTCAAACATGTTGGGGGCAATGAAGAAGGTCAACGATGAGTACCCGCACATATATACTCAAGGGTGTTGTGCACATATTTTGGACCTCCTCCTCGAGGACTGGGGGATAGAAGGCATGTTTGCAGACCTCGTCCAGAAGGCGAAACAAATTGCATTGTATATCCGGAACCACCATGTGCCCATGGCCCTTTTTCGTCGATTTTTGCCACAATTGTCTCTATTGTGGCCAGCAGCAACAAGGTTTGCATGCAATCACATAATGATCCATCGTCTATTGGAAGTGAAAAATGCCCTGGAGATGGTTGTGATAGACCCAGCATGGATATCCTACGTGTCCTCTCTTTTCGATAGGCAAAACAGGCACCGTGCCCATGCAAAGGCATCGCAGGTGCGAGCCACCGTTCTAGACGAGACTTTCTGGCATCGGTGCAGTAACTTTGAATTTGTAGTGGCACCAGTACTAAAGGCATTGCGGACTTTTGATGGTGACACTCCGGCAATGGGAATTGCTTGGGTGACCATGAACAAGCTAAAGGAGCATGTGTTCAAGCTGCGCAATGCGCCATTCAACATGCTTGACGGAATTGCAACTCGCCTTGAAGGATCATTCCTACGGCGTTGGGAGATGATGACAACATATCTCCATTATGCAGGGGCTTTATTGAATCCTTATCTAGCCAATAACTTGCAAATTCAAAACAATGGTGAGGCCAAAAGGGCCCTAAACAAGGTTGTTATGACGCTCTGTGGTCTACTCGGAGTGTCTTTTTCGGCAGTAATGCTCGACATCACGGAGTATGAAGAATTGCGAGGCCCATATTCACCGGAGGAAGCTGGGGAAATTGAAAACAACAACCTCTTGCCTCACCAATGGTGGAACCGCGTGGGCGGGCAATCATTGCCTATCATTGCGAAGCGTATACTAGCACAAACCTGCTCGGCCTCGTCATGTGAGCGTAATTGGAGCATGTATTTGTTCGTGCATAGTAAGAGCCGAAATCGCTTGGGAGTGCAGAAAGCGGAAGATTTGGTTTACATCTACACGAATAGTCAATTGCTCTGAGAACGTGCTCGTCCAGACCCGATTCGATGGTATGAGGAGAATGTGCATTCGGAGGAGTCTGATCCACATGGGGGACTTCCTTCAAACACAGAGGACGAGGGTTTGGAGTCGGATGATGAGGGTTATAACTGGATGGGCGGCGATTGGGAAGACCTTGCCGGTGACAACAACCCTGTATCTGATCATAGCCCACCTAGGGACAACTCTGCAAACAACGAGCACGGTGGAGATGCACTACATGACCATTTTCACAACGTCCACGGTGACCCAGTGGATCCTTTTGTGTTTGATGATGTCGACGGAGCGGCAGTCCATACCATAGTAGAATTATCGGGTGAAGACCGTGCCCAAGAAGCTAGGGCAGACAAAGATGGGTCGGCATTGGGGGGAAATCTTGATGGAGATGACAACATCTCGGAGAATCAGTGTCCCAACTCAAACGACTCTAGCGCCTCGGGCCCTTCTAGTGGCGATGGCCCTGAACTTGACGGTCATGGCATTGGCATTGCGGCAAACGATACATTTCCTCACGATGGAAACGAAGTGAGCAGTGGTGGAAACAATAATGAATCCCATGAGCCAATGGCCACCACGGGGTCCATTGAAGTTGTGAGAAGCTCTCCGGTTTTGCCTCAAGCAATAGAACCGGACTCAGAGGAAGACATGCCACTACAAGATTTGTTTCGGCGGCCCCGTGATCAAAGTACCGCATCGATCGGAAGAACTCTTTTATGTGTAAAGAAAAAGACCTCTTCAACAATAGTTCGGCCACCCGTCCACCGTAGCGCACTCGGCCCAAATGGTGGTGTGGAGCGTGCAATACTAACCCCACAACTTCCCTCCGCGAGGGTTGGGTCCTCTACTATGAGCACCCATTTAGGGACACGGAGGGGCGAGAACAATGGTACTCTCCCTTTCTTCACGGGACCTTGGCGAAGTGGAACCTCGGAGAGAGTCATTGGGGCCAAAGGCAACCGCTCCAAAAACATGGATGGAGTAACAGACAAAAGGAAGAATATCCGAGTAAAACGACTTGTGAACGCCGCATCGACTACTGGAGCCGAGCTACAATTACGTAACTTGGCCTCAGAGATTGAGGAGTACGTGGCACCAGTCTTGGAAAATGCAGTGGAGAACTTCTCATCATCGGGCGATGATGCAGACGATGAGGATTGCGATGAGGTACCTGGCGACAATACGGTGGTGCTTCGCGGGCTTTTTCTTCCCCAAAATGTTCGCCGATCAAAACGAAAGCGAAAACACAATGAAGAATCCTCAAGCTCAGATGATTAAAAGATGACGGACATGAGGGTACTACAAGTTAAAAGTGACTTTAGTGGTGTGGTGATAGCATGGTACAATAGCACCGCGGTTTTAAACTATGTATTTGGTGTTGAGAGTGCCCATTCATGAAAGGACCACATTGAAATAAATAATTTTAATGTTAGAGCACCCTGGTACAATTGAATTCTTTCACATTCTCTAAACCTCAGCCCTTTTGAGGGGCAGACGCAGTGTTCGATCGCGCGCGCCCGGCCCCTAATCGGGCGCGCCCGATAGGCAGGTGCGCACGCGACCTACAATGGAACGCGCCAGGCCCGTGACGCTGCGCGCCCGGCCCTTAACGGTACGCGCCCGACCTTAACGGTACGCGCCCGGCCCTGAAATGCACGCGCGAGGCCCCTAGGGGTATGCGCCCGACCCTGTATGCACGCGCCCGGCCCTAATTGGAACGCGCTCGGCCCTACATGAACGCGCCCGGTCCAAATTGGTACGCGCCCGGCTCCAAATGCTGCGCGCGCGGTCCGAAGGCACGCGCCCGCCCCTTGATGTGACGTGGAATGCCGTCTGACGTGTCGTGCACACGTGTTTTACCAGGGGGTAAGTTGAAAATTAGATTTAGGGTTAGTAATTTTTTTTACACGCAACTGTCCGCCAAAAAGTGTTTTCCGTCCTGTCCGTCCGTCCTACTGTCCGTCCGTCCGCTGTCTTTGGGCCCCTGTCCATCTATGTAGACAACCCTGGTTTTTGGCATAATTAGGGTTTGTAGTCCAGTCCTTCCGCCTTTATTCTTACCTGAGGACTATTGGCTGTATTCTAGCGCGGACTATCATAACTATTTAACTAATTTTTTTGTTTTAGCCGGATTTTAAAGTAAACTTCCGGCATCATGTGGGAACGGAGTCCCACCCCGACCAATCTCGGGTTTTACTCTTAGGGAGGTTATCTGGTATCCCCACCAAGATAGGTCCGATCACCTTCCCTCTCAACTATGTCATACTCAAAGTCGAAATGGGTAAGCCTTTTCCCTTGCTATTTGGGCGGCCTTGGTTATACCTTGCAGATGTGCGTGTGAACTGGGGTAAGAAGGAGTTCACATTTGGCAAACTGCCTACTTCCATTCCATGGAAGCACGAAGAAGCCATGGGGGAGACAAGTGACGACGAAGGCTACACCTCCAAATAGTCAGACCAAGAAGGAGCGGACTCCACCTCGGCATACCTTGTGGAGAACTTTCGGGACCAAGTCGAGACGGACTATGGGTTCCCAGGAGCAGTCCAGGAACAAGGTGAGGTGGAAGAGTGGAATGACGAGGAGCCTGGACCGGATGGCCCTACGTTCCCACCCAAAGACCGTTCCTTAGGAGAAGCTTCGCAAACCTTGACCCAAGATTGGGTAAGGAAACAACTGGAAGGCGGAACCCTTCCGATACAAGAGGGGGAACATCTTCACACCCGTCCACAGTGGAGCGACCCAAGCCTGCTCGGTTTGGACGGCGCGGATCGCACCAAACCAGTCGTGTCTCCTGAAGATTACGACACCATCGAAGTCCTCCCAGGCAAGTCATTCAATCTCGGAAAAAATTGAACAAAGAAGGAAAGGAGGTTGTACACCGACCTTTTACAAGAGTTTGCGGATGTATTTGCTTGAGAGACATCTGATCTGACCGATATACCCGCTGAGCTAGGAGAGCACCGGATCGATTTAATGGAGGGTACCATGCCGGTCAGACAACGCCAATACCGCCTGAACCCTAAGTATTCACTTATGGTAAAGGAGGAGTTGGATAAACTGTTGGAGGCCGGGTTCATTTACTTGGTTAACAACTCCGAGTGGGTATCTCCCATAGTAATCGTGCCAAAGAAGGTAGGACAAGATGGCAAGGTGAAAATCCGGGTGTGCCAGGATTTCCGTAAACTTAACTCTGCCACCAAGGACTACTTTCCCCTCCCTTTCATTGACATGGTACTAGATCACGTAGCAGGCCACGAGTGCTTTAGCTTCATGGACAGGTTCTCCGGGTACAATCAGGTATCCATTCGGCAGCACGACCAACTGAAGACTACATTCACTACAGAATGGGGCACATTTGCGTTCAACCGAATGTCGTTCGGACTATGTAATGCGCCTGGCACTTTTCAACGCCTCATGATGGATATTTTCTAGGATTTCCTTAAGCATTTCTTGGAGGTGTTCATAGATGATTTTGGGGTGTTCAGCACTCACAAAGATCACTTAGAGTACTTACGGAAGACGTTCCAGCGGTGCAGAGAAACGAACCTGAAGCTATACTCGGGTAAGTGTTTCTTTGCGATGCTCTCGGGCGTACTTCTTGGACATGTGGTCAGCAAGGACGGACTACACGTCGACATCGACAAGGTGAAAGCGATACTCTAGCTACTGGCGCCGACCAATGTGCGAGAAATAAGAGGGTTCCTAGGATGTGTGGGCTACTACCGACGTTTCATCAACAAGTACGCCCAGTTGGCAGCACCCCTCACGGAACTACTTAAGAAGGATAGGGAGTTTGTGTAGACGGAACAAAGACAGACGGCTTTTGACGAACTCAAGGTACGAGTGTCGTCCGCCCCTATCCTATCCCCTCCCCAATGGGATAAGGATTTTCACGTTACTCTTGACGCATCTGGATGGTGCCTAGGAGCAATCTTGTGGCTGGAAGGGCCAAGTGGAGGGGAGAAACCCATCTACTACGCTAGCCGACAGATGAGCGCGGCGGAAAGAAATTACACGGCCACCGAGCGAGAGGCTTTGGCGGTAGTATACTCCTGTAAGAAGTTCCGCCATTACCTCCTGGGATACAAGATCGTCTTTCACACCGACCATGACTCACTGAAGTACCTAGTGAACAAGATCGACTTTTCAGGGCGGATTGCTCGTTGGATACTTCTGCTTCAAGAGTTAAACTATGAAGTGAGGGTTAAACCCGGCAAGGCCAACCAAAACGCCAACTACCAATCAAGACAGCACGGGCCGGAGAACCCCCAAGATCTCAAGACGAAGTTCCCCAACGACTTTCCGGACACAACCTCGGAGTCCTGCGCGGAGGAAGCATACGCCGAAGGGCAGAGGCAGACCAGGGAGGATGTGACGATCTTCCAAACGGACCCCGAGGAAGAATCCGAGTATAAGGACATTCGAGCCTCCTCCCCACTCACACCTACCCGGGAGGATGCAGCAGAGAGGAGAAGGCAGTGTTCTAGCATAAGGTAGCTCCTTATACCCTCATTGAGGAAATCCTTTTTAAAAATGGACCCGATGAGAAGTTACGAAGGTGTCTAGAGCTGAAGGAGAGAAGGCCGGTCATCCGGGCCTTACACGATGACCCGGCAGGAGGACACTTCGCCGTGATGAGCACAATAGAGCGTGTTCGAGTGGCGGGATACTGGTGGCAGCATCTTCACCGGGACGTAAAGCACTTTGTCCAAGGTTGCGACCCGTGCCAACGAATCAGCAACCCAGCTACCAGGAATCATTGGCCTGTGACTCCCATCATCCTTTTAGCACCATTTGAGAAATGGAGAGTCAACTTCATCGGTCCAATCTTTCCGGTAAGCAAGAACATGAGTAAATACATCATCCTGGCAACGGATTACGCCACCAAGTGGGTCGAAGCCGGAGCAACAAGAAGGAATGACGCTAACACCTCTGCCACCTTCTTCTTTGAACAGATATGTATGAGGTTTGGTCACCCCCTTGAGATTGTTAGTGACAGGGATACTCACTTTCAAAATGAAGTGGTCCTAGATCTAACCTCTAGGTATGCGATCAAGCACATGAAGACGACGCCGTATAACCCAAAGGCCAACGGTCTTACCGAGCGTGCTAACGGTATCGTGGGAGGAATTCTCAACAAGGTGGTCGCGGCTCATAAAACGGACTGGGACAAGAAGCTCTATTCCACGGTGTATGCCTACAACAGCACGAGGAAGACCACAACTGGAAGAAGTCCTTACTTTCTGGTTCACGGGCAGGAGGTACTACAACACATCGAGACGGTCGTAGAGACCCATAGGGTCTTAGCGTCCCACCATGCTGACAGGAGTACCTCCCTCAAGACCCGCTATGTAGACTTGGATGCCCTAGAAGAAGCCCGGAGTGAGGCGTTGCAACAAACGATCCAGGTACAAGCGCAACGAAAAAGGACTTACGACCTGAAGCTCAGCAGCAACAAGGGCATTGAAATTGAGAGCCTTGTCCTGCTCTTCGATAGCAGACACCAAGATTTTCCACGTAAATTACATCGCCAATGGATGGGACCATATGAGGTACACGAAGTGTTTTCAAATGGCTCCTTACAACTTAAAGATTTACAAGGAAAACTCTTGGAGACTAGAACTAATGGTTCACGAGTAAAGTTGTACCGCGAGCATGGAAGCACGGAGGAAGACAAAGAAGGAGCCTTGTCTGCTCGCGTGGACGCTCCCATGTGAGAAGGGGGTAATGTCGTACCAAAGATTTTTATAAATCTTTTAGTTAGGTAGTTTAGGGTGTTAAAGTTAAACCTGAAGCTTAAGTAAAGGCATCAATCTAAACTAGGATTAGCCTCTAAGTAGAATTAGGAAAAGATGAATAAGGGGTTATTTTAAAATCCTTATTAGGGATAAAGGAGATCCCAGACCTAAGCCTAGATCCAATCTTAAAAACTCACTTAAACCAAGGATAACCAAATCACCTCAACCGGAGGCAATCAGGCCCCCCCAAGCTTGTGATGGCATAGCAAGCGCGGACCTCATGACACCCTACAGCTTCCACCGAGGCGGACCTCAAGAGCGCAAGGGCGGACCTCATGACACCCTGCAGCTTCCACCGAGGCGGACCCCAGGAGCGCAAGTGCGGGCATCAAGGGCCCGAGGGCGGAGGCTGTGAACACAGCCATACATGGAAAGTCGGACTCAGATAAAACAACGGTGGGACCCAACAGCAAGGCGCGAATCCAAAGGGCAGACCCCGCCATAACCAGGCTGAGCCTACAAGGAACGTTCCCGAGGGCGGAAGGAAGAACCGTGAGAGCATACCCCGAGGGCGGAAGGCGAGACCTCGAGAGAGCCACAGGGCCGGAACCAGCGACAATGCACCACCGGGCGGAACCAACGAGAATGCACTCGAGAGTCGGAAGGAGGAACGAGGAGGACGCACCACGAGGGGCAGGCAGACGGACTACAAAGCCTCAACACCAGCGAGAGTGCACCACAAGGCGGAGCCAGCGACACTGCACCACAAGGCCGACTGCGAAGCCTCAACACTAACGAGAGTGCACCCGAGGGCGGAAGGAGGAACAGTGAGAGCGCACCCTGAGGGACGGACTGGCAGACTGCGAGGTGTCCCACAACGTCACCACATGAAGGAAGAACCGTGAGAGCATACCCCGAGGGAGGAAGGCGGAACCTCAAGAGTGCACCACAGGGACAGAACCAGCGAGAGTGCACCCGAGGGCGGAAGGAGGAACAGTGAGAGCGCACCCTGAGGGGCGGACTGGCGGACTGCGAGGCGTCTTACAACGTCACCACAGGAAGAAGGAACCTTGAGAGCATACCCCGAGGGCGGAAGGCGGGACCTCAAGAGTGCACCACAGGGGCAGAACCACTGAGAGTGCACTATAGGGGGTAGAACCGTGAGAGCATACCCCGAGAGCGGAAGGCGGAACTTCAAGAGTGCACCCCAGGGGCAGAACCAGCGAGAGTGCACCCGAGGGCAGAAGGCGGAACCTCAAGAGTGCACCCTAGGGGCAGAACCAGCGAGAGTGCACCCGAGGGCGGAAGGAGGAACAGTGAGAACGTACCCGAGAGCCAGAAGGCAGAACCTCGACAGTGCACCACAAGGCGGAACCAGCGAGAGTGCACCCAAGGGCGGAAGGCGGGACCTCAAAAGTGCACCACAGGGGCAGAACTAGCGAGAATGCACCCAAGGGCGGAAGGAGGAACAGTGAGAACGTACCTGAGAGCCAGAAGGCGGAACCTCGACAGTGCACCACAAGGCGGAACCAGCGAGAGTGCACCCAAGGGCGGAAGGCAGGACCTCAAGAGTGCACCACAGGGGCAGAACCAGCGAGAGTGCACCACAGCGGGCGGAACCGTGAGAGCATACGCCGAGGGCGGAAGGCAGAACCTCAAGAGTGCACCCCAGGAGCAGAACCAGCGAGAATGCACCACAGGGGCAGAACCAGCGACAGTGCATCCAAGGCCGGAAGGCAGAACCTCAAGAGTGCACCCTTGGGGCAGAACCAGCGAGAGTGCACCCGAGGGCGGAAGGCGGAACCGTGAGAGCATATCACGTGGCGGAAGGCGGAATCCGTGAGCAACCATCCCGAGAGCGGAAGGCGGAAACGAAGAGGGAACCACTGAACAAGAGAAGAAAGGAGAAATGGCGACCGGTCCCTCTTCACATATGGCCATTTGGCCGGCCATCCCCAAGGATCCTCTTGAGCTCACGGAGCTCAAGGAGGACCTCCCGCGCATGGGTTGTCTCCCCTTCATTGAATTTTGCTGGAGTTTTTGTGTAGACTCTACCATGTAGGAGATGCGAGAGAACCCATTGCCTCAACCGGAGGGAGAGGGCATCCGGGCTTGTCTAGATAAGTGGACCATGGGAAGGTGGCAGGAGGTTTATGGATTCCCAGGACAAGGAGGAGGATGGACGAGTTTGAAGAAGGAGGAGTATGCCAAGGGGTGTTTTAGCACCAAGGACGCCAAGAACGGCTACTCATTACAGGATTGCTCAGACCCCCGGGCCAAACGGGTCTTTGCCTTCCTCGTGCCCATCCTACACCCCAAGAAGCCCTCCCAAATCACGGACACCCTTGCCAACACCGTGTATGGAGCTTTCTAGGGGAAGAGGATGGTGAATTGGGCCATTATCGTGAGAGAGGTGGTGCTCAGGTTGGTGAAGGGCATCAACAACGCCAACAGATCTCCCATCTGCCCCTTCTTGATCCATCTCTATCATCACTTCAAGGAGACCATCCTCGAGGAGGACATCGCGTATGGGACCCAACTCATGTTGAAGAAATTCGAGGGGACCGAGTCGGAGCCAGAGCCAAGCTCTGAGGGAGGAAGCAGTGCCTCGCAGTCGGAGGAGGAGGCGTTACCACCACCCAAGCGCCAGAGGCAGAGGTAGAGAGGAGCTCCTGCCACCAGGACCCGTGCAGCCATATGTGCTGCAACCACTGGACTAGCACAACTTGGAGGTAAGACTTACCCAGCCTCTGAGTTGATCGAGGCCCTTCGAGTATATGTAGATGACGTAGATAGGACTTTGGGGCACGTTAGTGGTTTGGTGGGCAACCCTCCACGGGAGGGATTGATTGCCGTGGTCAAGGACAGAGTTGGAGGGGCGGAGGACCTTCGCATCATGGAGCAGAGGGTCCACCGGCTCACTTTGGATGTGACGAAGATGAAGAGTCGAGCATTGGAGGTAGAGGGGACTTGCAGGGAGGCTCTCCTGCAAGCCAATGCCTCGGCAACAGCTTTACAGCAGGTGGAGGACGCGTTGCACTTCCTAGCGGATGCGGTTGCAAAGGCCAAGATGTTTGATGCCAAGCTGGAGAGAGATGGCCACATCTCCAGCAAACGGGTGATTGCTTTTATGGTAGAGCAGACCGTTAAGTTGGAGGAGGCTTATGCTAACATGAGGGTTTTGGTGAGCAACCTCACCTACATCCTCCCCAAGGTTGGGGAGGATCTTGACAGTTCGGGCAAGGATGCAGATTCGGAGTCCGATACGGACTCGGGTAGGCAAGGTTTGGGTGGCCAAGACAAGTCAAAGGAGGTGGTTGATCTTGATAGCCCAGACCTTCCACCACGAGCTCCAGTGGTGGGAGTTGCTGCATGCCCTTCCCCTTCGGAGATCACCACTCAGGCACAGGGCGGTTGGAAGGAGGACACGGGTGTCACGGAGGAGCCTTCATCCAAGGGTGGTCCCCACACCCTCCCTCTCGGAGACCCCGTTCGCGACGCGCCATTCGTGGCGCCTTTACCGAGTGTATCTCACCCAAGGAGGTCCACGAGTGAGAGCTCCGCTTACTTGCACCTTCCGGTATCCTCGAAGGACAAGTCCGGACCCATTGCTGCGGTGAAGGTCTTCACCGCGACTCCAAGCCCGGTACCCGCCTTTACGACCCGATCCGAGCTTCACTCGAGCACCACTTCCGTGCTACTCACTCCGGGTGGTCCGGAAGCCTCTTTGACCTCGAGGGAGATCCTCCCTCGTGCGTCCGTGTCCGGACCGGCTTCCTCATTGTCCTCATATTTGTTATTTCCCTTGGCGACTCTTGCGAAGGCCGCCTCTAAGTTGACCTCGAGCCGGACTGCCAAGAAGCGGAAGAGGAAGGAAGAGAAGAGAAGACTTGAGGAGTCGACCCTGCAGTAGGGTCAGTATCTTAGTTTATAGGTCACTGTTCATTCGCGAACTAGGCCCCGGTTTGACTTTGGAGTTTGACTTGATTTGCCTTGGGAGTTGTGTTTCGATGCCTTTTGACTTGGCGTGTAGAGTTGGTGGGATGGCGGCTGCGCCGTCAATGGTAGTTAATGCCACCATGTTTAGTTAGATGGCATCTCTTGTTTTGGATGTTAGTATGTGTTTGCTGCAGTATAAGTGGGGAGCCTCTTGGCCCCTCTCTGGACTGCTTGTTGTGTGTATTCGCTTTCAGTTTTAATTCTAAACCTACGCTCTCAGCAGGGTTGTCTACATAGACGGACAGGGGCCCAAAGACAACGGACGGACGGACTGTCGGACAGTCGGACAAGACGGACAGCACCCTTATCGGACAGATGCCTAGAATATTCCAGAGAATATGCCATAAATCTATAGGAATATACCCGAATATTCTCTACCGGACGGACAACAGCCTCTATGAGACAGACAGCCGGACGGACAGTCACTACCAGACGGACGGACGCCGGAACAACCCTGGCTCTTAGAAAACCTTCCATGGTTGGAGAGCTCGAATTGCATACATGATTGTGAGTGCCATTTCAAGTAGTCCACTCCTCAAGTCTGTACTAACTAGCGACGTTGTCGTTTCCTTGTTCCATCAAGTAGAGTTAGTTGTGTGGATGGGAATAACAGGTGAGATGGCTAGGGGGTTAGTCGGACGTGACTCTAACTCTGACTCGTGCAATTGTTTCCTTGTTTCATCAAGTAGGGTTAGTCCGGATGGATGGGAATAACAGGTGAGATTATACGGGTTTAGAGAAGGATAAGGGGGGGAGTGACCGGTGAGGGAGGAGTCTCGGTGCGCCTTGTGTTACCTATCGGTGGCGGATGTAGCCGGTTGTGAGGGCGCAGTTAGATTCCTGCTACACTAACCTTTGGTCAGATGGTTGAGTCGTAAGGAGCATTAACTTACCTTAAAACATTAAGTCTAGTTTTAGTCTTCTCCTTTGTGCGGATGTCTATTGGTAAGGACTGAACCAGAACCATGTGTTAAGGACTGAATAGGACCTGGTTAGATCCCTTGTGCGGATGTCTATGTGGATATAACTAGGACCTACTCTAACAGCTCGGGTTACCTTGAGAGAAGGACGGAAAGCTAGCTAACCCCCCTTTGTGCGGATGTCTATTGGAGGTGAGGAAGGAAGGATGTCGTCCTCTGAAGGAAAGGAGTAGAGTCTATGGTCCCTTGTGCGGATGTCTATGTGGACCCCCTAGATAAAAACACCATATTGATTATATTGGGAGATTTCCATGATTTTGATCTAGTGCACATTCAGCTCAACTCGAGCTGAATGTGCATAGTGGGTACATTTTAGAGCTCAAGAGCAACATACGTATTAAATTGGGAGGCTCACAATCTCCCAATATAATGAATATGGTGTTTAAAGCTCTTTTAGCCATTTCGAGGTAAAAGAAGGACTACTAATTCAGATGGTAGGTAGGTAAAACTACGTGGCCGCCACAAGAATTACCCAAGTCCTAAAGGCCAATGGCCTAACCTTCCCCCTAACGTGGGAAATACAGTGAAACCACAACCATCCCAAGTTAGAAGTAGAGTTGACAGAAAAGGAGGAAGGAGAGTTGTTACTTGTGTCAAACCCCAAAATCTCTACGAGTCCACGGAGCAATCGTCCGTGGTGATATACCCCCCCCCTCCGGATGCTTATGATCTCCGGATGTCCATAGTGTGCATGGGTGTATAGTTGTTCCTCTACAAGGACTAAGTGGCTGTCCGCCGTGGGTTTCCGCCGTGGGTGTCCACTGTAGGTTTCCGCCGTAGGTGTCCGCCGTGGATGTCCGCCGTGGGTTTCCGTCGTAGGTGTCCGCCGTGGGTGTCCGCCGTGGGTTTCCGCCGTGGATTTCCGCCGTGGGTTTCCGCTGTGGGTTTCCGCCGTGGGTGTCCGCCGTGGGTGTCCGCCGTGGGTTTCCGCCGTGGGTTTCCGCCGTGGGTTTCCGCCCAAGGAAGAAAGCCTTTCCCTTCTAGTAACGGGGAAGGGTGGTTGTAGATAAGACTGAACCGTATGGTCTTACCTTTCTTTTCTTTCTTATTATGTATCTATTGTGGTATGTTTAGTGTTGTATGGCTTTAGGACTATTGTTAGTCGTTGTAGTTCTCGGTGATTCTCTGTGGAAACGAATACCTTAGGGTATCTTTGTGTTAAGATGTGAATACTTGCCAACACGTGCTACGACACTCCTTTTCTAATGTGTTGTTGGGCATCTCCGAGGGTTTCGGCTCCTCCTTTCATGTGTTGAGGTGCTCTTGGTGGGTTTCTTTGGGCGCATTCTGTTCTGTCTCTTTTCCGATTTCAGTGACGGTGGACTTGGAAACCATCTTCATCATGCTTTGGTTCTCGAGGTAAGTCTCCATTCCCTTCCTTCGCTGCTGTGGGTTCGTATTTTGGCCTTGATGTTTTCCCAATTCGCGCCTTGCAGTCTTTTATGCTATGGTCTCTTTCTAGGGAATAGCGGCATCTGATTGACAGGAAATTGTAGTCAATTAGGATGGTGTGATGCGTGCCTCATTCCTCATTTACCACCACTACTGATGATTCCCATGCTTCTTCAGCGTTCATCGCTATGCAGAAACGGTGATCGTCGTTCTTGTCAGTGTTGTGTGCTTCTCCTAGGACTTCCCCGATTTCCACAGCAATTTCTTTGACAAGGCCGCTGAAGTCCTCAAGCACATGTCTTAGCGTCACCCAGATAGGTAATTTCATTTTTCTTGAAAAACCTCCTTGGTTGTTTGGTTGGTCAAAGTTGTCACTATAGGGATCAAAGCCTGGTATCCACCTCTGAAAAATAAAAGTGCCGTCTTGTGTTCTATGTGGGGTTAGTAACAACATTTTATTGATGGTTTCAGGTTTTTCTGCTTTGAGGAGAAAAAAACCCTTACCTAGATGTCGTCTAAACTTGATGTTTCCCCCGAGTTTTCGTTGCAGGTCCTCGCACCACGGTTGGAGGCGGTGGTCCTTTGGACGGCCCCTGAGAAAGTAGGCTATGGAGCTGAATTATTGTAGGTACTACGACTCGCTTCGAACTGCTTCTTGATTAACTGATATCTCTCTTTTTAGGTCTTTGAGGAGGAAGCCTGCGTAACTTCGTACGTATCCGGACGGTAGCTCTTCTCCTGGGGTAGCTTTCGTGAGATGTAGTCCTGTGATGATGGTGCGTTGCTCATTGAGAATCTGCTCCATAGATTCCTATGGTATTGTCTCCATTGGGGTTGGGGTTGATACTTGGTGAATTTGGATTTGTGTTTCTTCTAGTATGTTGGCAGCCTTCCTCAGGGTGTTGGCATAGGAGGCCATCTTGGCAGAGATGGTCCCTTTGTTCCTGTTGCGAGGGTCTGGCTTATGCTAGAAGGTTGTGTTAACCCCTGACCGGTGTGGCTTTATACTAATATCAGCTGCCTCCAGCAGCTGTTCTCTTATGATCCTTCTGTCTTTCAATTCCACGAACTAGGTGCAAATGATGGTGAGCTATGAGCAGGAAAGGATTAGAGTCTGTTGCCGGGAGATACGTGGATTGGAGTCCTGCGGCTTCTTTAGCTGATGTTCGTCTTCTCCTCTCTTTCAACTGTGGCGTCTTCATCGCCTCCACTTCCTCAGCTTTGGCCTCTAACTCCTCTTCTCGTTGTGAGAAGTCTGTTGTGGAAATGCTGCTCTTGAGTGCCGTTGAACTCTCCTTATGCTTGATTGGTTTTGTCCTGCCTGAATTTGATCACCTAAGGTGAAGACTCCTTCAGCTGGGTTGCCGTTAACTCCTTCACCCTGCCGCCCTCCAGCCCTCTTCCTCAACTTCTACCTTCCGTGCTTCCCTCCTGTTGCGCGTAAAGAGACGTGGATGTCCTCCTGAATGCTCTTCGTTCTTCTCAGCAAGTTCTTCTCCTTACACCTCTCTCAACCCTAGTGATTAGTGTGTGTTCAGATCTGAACGCCTTGTTCCTTGATCAGATTTCAGCAGCTCCGTCTAACTCTAAAATGATCAGATCGGTTGGTACCTTACTACCCTAAACTCCTTACTACCAGATCTTCCTTTCCCTTGTGTGGATCTCTAGCACGTCCCGACGGATTTGTCTACCTGCCTAACATGCACACCCCCTCTGATCCACTCTTCCTCTTCCGCAAAATGCGGAGCCATCGTAACCTCTTCTGGTAAACTCATCAAGAATAAGATAAGCCACCCTCTAACCGCCAATATCCCATGCCCGCCAGCTACTTTTTCACTAAAAACCGCCACTATATGCACATGTAACCAACTCTCTATTTTTAATGGCGGGAGATAAGGCTAGGGTGGCATGAATTGGATGCACACTTGGTGGTTTTAGGTGAATGGGATCTTCTAGACTTATTGTACATGCAAGAATAGAGAAAATGGAATATTTCTAGAATTAGTTTAAGGTTGACTCATTGCCGGTTTTTGGTTGTTACGCATGCGGTTTTTGGTTGTTACGCATGCGGTTTTAGGCCATTTGTGGGAGGGTCATGGCCCCCACCTACTGACGCTCACCCAACTTTCTTCACATGTGCCTTTGAAAATTCATAACTAATTCATAACACATCGGAAAAATATGAAATCACTTGGGTTGAACTTGTAATTCTATTGGCTATCACTGAAAAATAATTTAATTATTATCTAGGTTCTCCACATATGCAAACTGCTTAACTTGACGGTTATGGGGGGGTTTATCTTATATGTTTTTCAACAGAGGCCCTCGGATTTTCCTGATGAGCCCTGGATCTCCCTGGACCTGAGGAAGGCCTAGTCTACCCATCACGTAGATGCTGGTCTGCGTCGTGTGCAAAATCTGTACATTATGATTGTCCAGTCGGTGGATTGAAGTGGGCCCCAGAGTAGTGCATGGAATGGGAATGAGCATGTCAGAGTGGTCTGCACTACCGCACTGTAGCAGGCCTCCAGCTTCTGATACCAAAGTGTGATGCTTTTCACTCACTAGAAATGTGGACAAGGTTACAGCTTTCTCTTGTCTGTTGTTACTGACTTCACTCACCCTCTTCCTCTTTGCGGCTGTAAAACGACAGGCTCGCTACCAGTGAATACACGCCATTCGATCTCTTTCGAGGAAAATGGAAAATGAGTTCATCGTCTACCTCCACATGATCTGGATTAGTAGCCTCTTGCAAGTCAACGGCTATTGGCAGTGACGCATACCCAACATATTTCTCTTTCATACACCGGCACATCTTTCCGAACCAAGTCGCCTGGTTAAAAAACAAACTTGCAATTACAGAAACTGCAAAAGTTTTTGAGCGAGACGATTCGGATAACCAAGTCACTCCGCTGCAGCTCTTGAAGTCATCCTCAAAATCTGACTGTGAACTTACAAGATAGACGTTCAACCAAATCAAGTATAGCAAATGGTGTTTATTAGTCATTTGAGGACTCTGTACATTGATCGATACCAATTCAGAATTGGCCCGGACCCAAACAATGTGGCTAGTCTAAGTAATGAGGGCTCCCATGCAGGGTCCCAAAGAATGATAAGTGTGTGTGTGTGTGTGAGCGCTGTAACGAGTCTACTTCCTACTCCGAATGTCGGAGAGCTGCGCCGGGGTCGACCCAGAAGTCTGAATCACCCGGGAGTAAACGATACGAAGAATTGAAGAAGCTTAAAACTGGTGAAGGAATGATCAACACTGCTAGGGTCGACTCTTCGACAATGTCCGTCTCTTCGAAACAAGCTTCAGTGCGGATCATCCCTATGGACCAACGTCGTTTCGTTTCGCCCTTCTCTATGGAGTGATGTTCGTAAAGTCCTAGCTGCTTGGGCTCAGACCTTTCCTGGCCTCCACTTCGACGACCCTCCGTCGCCTTCGCAGCTGTCGTCGAACCCGCAGCAATGCGAGGGAGGCTTCCACCTTGACGACCCGCCGTCGCCCTCGGCGTGATGCGATGGGGGCCTCCACTTTGACGAGCCACCATCGCCCTCGCAGTTGCCGCAATCGCCGGTGTACGAGGGCGGGTTCCACTTGGATGACCCTCCATCGCCTTCGCCAGCCATTGCCACCGGTGATATGCTTTGCTGCGCTGAGAATCTCGATACTATTAACGAAGTACTTGTCAAGGTCCAGTTAATGGAGTGAGCTACAAGTCCAGGAATGACCAGATCTGATTACAGGAACGTGTGCAACCAAGTCTCTGATGGAATGTGCCTGGTTGGTTGACGGTCTCGTATGTAACTACCGCCGGGAAGAGTCAGAATGCAGGCAGATGTGAGCTAGCTTGACGTTGTGTCGATGCAGCTCGTGATGATCTGATGCGATGAAGTTGTGGTCTGAGAAATTCGCGAAGCTCCATGGCCTTTTATGGGGCTCGCATGTTGCTGGATCAGCTCAGAATCTTGACTGGTTGACTGGTCAGTCAAGAATGCAGGCGATCTGGGCCGCCGTCTGTATTGGTTTCTATACGCGTCCGTTCTCCACTGCGTCGCTGCGACAGCGAGTCAATTCTTCAAGTCCTTGCTGAATGAGACGATGTGTGAGCCGGCGGATGAGACTCTTGGAGGTGTGCCTGATATGGATGAGACTGTTGGATGAGAAATGAGGAATCCGTTAGTTATTACGAAGTGGTTTTTAAACGACTTTGACGAGGAAATGGGCATCTGGGAGTGAATGTGGGACACTTGGGGTCGAAGCTGGGGAAGAAATCACATTTTTTGAAAAAACTTGGGTGCCACTAGAGTCCTTTGGGAGTTGAAAGAACATTCATTACATTTGGCATGATTCGATCCCCTTCTAATTTTTGACTCGGTTGTAGGTCACTCGTCAGCTGGGCATGGTATGGATGACCTAGTTTAGGTGGTCAGGAGCACGGGCCTTAGCCTTTAGGGAGGTGATATGAGGTTGCCATGGCCGTGGCAATTCTATGTCCCACCAGAATCCTCTTCAAGGCACTCGTCACTACTAGGCTGGAGGTGAGTTGGGGTCGCCCTGGCGTCCTTCGTCATGGTCCAACTTGTGTTGAATTGGAGGCATTTTAATTTTCTTCTACAAATTGTGCTCTTCCTACCAACTGCTTTAGTCCCAAAGTGCCTTGACTTGGTGTAGGGCTTGCTCGAACTCGCTATGGAGATTGTGGCCAATCTCGTGGTGGTGCTGTTGATAATGAGCAGCACTAGCCTTGGCCCGTCAAAGGCACGTGCGGATGCTCGCTATCATGGTCTTGCTCCAGCTAATTGTTGTTGTTGTAAAGTGAATGGTGTAGTGGTCAACTTTCAAAGTATGTGGGGACATTGTTTGGAAGTTTTAGCTCGCATTAGGTAAAGTCCAAGAATATTGATTGCCAAGAAGAAGAAGAAGAAGAAGAAGAAGAAGAAGAAGAAGAAGAAGAAGAAGAAGAAGAAGAAGAAGAAGAAGAAGAAGAAGAAGAAGAAGAAGAAGAAGAAGAAGAAGAAGAAGAAGAAGAAGAAGAAGAAGAAGAAGAAGAAGAAGAAGAAGAAGAAGAAGAAGAAGAAGAAGAAGAAGAAGAAGAAGAAGAAGAAGAAGAAGAAGAAGAAGAAGAAGAAGAAGAAGAAGAAGAAGAAGAAGAAGAAGAAGAAGAAGAAGAAGAAGAAGAAGAAGAAGAAGAAGAAGAAGAAGAAGAAGAAGAAGAAGAAGAAGAAGAAGAAGAAGAAGAAGAAGAAGAAGAAGAAGAAGCGTCGGGGAGGGATTGGTTGTTTTCAAGTTTTCGTTTATGCAAGAGTATCGACATAGCATGTTGAATTGCAATAATGTTAATATTTGAAAAGGTGGTTTTGATTGAAGTGATGGGGATATTAAATGTTTCTTTGAGGGTTGTCATTAAGGGAATGAAGGTGGTGGCTCTAGCACCTGCGGTGATGACAATGAGTGGGTCTACTTTCCATCCTAGTGCTTGAATATCATCGAGTAGTGGTTGGTATTTATTTGTTTTGTTTGCAATAGTGTCCGGAGAGAATCTGTCATTACAATATGTAAATTCAATAAACTGAATAGTGAGACTAGGGTCTATGTGGTTTGGTGGGGGGTCTTTGTATGATAGTCCTCTAACACATAGTAGGTCCGGTTTGAATCTTGCATTACAGTGGCATCTTTGAATGCAACATATACATGGTAATAGCCAAGGAGGAACCGTATTTTCTTGTGGGTTGTCATTAAAGGTTCCGGCATTCATGAGAATGAAGCACCGGGATTTGGATGATGATACAAGTAGTTTATGAATAGCCCATACGGCCTTGTTGTGTCTTTTGACAATTAGTGAGTGTATATGGGGGTTTTGGCACTTGAGTAAGACATGTAGCCATGTGTCCGGGTCCGTGGTGTTGCAAATTGTACATGTTATTGTAGGAAATCTCTCTATTCCGAAGAAGAGTTGTTTACAAGCATTTTCCGTGTATTGTCCAGTGCGAAATTTGATTAGGCATGTGATTTGTGGATCCGTAATTATGGGGTTTTTCCAAAAATTGTTAGATAGTTCGTTGTGAATGTTTGGGTTGCCGGTCCATTTATCAATATTGGGGAACTTTTCTGTGAGTTTTTCCAGGTTATTTACAAGATCATGTTTTTTGAGGTATTTGTCTAAGAATCGTATGGGACCTTTATCAGGAGTTTCACCCATGGAGGGCCATTCATATCTATGGAAGTAATATGGGGTGGCATGGGCGTGTTCGTATGGGTGTTCGGCATTCTTGTGGGTTTTTTCTCTTCCTTCCTTTGCTAATTTGTCGGCTTGTTCGTTGCCAACGATATTAGCATGAGCTCGGACTTTGTGTAGTGAAGTACTTTGTGTGCGGTTTTGGAGCATTACAACCATGGATGTGAGGATAGTTTTGTCCGGGTGACTGTTGTGTAGAGTAGGGTGTTTTATGTGTGTATTAAGGAGATGAAGTACATTTATGCAATCTGTGAAAATATGGGCCGGTTCATTTGGGCATTGAGTGGTGATTATCTTAAGGGTTTTATGTATAGCCATCATTTCGGCTCTTAGAATATTTTGGAGTCCATGTAGTCTTTTGCCTAGTTTAATTTGTTTGGTTGAATTGTATATCCCATAACCAGCTTTTTCACGGTGCCAGTGTCTCGGGCTTACTTCAGTTGGTTCTTTAAAGGAGCCATCAGTGTAATAACTAAGGTTGGGATCAAATTTAAGGACAGTATTTGTTTGGTAGTTGGGAAGTGGGGAGCTTGGTTTGGTAATTGGTGGTGCGGGGATGTTTGTGTGGGGGGCTTTAGACCATTTTTTGTTACGGTTTACACGGATTGAAATATGTGTGGGAGGGACAGTTGTGATGTATACCTTATTAATGTTTAGATTTTTTGCTATCAAAGTGAGGTGAGTGAGATTTTCTAGGGTACCTATCTCCCGAGTTTGGTGATGTATACATAAGATACGTAGGGTTGCTGGTTCAAGGCGGGGTGTTTGTATTTGTGGTGGTATGGTGGGTTCTTTGTAAGTCATAGAGTCTGCTTCAAATAGTACTATGATGTGGGAGTCCGGGAATGGGCCTAAGTGTGGGTTAGAGTTTTGGTACCAATGAGTGTCCGGAGTGATAACAATGGTGATGTTGTGGTTGGGATCATTATTTGCCGCTAGGCATGCCCAATGTGTTGCTTGTTGTGTTTCTTCTTCGTTGTGAGGGTGTGCAATGCCTATTCGGCTCCACTTATAATCAAAGGCTTTCCCAAGAGAACCAAAAATCTTGTCACGTTCGAATGGAGAGTAGAATTTTGAGATTTTTGTAGAACATGTAACGGGGGATGAGAAGTATGAATGTGTGATATTCAAAGATGTAATAAGGTAGTCTAGGATAGGATCGCGTAGTGTGTAGTGTGCATTTTTGAGGGGGTCATTTTTGGGTATTTGGTATTTATATCTTTGGTATAGCCAAACAATATCGGTTTCAAATGTTTGGGGTATTGGTTCAATGTTAATGGGGGTTTGTAGTGCGTTGTGGTATTGGTTCCACAACCATTGTAGTCTAGCAAGTGGTATGGTTATTAGGTGTCTACCATCATCTTCATATATGTGGGCATCATCTTGTTGTATTTTGATTGTATTTGTTTGTGCCAGGATGTCAGTTTCGGGGTTGCATTCGGTTGTGAAGATGTTGAGGAGGGGGATAATAAGAGGTGGCGTGACAAATCTTCTATCTCGAGGTTGTGCTTGGGGGTGGTGTAATTGTATGATATTCAGGTAATAACTCTTTTGAGTTCTAAGGTAGTATTGTGTAAGGATTTCAGAGTTGTGTAAGGAGGCGTTTGGGTTGTGCCAAGGGAAAAGATTTCTTTGCGGCAGCCATTTGGTGTAGGTGGTGTTATTGTGGGGCCAATGGCATAGGTATGACGTATATTGTTTGCTTATGTTGTTGGAGTCAATGTATTTTTTATGTTTGTGTTCGGTTATGCTATTTATTGGGTGTATGGAAGGATTTTTTAATATATGTGGTGGACGGGCATTTGGTCGTGAATGTGGCGGGTTTGGAGGGATTAATGGGAGGTTGATGTTGGGGTGGATGTCATTTTGACCAATGATGTAGGGGTCTTTGAGTGTGTAAGGTGGGGCGTGAGTGGTGCAAGGGTTCGGGCATATAGGGAGGCATGGAGGTTGACAAAATAATTGTTTAGGGATATTTAGTGCACTTTTTATTAATTTGTGAGGGGTACCGTAGAATGTTTTGTAGCTCTTGTCGTCCATGAGTTGTGTTCCATTTGGTAGTGTTATTTGTTTTAGATCGGTAATGTTTGCGGAAAAAAGTTTTTGTAGGAGTTTGGCGGATAATTGTCGGTCAAGTCTAGGGAGGTTATGTATTTCATTTGCCCAATTTTGTTCTAGTGGCACGGGATCTAGTAGGAAATCTTCTAGTGTGCTTTTTAGAAATGTTTGGCCTTCTGTTTTGAGTAGGAAAAGTGTACAGGTAATGGGGGACCGAAGGCAGTTAGTTTTTTTAAGTCTTTGGAGATATTGTGCTCCACCATAAATGCCAAGGATGTGCCAAAGGAGTCCACTGTAAATTATTCCTAGTCGTCCCTTGTCGTTAAGTGCATTTTGGAGTTGTTCTCCAATGCATCTTAGATAGGCATTTCTGAGGGAAAAAGCTTCTAATCCAAATAGTTCGTGGGGAAGTTGCGTTATAACATTGGGCGTACATTTAGGGAGTCCGCATACTTTCTTTTGTATGGCTATTATTTTTTTGTCTAGTTTGTTTATGGCGGGCATGGAGTAGGGGACCGCATAGAAACTGTATGAGATCCTAGGGCGTATGATGGTATCAATCATTTTTATTATTTGTTGCAATGTAGCTGGACATAATGTGAGTTCATTGCATTGTTTAATAAGTTTTGTAGTGGTAGCGTGGGTTTGAATTTTCCATTTTAACGATGGGACTAGGTTTATTCCAAGGTATATGTAGGGTTGGTTTTGGTTTAGAACCGAAATTGGTTGGTTACGATAGTGGATATTGTTAGCTTGAATAAGGGCTTTGAAGGCGGTCGGGTTCATTTTAGATTTGTTTGGACATCCAGTTATGGCACATTTTTGGACCCCAAGTTCCATCCTGGACCATAGACAAAATTTGTCTATTTTGTCTAATTGAGTTTGGAGTGAATTGAGGTGTCCGGAGATGGCCGCAAGATCGTCAGCATATGTGGCCGAGTTTATGGTAACTTTTGAGGTGTCAAAGGTGTAGCCATTATTCCCTCTTTGAAGCCATCTCAGTAGGGGTTCTAGAAAAATAATGAAGAGGTATGGGCTCAATGTATCGCCTTGGATGGTACCTCGTTGGATAGGAATAGGGCGTGTTTTACCAAAAAATTCTCCAACGTATGTAGTGGTAGATTGGAAGTATATACTACCAACTAGTGTGACCGCGTCGCACGGGTATCCAAGATCGCTCATAATGGTTAACAAGCGAGGATGGTCAATGGAACCGAAAGCGTTTTTGAAATCTATGTAGAGTATGTAAATGTCTTTATTAGTGAATTTTGCATCCTCAAGAGCGGCGATGAGAGTTTGGATTTGCCGTGTGGTACTTCTTTTGGCTCTAAACCCTTCTTGGCTTTCGTGTAATATTTGGTGTTTTTCCCCGTAGGCCGATAGTATTGATGTTAGTGTGCTAGTGTACAATTTGTAAATGGTGTTGGCTAAGGCAATAGGTCGGTGATTAGGTAGCTCGGATGGGTTGCCTTTTTTGTATAATAAGATTGTTAAACTTGTTTTCTAGGATGCAGGAATTGCTTTTTGTTTGTAACAATGGAGGAAAAATAATGATAGAAGGTCATGGAATCTTGGAGGCATGTTTTTTAGAATTAAGTTAGGTATATGGTCCGGTCCGGGAGCTTTGTTGGTCCCCAAATTTTTTAGGCACATGTTATCTGTGTCTCTGTTATAATATGTGTGTAGAGGAGTCGTGGGTTCGCCTCTTTTTTCAATGGTGAGCCCATCAAGATCATGCCACAGGTATTGCCTAACCCCGCATGTGCATGTTGGTGTATGTTGTGGTTGGAAGTGACATGAGGGGGTGGATGGTCTATTGTTTATGGATTGTTGAAAATGTATTTCGTTTGCAATGTCGTCTGGGCTGGTTAGAATATTATTGTTTTGATCTAGAATGCAATCTAGTGGTAAGTTTGTGTTATTTTTAAAGACTTTTCTATTAATCTTTTTTGGGCTAGATTCGTATAGTTGACAATACTTAGAAATGGCTTTTCTGACACATTCTCTTGTATATTTTGTAGTAATTTTCCGAGCTTGTTTCTTGGCAATTTTTGCAATGACTGCAATGTCTTCTAGCCAGTCTTCGTGAGGGTTGTTGGGCGGTGGTACTTGTGGGATTTGGGGGTGGCGAAGGTTTTGTAGTTCAGAGAGTATGGGGTGGGTTCGCCAATTTTGATTAGTTTTAGCAATGTAAATTGTTTTACGAATATTGTGGTATGTAACAAGATGTTGTTTCCACTTTTTGGCTAGTTTTCTTGGGAGATACCCCCCTTGATTCAAGGTTCTAGGTGTGAGTTGTGGGGTTGGGGGTGCTTTACATGTCTTTTCTAATGTAGTAGAAATTTCATTAATAATTGTCAAGAGAGGTGCAGGCTTCTTGCCATTGTATGTGTGTTAGGTGTTGGTGATTGGAAAGAGTTTCCGTAAGGGAGTCTATATGTAGTGAGTTTTTTTCAAAGAATATTGTATTAAAGTTATCAAGGTTTTCTTTAGGGATGGGGTTTAGTATTTTGATATTGTTTGAGTTTGTTTTTGTGGGGGGTCTACTTATAAGGATGTTATGAGGTATATTTAGTTGGATTGGGAAGTGGTCCGAGTTTAAGTTGGTTGAGGTATTGGTGATAGATGTGTATTGGGTATGGTTAGGTGTTTTAATGTAAAATCCATCAATTAGGCTAGTGTGTGTGTAATTAAGTCCTCCTTGACGAGAGTATTGTGTATCGGTTGGGATCAGATATAATTCTGGGTCATCCGTGTAATTTTGCCATTGATAGTTTATATCTCGTGGGGGGGTGAAGGTCTCTCCATTTTGTCGTCCAATAACGGCGATACCTCGGTTAAAGTCTCCACAAAGTATTATTGTATGGTTAGTGTGCGTATTAATTTGTGAAGTGATGGAATTTTGGATTTCCGGAATAAGCCTCGAGTCTTCTATGTGCGATGGCATGTATAGGTGAAGAATGAGCCATGGTTGGAGGGGTCGGTTAGTAATTTTAATAATTTGAAGGTATGGTGATATATTAGCCGGGGTAGGAATTTTAGTAATATTCCTAGGGAAGGCATATGACTGATGTATAAGTATGAGGAGGCCTCTTCTTGTTGGTGTATATGGCATTCGTTGTTGGATGCATCTTGTAAGGGCATGAGTGTTATTAAATATAAGTTTGTAATCGGGGAATGTTTTTTGGATGTATTTTGTGGATTTAGTAGCGGTTAATTTAGTTTCTTGTATAGCAATTATGGCGGGTGGTGTGTTGGTGTGGGTAGCTAGATTGTGGAGGCATGGGAGAGCAGTGTTTAGGGATGCAACATTCCATGTTAAGATGTATGTATTGATGTCTCTGGTGTTTTCGTTATGATTTGTAGGTGGTATATATGGGGTTAGTGGGGATGGGAATGTGTAATCTGGGATTGGCTCAAAGCATCTCGTTATTTCTTTAGTTAGTTCATGTGGCAGGAATGGGAAGTGTAGTTGGATAGTATTTTGTGTGGGGGGTGGGGTTTGATTGTGTACGAAATCATATATTTCTTTGTGTATGGAGTCTTTATGTCGAATAATATTTTGATTTTCTGCTAGGAAACTTGTATACGGGTGTTTTGTATTAATATGTCTTTCGGGTGGGTTATGTAGAGTGATTAAGTTGTTAAGGAGAGTATTGGTCCAATTTGTAGTATTGGTATTTTGTAGGGCTAATATTTGGTTGCACTCTTCTAGAGAGGGGTGTATTGTAATAATTAAAGCATATAGGATATGTGATGGGGGATGTATAGTTTTTTGTTCAATGTAGTGTGCTATATGCGGATAGGTCATGTTATGTGAGTTGTGTAGTTCATGTGTATTCTTTAGTAGTGGTGAGAATGTGTTAGCAAGGTGTTGATACTCGGGGTGTAGTTTTATAGTACTAGGGATGAAGTACATTTTTGCTCGTTTTTAATGAGCTGTGGGGTGTGTTTTTATTATGTTTGGCATGGGGCCTGGGTTTTTTTCAATGTCACCGCTGAGAAGTATTAGTATTATACAGAGGTAAATTGTGGTAGGGTAGTGTTGTTGTTGGGGTTTTAGGTTTTGTAGGGGTTGTTTGGGTGGTTGTTGTTGTTGTTGTTGTTGGTGGTGGTGGTGGTCCCAGGTTTGTTTTTAAAATATGGTTTGATGTTTATGATTATACTGTGGTTGAAGATTTTTAAAGAAGTATATAGGTATACTATTTCAAGTGTGGGTATATTTTGTTTGTTTGTTTTTGGTGAAGTATAGAAGTATACTTTTGAGATTATGATATTTAAGTTACTATTGTTGTTTTTTGGATTTTTTTAATATATTTATAAATAAGTATATAAATATACTTTTTGTTTTCCTATCGTGTTGTAGGTCGAGGTTAGTTTAATGAGTCAGGTCGTCTAACAACCATGGAGGCCTCTTTCGAAGCTTCTTCCTCATGATCTTGGATTATTTGAACAAGGTGCATGCGGAGGGAAGACATTTCGCCCCTAAGTGTCTTTGCCGTTTTGGCTAGTACTTTGTCCGCGTATACTTTGGCTTCTTGTACTATCTCTGTTTTTAGTGCCCTCATCTCCTTCCGTACCTCCAAAATGGTGTTGTTGGTCCCTTTTTTCACCTCCTCTTGGACTATCTTGTGTAGGTCCTCCTTACTATATCCCGTTTTTGGTGCATTTTCTAATGCAATAACTGCATTAGCTACTGCAGTGTTCACTTCGTTAAAGCCCCATTTTGCAACACAATCATCTGAAAGGGCACTTATCCCGTTGAGGCTTTTGGGGTGTGGAGTAAATTCGACATATTTACCAAGGATTTTATCGCTGGTGTTTACTAATTTTTTATATACTGCAGCATTCAGGCATTGGATGTTACATATTCCAACATGTCAACCATGTTCTAATTTAAAATAGGTGTCCACAACATTCTCCTTTCCCATAAATGCGTTGATCCCCTGTTCTAACGCATCAACTGTCTTTGTTTTGTTTAGATTTTTAGCAATTAAGATGAGAGCATTTTTTCTCGCTTTATCATCTTCACTCATCTTTCCTTTGCTGGCAAAATAAGGGTTAAAAATCTCATTCGAAAAAGCAATTTTTTGGACTTTTACCTCTTGGGCTTGTTCTGGAGAAGGGGTTTTCACCCAGGCGAATTCAAGTTCGAGCTTCTTCTGGACATCGGTTATCTCGTATTCAAACCCTCTAGCAAACCCTTCCTTCACAATCTCTTCATGCAAAACATACCATGGTTTTTGGGCCAAGTTTACTCCTGAAATTTTCACGGACAAGAGGTTTGCAAGAGCAAGGGAATCATAGCTTTTACACACTTTACCTCTATGAGGGATGCCTTCCTCCAGAGTCAGGATGAATGGTCTCGTACCTTTGAGAAGTCCCTTCACATCAACTCCAGGGTTCTTGAGGTGAAGTTTGATGATGCCACTCCATCTGTCTATCTTGTGGTGGCATAAGATTGCTATTGGTTCTCCTAAGATTTCGCCAAGGTCGATGTTCATATGGAGAAGTCTTGTTTTTACCATGTCATAAACTATGTTTCTAGAGAAGACTTGTTCACCAATCTCAAAGAAAATTGCAACTTGATAGTCTAGAGCATAACCATACTCATCAATCTCAACCTCACTAGGTAATTGGGTTAAGTTGAAGTGGTTACTTTCTTTCCCATCCGTCCTCTGCGAAGGCCACTCTTCTTGGATGACAAACGGGAAGGAAGGTAGTGCTTCAATTCTCTCTTGTGCTTCTGGTTCAGTCAAGCCCAACTCAAGCAATTCAGGAATAGTTAGGACCGGTCTTTTGGGGCTGCCACGACATACACCTATAGTATTTAGAGTATTGAAACCCAGCCAATAAGGTGTTCTTTGCAACTTCGTTGCTCTTACCTTCTTCTGGTTGGAGGTGTTTTCTCCCACATCACTCGATCGCTTATGCATTGCTACAACCTCACATGCATTTTCCTCAACAATTTCCATTAGTACTGGGCCATTTAGGGTTGGAGCAATAGAGTCACAAACATACGGTCTGGTCCTTTGGAAGAGGAGGTTGTAGTATCTTCAATCATTCTGCATGTCACGAGTAAAGAGTTGCTATCTGTGATTTTTACCATTCTACATTTCGATTTTTTTTGGCGCACTTTATTATCACGTCCATCCCACAACTTACTTTGTGGGCTTGCAGGATGTGATATCAAGTACCAACATGATGAAATTAGATATGATGCATTACAAAGGAAATGATTAAAAGTAGAAAAGTAGTTACCTAGATGGGTGTGGGGCGATTGATGTGGGATGTCGCAGTCTGTGCGCTGGGCGCTGTAGCATGTACCTCCTCTGTTGGACTTGCAGCAACGGCAGGCAGGGGTCCCTTCCGTTCTTGGTCGTGGTTGGGCTCTTCTAGGGTTTGGCTCCTTTCGGGGGCTGTGGCTTCTCCCTGTGCGCTTCTCCGCCACTCAGGGTCCTTGACAGGTTGAGCAGTTAGGGTTGTGTTGAAGCTTTTGGTACGGGGGTCCCCGGGAGGTTGGACGGCGGGGGCTGTATCGGGACTCCTCGTGCTCCCTTGAACTGCACAGTCTGTTCCTTCCAGTGCGGACTCCGGGGATCAAGCTCCAGGTACTTACAGGGTGTAAGCCCAAAAATAGACCCCCTAAGAGAATCAATTTTTAAACCTACAAGGTCCTATTGTTACACCACTTAACCATTCCTTATGCTTAACTGTAGATTCTAATTTTACTGGAGTTGGATCTTGGGCATATCTATTTATATATTTAGAATTTAATAATACTATTATCTTAACCCAGTTAAGTGAACTCGATTAACCCTTCCCTGGAATTTAAACACTTATCTCTGGATAAATTAATTAGGTATAAGTAATTATTTAATTATTTGTTATCTAATTATTACGGTTATCATTTATTATGATTATTATTTTTATTATTTTTAATTAAAAAAAAAAATTGTTTTTTTTTTTCGGGTTTAGGTCGGCTGATCAGGCCTGATCCAGATCCTGTTTTGTGGCACCAACTTCAGCAGCACTTATCTCTTGATTCGGGACTCCGAATCCAAAAAAATTTCCTCTCACAATGATCAGCAACTCATTTCCAACTTGCATGAACCACTTAGAACCAATATCAGCAGGCCGAGGACATAGAAACTACCATCACAAGAATTTTCCATGCACCAACGATCTCAACACATCATTATGAACCAAAGACGAACTGATGCATACAAAATAGAGTCAATGGGCTGTGGACCGGTTCAGCTCTGATGGAACTTGTGGCCAAATACCTAATTCTGGCAAAAATTTACCAGCGCTTCCGCATGAGATTCGGCCACCAGAATTTTAACACCTTGCTCCTCGCAGCTCTCCAGCACCTTCTCTCCGGATCGCACTGCGCGCGCAGGCTCTTGATCTCTCGCACAGACGCCCCCAACTCCGCGACAAGCCGGGTGACGACCTCCGGCAATTCACACCAGACTCACACTTCGACACAACACCTGTGGTCAGAGGCGTTTACAAACGCCGGCACCCTCCAGATCGATCCTCCTCCTCGAGTCTTCTCCAGCTCGTGCCAGCTCCTCCGCGCACTCCAGCGCGCTCTCTCAACACAAAAAAAAAAAAAAAAAAACGGCTCTCTCTCCTGAGCTCAGAACCAGACCTCGTGATCAATTCACGGACCCCGCAATCCCCGCAGCCACAACACCGACCGCCTCACATACACAAGAAAAGAAAAAAAGTAAGCATTAAAAAAAAAACCCGCACCTCGCACCTTGCGCACACAGGCGCGCAATCTCCTCACACCTCGCGCACCCTCCTGCGAGCCTCTCCTCGCCGAACAGCTTCCCGGAACCGAGCCCAGCTCGCGCGAGCTCCTCTTTCTCCGCGCACTCCGCGCGTTCTTCCCTCAAAAAACCACACAGGTCCACAGCTCGCCCACGCTCGCAGGAGCTCCTCTCCCACGCAACCGCGACGCACGCACACGATTCTCCCTTGCGCGCCCAGATGCGCACCTCTCAACAAAACAGCACCACGAAAAACCGGAGAGCTCCAGCCTCCGATCCTCCAGCTCCCCTGCTCGCAGGAGCTCCTTGCTCGCGCGCTCAGCGGCGCACTTCTCCCAACATCACACAAAAACGAGAGCTCCAGCTCCCGATCCTCCAGCTCTCGCACACAGAGGTGCGCCAAGAAAAAAAACGACTCTCTCACACAGGTGCCCTAAAAAAAAGAAAACAACACACGAAAACAACGAGCTCCAGCTCGCTTGCTCGCAGGAGCTCCTCTCCCACCCGCCGATCGCGGTGCACACACACTCACACGATTCTCCTTCGCGCGCCCAGCGGCGCACCTCTCCCAACAGCTCTCCCCAAAAAAAAACCCCGAGAGCTCCAACTCTCCTCGCTCGCAAGAATTCGGCCTGGCCAGTCTTTTTTTTTTTTTTTTCTTTTCTTCTCTGTCTCTCTCTTTTTCTTCCCCGACCAAACTGGCTTAGTTTTAATGAGGCAGCCCATGACCTCTCACAGAAGTGCAGGATTGGCTACTTACAGCAGTTTTGGCATGGTTTAAGTTTACCACTAGCATTAACTCGCCGCTTTGCTCCTGACAAGCCTCCCTAAAATTAAATCCATGGTGGCAAGAATTGTCATGTGGCATGTGCATGGGAAAGCACATCCAACCACCTTCTTTTCTTTTCTTCTTCTTTTTTTTCCTTTTCCTTTTGATCTTTTAAAGACTATTACACTAGATCTAATACTATCTACTGATGATTTGCAATTTACTTATAACTTCAAAAACTAACCACACAGCTGGACTCCCAGCACCCTAATTAGTCTACCTAAATTTTCTTAGTATTTTTGAAGTTTCCTAAGTATTTTTCCCGATCGGTCAACCGTCGATCCACTAGTCAACCCCTAGAAATAAATAGCAATTCAACTCGGAAAATTCTAGAAATTTTACCACTACTTCTACCTGCTAGGAGACACTCTTCCAAATTTTTCCCATATTTTTTACCCATTTCTCAATTTTTGGTCATTTTCCAAGGACTTTTCTTCCCATTTTTTATCTTTCTCTTCATTTCCATTCCACTTCCACTACATTTTCAAGCATATTAGTAGGGAGGAGGAAAAAAAAATAGGAAACTTAGTGTCACATCATGGCACTAGGCCTATTAATCTAGGACTTTGACTCTAATAGATGGATTGACCACCAATTTAACTAAATTTAGTTAATACTATCAAGAAAACTTGAAAAAATGAAGAAAAAGAGTGAGGGCCCATTTTGGCCACTCACACAGGGCGTCGGTGTCTGCGCTTCGCGTTGGCTGCCCTGGGGCTCCTCTATCTGAGGTGTGCTCGATGCGTTGTTCTGGGGCTTCTCCAGGTGGTGTGGATGTGGTTGGTGTGGCTCTGGCAGCGTGCTACACTTGTTGTCCTCCTTGGTTGTTGAAGGCGTGGGATCTGGTGTCTGGGCTCCTCCGAGAACTGCAACCGAGGGCCTGGTGTCTGGGCTCCTCCGAGAAGTACCTCCGCAGTTAGGGTCTGGGCTCCTTCGGGTACTACCTTCGCGGCGCAGGTTTTCCACGCTGCTGTGACTCCAGTTTCGCGTGTGTCTGTGAGCCGCCTTCACCGGTTGTTGACGGTATGAAGTCCGGGGGCTCCTCCAGCCGCTATCCATTTCAAGGCCAGCCATTTGAAGGCCAACATCCTGAGCTGGCCATCATGGGGCAGAGTATCTCTTTCGCAGGTATTCTCCTTGACTCGTTCTTCTGCATTTCTCCTTGGATGCTTCTTCGAAAAAGGTTGTTGTGGCATCTTTGTGTGTGACTCAGCTTGTTTTCTCCTGTGCGTATATTCCAGGTAATTTTGTCATGTAGAAGTAAATTTTTGGTGAGGTTAGAAGACTTACCTTTTTGCCGATGATGAAATCCGTTGCTTCTTATCGCCAATTTTGGGGCAGAACAGGGATGCCTTTGTCTTTATACTTGGCTTCTTCGAAGAACTTCCCCGATATCAGCTTCCTCCACGCTTCCATTCGGCTATCGTGAGTCCGCTGATTCTCTTTCAATTGGTCGTGGGGCTCGGCTGCTATCTGGGCCTTCAAGGTGGGCGCATTCGTCTCTGTTGAGGACTTGAGGTGTCTGGTACGACCTGCTGCCGCTTCTTCCCTCGTGTGCTCCAGCTCTTCTGTGAGTTTCTGGTGGTGTTGTTGTTGCCCTTGAGTTCTCTCTTGGCAGCTGCGTCCCTTGTTGACAAGTGCGTATGATCTTCTGCTACGGTCAGGTGTCCTTTCTTGAGTTTGTTTTTGCTGTCGTGCTCGTTTCGTACTACTCTTTCGCGTTCGGCGTACTTGTATTTTGATCTTTATTCTTGTGTCTTTTGCAGCGGGTTGATTGTCTTGTCGTGTATTCCTGTGTTCTTGTCGATGTGTGCAGGTTGTCGCGCCTGTACTTGAGTTCAACCTGCAGCAATTCCAGCAGCCTTTTCCTTCCCAGTAGATTTCTCGCAGCAAGTGAACATACATATGTTCTTTGTAGGCGTATGTATTAGTTACTATGTGTTTATTAGTTCTTGTTATTATGTATCTTGTGTAATTATCTATGTTGTGTCTGAGTTTTATGCTCTGTCTAGGTGCTGTGAGGGTTAATATGTATTTCCAGCATGTTATAAAGATTTTTGATGTATAATAGATTGTGCAACTAGGGGAAATGATTGAGTATGAGTTAGAGGTATACGTATCTGTGTAATTGTTCTTGGGTGTTGAGTGAGGCTCGTTCTTCTTTGTGAAGTCATTGATGTTGGATGTTCCGTGGGTGGAGTTTGCTACTGCTCCTCGTAGCTTTTCTCGTTCTCTGTAGCTCCTCAGTACCTGCATCTCTTTCCCTAGAGTGTCTGCTTCGAGGGTGAAGCTATCTTTGGTGTGTTGTGCTCCGATATGCTTCTTATGGAGTACTCCAGAGTTCTTCGGCGTGCTTCGGTGTGTTGTGTGTGGCGTGTAACGATACAAGATATTCTCCCCGTCGTGATGCGGTGTCCTGTTGCTTACGGCAACCCATGATGTACAAAAACATGTATGAGTATACCCTAAGATGTGTGTGTCATTATTGCAGAGACTAACATAATAAGGCATGACAAAAAAAACGTCGAATGTCACAGAATCACTTAGCTGGTTGAGGGTCGTTGATCTTCGTGGGTGGAGCTTGTGTCTTGGTGTCCAACGTAAGTTTGGTGTGGTAGTCTTTCTTCTTGCTTGTGCTTGCATCCTGGTTGGGGAGGGATATGGTGTTCGCTGTTCCTATGGTGTTGTGGTATCCAAATCTCGATCTGACTAATATGAGGATGATATGGAAGAGGCAAATTCTAGATCTAGATCTGAGCCAACATAGGAGCCCCGCTACAGACTTACTCTTCTCAGTCTAATGCTAGTCCTTTGAAACTCCGTTCAAACTCTGTATGAGTAGATCAATCATTTGCGATCCCTTCCAACCTTCTACACAACATAGGTACACCTTTCAGCAACAAAGAAGGACACATCGGGATCTACAATGAGCCCAGCAATCCTCATTGTTGTTGTGCCTTGCATTTGCGCCTAACACCCAGAAACCCCTCCTCACCAGGTTTTACGGAGCTACTCTTCTCTCATCTTTTCGAAGTAAACACTATTGATTGCCATTGCTATGCATGTGCATGTCATTCCTATAGAGCTGGGAGCTTGAGATATTCTTTATCTCTGGTTATTTTCGAGTTGATATTCGAATTTCACCCTAAGTTCACCTCTCCTTACTCTCTTGAAAGTCTCACTAAGAGAGTAAGTGAGACTTTCAAGATTACAATGTTGTACCTTGGTTGTGTGTTTTCCTGCTACTATGTTAAATTTTATTTGTTTATTACAATATAAGGCTGAAGTTTTAAATTACTACATCTATACTTTCCAAGACGGAGTTTACAAGCGTTACCAAGTTCGATCAGAGCAAATTAATGAATCATAGTTTATTTGGAGTTGAGGTCTCCGTACATCACCAATTCGGGATTGGCCTGGACCCAAAAGAATGTGAATAATCTACGTACTATGGGCTCCCATGCAGGCTCCCAAAAGAATAGTAAGTATGTATAAGCGCTGTAATTCTACTTCCTACTCCGAATATCGGAATGCTCCGGTGGGATTGATCCACCAAGTGTAAATGACCGCGCCGGAAAAAATCTTTAAAAGTCTTACATCTGCTGAAGGAATGATCAACACTTCGAGGGTCAACGCTTCAGCAATGTACAGGTCTTCAAGAGACGATTCATTGCGGATCACTCCAGGAGACTCACGTTTCGTTTCGCGGTTCGCTGTATAGAGATATCCTTTGAGAACTTGCTTGATTTCAAAACTTTCCTGGCCTCCACTTTGACGACCCTCCCTCGCCTTCGCAGCTGTCGTGGAATCCGCAGCAGTGCGAGGGAGGCTTCCACCTGGACGACCTGCCGTCGCCCTCGGCGTGATGCGAAGGGGTCCTCCACTTTGAGGAGCCACCATCCCCCTCGCAGTCGTTGTAATCGCCGGTGTACGAGGGCGGGTTCTACTTAGATGATCCTCCATCGCCTTCGCTAGCCATTGCAACATCAATTTTGCGTTGCTTCGCTGAGATACCAACTGCCTTGTAGACTGGGTCGAAGTGATTTGAGGAACTCGCAGTTCTCACTAGATGTATGCAGCAAAAGTGCGCCTGGTAGTTTTAAGGTCTCAAAGATACTTAGAATGGGATGCAGGTGATGTGATGATCTGAAGCTGTGAGCAAGTGATCCTTATGCAGATAGCTCGAATGCAGCTATTGGGCTGAGATCTAATGGGATGACTCAGTTGTAAGTGAAGAATTCCAGAAAATCCTTGGGCATTATGGAGCTCAGCTGGGGTGTTATCACGGCTCTAGAGTAGTCGGTCAAGATTTTAGTCGATCGCGCCAGCAGTCGGTAATTCGGACACACGTCTGAGCTCTCAACGTTGTGTCCTTGAATAGTCAACTCCGGGCCAAGCAGATGAATTAGGATGAGACCAGGAGGACGAATCTAAGCGGATGAGACTCCTCGGGGCCTGGCGGATGAGCTGTTGGAATGCTCAGCCTTGCATAAGTTACCTGCTACTATTTCCCAACTTGGTTTCATGAAGTTCAAAGAGAAAATGTGAGGTTGGGAAAGGCGCTTGTATGTTTGTTTACATGTTTTAACCCAAAATTTGACTTGTATCAGTCAAATCTTGACATGTGGAATTATTCTTAAAATAGTGAAGTCTTGGATTCATACAATTCCTCTTGTATGGTATGGGAACCATTCTTCTTTGTCCTTTCCTTGGATATTCATCCTAGATCCTAATGTATGGTTTGTCATCTTAAACTTGATGAAACACTTTTAGAAAACATGGCATATTGTTAATCCCTAAAGGCCCAAAATACTTTAGCACCCAAACTCACTGAAAATCGTCAGTTTCAATGCATTTAACAAATTGCAAATAAACATAGTTTTTACATATCAAATTGTAGGATCTTGTACTAGGCAGGGTTGCCATACTGGACGAACGTCCGGTACGCCCGTCCGTCCGATTCGCCCGTCCGGTAGAGCTCTCGCCCGTCCAGGTAAGTCAACTGAGGGTTGACTTACCCACTAGGTAAAAAACAGGCGACGTGGCAGCCATGTTGGCACCACATAGCTGCCACGTAGGAGAGGGTCATGTTTGAGTAGGATCGGGGACTAAAGGCAAGAGGGAGGTGGGGCGGAGATGTCCACGCCCTGGCCGTGTGGGGGCGGGGACGTCTCCGCCCCTTCATGAGTTAGTTAATAGTGTTTAACTATTGACCATATGTTGGTAAACTAAAATTTATGTTGACTGTAGTATACACTAAATGTGAACCCATACACCAATTGCAAATGAGGCACTTAGTGTAGTGACATAACCGGACACTAAATGCCATTTACTACACTATGTATCAATTTTTGTAGAAATAATAAATTTATTTCTTTCACTTGTGCACATTTAGTGTATCAATAGTGTATCAATTGTTATTTGTGCTTGAACAAATGCAAATCTCGGATTTAGAATTTAAGATTTGGACGTATCCAATTTTGATTAAAATATAACGTATGGCAATTGCCAATTACACATATTCTTCTACGAAGATGCCGTATTGCCTATTTAACCACCACATGCGAAACTAATGCAGCTAATTAACAAAAAACTATTGTCGGTAACAACATAGAGGCATAGTCCAGTTGTGGGGGGGTTTCATTAATGTGTCTAAAACATCTGGTACAGAAGACCGTTCTTCGAGCAGTTGTTTTTGCAACGCTGTAAGTTTTAGCTTCAAGTTTACATATTGCTCCGTGTTTTTGCTGGTGAAATACGAAGTGTCCCAATCTTCTTTCCAAATTTTCTCACAAATCCAACCCACCGCAAATGCATCTGCTGCCTTGGAGTAGAGGTGTGACCGTTGCATGACTTCAAGCGAGTTGGTGGAGTCTTGCGGCCCAAAATTATAGAACAGTTCTGGTGCCACAAACCGTCGCCGCTCTCTCTCTTGTTGAAGCTCCTCCTTGAATTGATAACCATACCTTGATGGCTCATTCTCCACAATCCGACTAGAAAGCCCCCAATCGCAAATTCCGATGTACACCGTATCGGGTTTCCACTCATCAAAGTGGAGCAAAACATTTGATGGAGAGATGTCATTGTGTATATAATTTGCGTCGTGGCATTTTCCCACAATGACAAGCAATGATAGCACAAGGTTCACTCGATTTTGGCGGTAAGTTTTTACCCACCGAAGCTCTTGGATTGACAACCCGGTATTCGGATGCATCTCAATCCGTTCAAATGGCAATGCTTCGTCCACTTTCGAGTCAAACTTCGACCAAAAAGAAGCCAGAGATCCCCCATTCCACCAGAGCGTGTACCCTTCCATAGTTTTCGGGTGGATGTACGCAAGTCTAATGATCCCTGGATGTACTACCGGACACCCTCCAGCCTCGTTGATGATGTTTCGGCGCTTCTCCCTCTCGTTGGTGTTGGTCAGAGTCTTTCCGGCGAAGTAAATCCAACTTGGAATGTTTTCCAATTTGGTTATCATCACCTTCCGTACAGCCCCATAGCCACCCACCGCGCTCTGCCCTGGCATTGGAATCACTTTAGCGCAACTTTCAAGCCACTTGAAAGTTCCACCAACGTAGTGAGCCAAAATTTGTTCCTCAATAGTCGCTTTCCAAGGAGCTAGTTTCTTCTTACGGGAAGAAGAGTACTGTTGAACAAAGCCCTAGATCATCCTCATGTTCGCCACTAGTGCGCGCTCCTCCAGGTTCCAGGTGCTCTCATCCTCCTTCTTCCCTGTGACGTAACACCAGTTTGCAACGATATTGGTGGTCAGTGCGGTCACTTGTGTGTCCAACCACTCCGAATGCAACCAATAATCTGAGAAATTATTGAATTTCTCAGATTTATCAAGGTTTGACATTAATTCGTGTCGCATGTCAACCGTCAACTTGTGGTATCCCTCTTTGTTGTGGGTCAAATAGCTCCTCGTCAACGCCCCTGTCGTCCGACGCTTGTAAAACTCGACGGCAATCCCTCTACATTCAACCATGTATTTGTGCGGGGGCATATCCGGATTTGGTGACTTCTTCCGCCTCTTCCTGCTCGATGACGACGGATTCAATGATCCCGAAGTCAACTCCGTGTTGGTGGACGGAAGAACCGTCTCATCAACATCATCCAAGTCCATAAATATTGGGCGCTTCTCCATCGACCTACTTCCTTCTCCCGCCATATGTGATTGTCAATTCCCTACCGTGGCCAAAATTCCAAGTTGATGGTTTTTAAAAAAACCGCAAAGAGTCTGGGTACAATAAATGGGCCAAGCCCGATCACCCACCAAACTCACTTTCAGGCCGCAAAGCGAACTGACACGTGAGGCCTAGGGAGTGGACTTGGCAGAGAACAAGGACAAAAAGTCCCCTATTTATATGGTGTAGGGTTCCTTTTGCGAAGACGTCCCCGCCCTACCTGGGCAGGGCGGGGACGTCTCCGCCCTTGCTCGGTAAGGGGCGGAGACGTCCCCGCCCCATATGGGCAAGGGCGGAGACGTCTCCGCCCATGCCGCGGAGACGTCCCCGCCCCTGCCCGGGGACCCTAGACCAGTGCTTCGTCTATCGGCTATATAATATCGTGCACACCCCTAATTGTCCCCGCCTCACATACTCCCTCTTCATCCACCTCTTAATTGAGTTGGTTGTGGGCGTCGTGTGAGGACTTCATCCATTCGCATCACATATATTATTCAGATTTTCCCCACCCATGGCCAGGCCGGTAAAAATGAATAAAGAATAACGAGACAAGAGTCGACTACGATCGGGAAACAAGCAGCGGAAGAGGTTGCATGTGCTTCGGAATCCTGTTAAATTGGCTTTTAAAGGTTGGGAAGAAGTTCCGGAGCCATGGAGTTTTGAGGATTGCGCAAACTTCATCGAGTGGTGCCATATCGACAAGGCTTTCCCGGAGGAGCGACACAATTATCACCGACGCTTTCACAAGGCAAATTTATGGAAGTGCACCGACGAGGCGTTCAAAAATCGGTGCATTGAAGTATACCAGGTCTTGTACGACATCCCTTATATCAAACGCAACGAAGTAAATCTCTTCCTTGCGCGAGGTGTCCATGCGGAGGTAAAGTTGGGCAAGAGGGTGGATTGGTCCACCTTGAAAGCCATGGGAGATAGCATAAGAGTTCCTTCTCCGGCAAATGGATTGATTCCAATGGGGACACGGAGGTATCCAGAAGGCGGATTGGGCAAATCGATGGCGAAGACTGAACCGGTCGACACGTACGAGACCGATCCCTCAAACACGGATACAAACTCTGACGGATCCCACGTTCCAATCACAAGGAGCCAAAGGACACAAGCGCGCACCAAACGAAGGAGGGCGGAACAAACGGTTAACGTAGTCGTTAACAATACCGTTAATGAAGTTGGGGCTCAGGTACAATCCCCCGCGGTTGTTGATCAAACGTTAGAAGCCTCTACTGGTGCTATTTTTGCCAACACTATCCAAACCTTGCTGAACCAATTGGAAGGGAAGACAACAGAACTATTGTCATTGCGCGATGAGGTTCGCAAGTTGAGAGTTGATGTCAATGATAAAAACATTGTTATTGACCAGCAACGACGTGATATGGAGGAGCTCCGACTTGCCCTTCAAACTAGTACAATGACCACAGAAGATCGGAATCCACGACGGGAGGAAGAAGTGCTTGTACACGTGTCAACCCAAGACGATTCATTGTCGTTTGATGAGGCCCTTACAAACGCAGACAAAGCTATGGTCAACAAAGAAAAGGGTGTGGGGGGTGACGGCGGCAAAGAGCTCGCTAAAGCGCTTGAAGAGAATTCAAGACTACAAAGTCGCTTGGATGTGTTGGTAGAACATTACTATCAATGGAAGTTGGCATGCGTATTCACGGTCGATCGGTCCCGACAATTGGTGGCGGAATTCCAAAAAATCGACAACAACTATACCGAAAACATCCAGGAGAGGGTGTTTGGTTTGACATCGTGGGCCCTCGTAGATGATCTTTTCAAGATGGATGAAATGGCGATGGTGAAAACCACTGGTGGGCAAACAACCATCGATTGGTCCCGTTACAAATGGGATTTCAAAAAGGAGGTTTCATCTACCCTCGATCATCGGGGCAAACCCATGTTATTGTGGCCACAACCTTCGAGCTTTGTATCCGACGGTACGACTTGCTCAATTTGTCTAAACCCATTTGGTCCAGAAGGTGGGATGCATCTAGGCACTTGTGAGCACTTGTACCATCCATTTTGTTTGATTAGCTTGATGGTTGTACGCCGGCGGTGCTCATTGTGCAAGGCCCCTTTTCACGAGCGATTGTACGAACTTTTTGGATTAGTTCCATACATGCCCCCGCATTGGGAGTTCAATGTGACAAACGCTCATGATCAATCACATATGTGGGGAAAAGATTTGGTGTGGAGCTGGAAACTGAAGATGCAATCGTTGGATAAGATGCACCTCTCAAACGAGTGGGGTTGGGAAAGGGACCCGGAGCAGATTGTCCGGGTGTGCAAGAATTTGATCCCGTTAAAGGACAAATACGGTCAAGGAAAATGAAATTTCTTCTACCAATGCTTTAATGGCCATTGGGACGAGAACGGGGAGCAATTTCGTTTCGGACCTCATCCACGGCAATGGTTGTGGGCCGTTGACGGAGTTCGCATCACAGACGACAACGGGGATCGCATTTCTCACGACGTTGACCAACCAGACCCGCAAGAACTAAGACAATTATCGGAATCAGAGTGGAAAGAAATTTTCTGAAATGACGGAATTGACTTCTTGCTCGATGTGCACAGTCCAGGGACACGGCAAGCGCTCGACCAGCTCATGCAATCCCAAATACTAAGGGCCGTGTTGGATGAAGATGGACCAGCGAGGAGAACACGATCGGCGTCTCGTAGACTTGTATTGGGCTCAGATGAAGACCTCCCTATGCACGTAGGGGCACACGACAACGAGGCAGGGGCGAGTGGCACTACTAATAGCCCGATGAATATTGACTAGGTGTATTTTTTATTTTTGCGGTGTCAAGAGACAATTTTCTTACAATGCTTCATCTTTTAGCGTTTAATGTATTTTCCCATTTTCGTATTACATTATGGATACTAAAAAAAAATATGAATAGTACTGTCTACATTCTACTTGATAATAGTGGTGTTAATCTGTGTGATTATGGATGTGCTTAAGCCTCATAAGGATTTGTGCGTTTGTATTAAAAAAAATGGTGAGAACAAGTTTTAAACCTCCAAACATTTTTAATCCCTAAAGGACCAAGGCATTTTTGCACCAAAAACACTTCAAAACTGCGAGGCTATAGTATAATGCCTAAGAATGGAGACAAAACCTTTTTATTTCTACATCTAACCGTAGGATCACAATAAATACTTCTTTGTTAATGTCCCCACAAAATTTCATAAATTTTAACCACACGGATTGAAAGGCTTGCATAGCTCCCATGCTATTCACTGCTTGGTATCAAATTTTTGCACTAGATAAGGCCTAAATCCATTACTAATGGTAGTTTAGGATGATGTTAGTTCCTTATACACCAATTGTTAGAGGTAGAAAAAGGGTGTACCTTATTCAAGTCAACTATGCTAGTAGTGGAAGCTAAAAAATGGGCAAGTAACGTTTTAGTTTTTAGATACTTGATATGTTTTAGATTGATGTATATTTATGGTCAATATGAAGGTCAACACCACATATTGTTGTGGAAAAAATCAAAAGTATAAAAAGTTAAAATCTCTAAATTTTATGTGGTAAGACGTTTTTGTTTTTTGTACCTTGCCCGTTATATTTTTGGCAATATGTGAAAATCTTTGACTTGAGTTGAAGCGTTATTTTCCACTAAAGACAAGGAATTTTTTTTTTAATTTGGAAGGAACTAATTTTCTACACTCTTATGTTTGTTCCAAAACTAATAGGGAGCTAATAAAGGTGTTCCTTATTAGAGAGCATGCCGTCAAAGTACAAGAGTTGTACTTTCCATTTCGCCTTCCTCCCTAGAACTAGGGAGAGACATAATCTGCATGTTATTTTAAGTGCATTAGGATCTTGTCGGAACCAAAAATAAATCACCCCATATTTAATTGTGCACCCGCCTCATGGAGATGAGGAGTGCCTCGGCCAAGCAAGAGTGGCCTCAAATGCCTCCTTGGAAAGTTTTGTGGGGACGAACCCCCCCCCAATTTACAAGCAAACGTCCCCGCCCTGCCCTGGTGGGGCAGAGACGTCTCCGCCCCATACCCGGCAGGGGCGGGGACGTCTCCGCCCCCACCGGATTACTATTTTAATGGAGGGGGACCTCATTTGTCCCCACCTCGCATACTCTTATCCACCATCTCTTCATTGAGCTGGATGTGGGCGTTGTGCGAGGTTTCATTCATCCATCCACGCCAGAATTTTGCATTCACACTTGCACACCATGTCTTCATCCGGAAAATTGGCCAAGGAGGAGCGTGACAAGACCCGTGCAAGAGCGGGGAACGCCCATCGGAAGCGGTTGCACGTTCTTCGAAATCCCGAGAAGTTGGCTTTTCGAGGTTGGGAGGACGTAGTGGAGCCATGGAGTTTTGATGATTGCGCGAACTACATCGCGTGGTGCCACATCGACAAGGCTTTCCCAGAGGCGCGACACAACTATCACCGGCGCTTCCACAAGGCAAACTTGAAACATTGCATTGACGAGGCGTTTAAAAACCGATGCATCGAAGTTTTCCAGGTGTTGTATGACGTCCCATTCGTCAAACGCAACGAAGTAAATCTCTTCATTGCACGGGGTGTTCATGCGGAGGTGAAGTTGGGCAAGATAGTGGATTGGTCCACTTTGAAGTCGATGCCGGGGAAGGTAAAAATTCCTCGCCCTGAAAATGGAATAATTCCAATGGGATGGCGCAAGTATCCGGAAGGTGGATTGGGCAAGTTCATGACTGTGATGGACGACACACCTAGCTATGATACTAACACGTCAAGTTCAGATGATGACTCCGACGGAACCCACGTCCAAGTCGCGAGCGAAAAGGCACAAGCACGTGGTAGGCAGAGGAGGACCGAACGAGCCCTTCACCAACGTTACTATTGACTAGGAGTATTTAAAGGTTTAGGACGTAGCAAATCAATTTTGTGAACAATACTTTTGCTCTAAACATTATATGGTTTTAAATATCCTTTTTGTTTGTAATGGTACAATTTATTTAGAGAACTTGCACATTACATTCTACTAGAGGCTTACACTACCCGTTATGGATGGGGACTTGCATAGCTCCCATGCTATCCACTACTTGGTTTATTTTTTTGCTTTTATGGTATGTGGTACATTCCTAATCTTTTGTGGGGCAATTGTGTTTAAATTAGATATTTGGAGAACTTGCACATTACATTCTACTAGAGGCTTACACTACCCGTTATGGATGGGGACTTGCATAGCTCCCATGCTATCCACTACTTGGTTTATTTTTTTGCTTTCATGGTATGTGGTACATTCCTAATCTTTTGTGGGGCAATTGTGTTTAAATTATATATTTAGAGAACTTGCACATTACATTCTATTAGAGGCTTACACTACCCGTTATGGATGGGGACTTGCATAGCTCCCATGCTATCCACTACTTGGTTTATTAGGGAGCTAATAAAGGTGTTCATTATTGGAGAGCATGCGGTCAAAGGACAAAAGTAGTACTTTCCCGAAAGCCTTCCTTCGTAGACATAACCTGCGTCTAATTTTAAGTGCGTCGCAATCTTGTCGGAACCAAAAATAAGGTACCCTATATTAAAACCTCCACCCTCCTCATGGAGAGGAGGAGTGCCTAAGCACCCAAAATGCCCCAAAGGCCTCCTTCTCCTGGGTTGGGGAGACGTCCCAGCCCCTGCCCAAGTAAGGCCGGGGACGTCTCCGCCCTGCCTTAGTGGGGCAGAGACGTTCCCGCCCTTACCTGGGCAGGGGCGGAGACGTCCCCGCCCTTACCCGTGCAGGGGCGGGGACGTCTCCCCACAACAGGGCAGGGCGGAGACGTCCCCGCCCTTGGCACTTCAGGTCCCACCCGTTCTTGGCTCGTGTATAAAAGGTTCGGGGAGGGCCGATTGTCCTCACGCTTGTCACCTTGGCCTCTATCCCTTGGACCTCAATTCAATTTGAGCTCCTTGCGAGTCTACTTGGGTGGCAGGCGGCACTGGTGTGCGGCTGAGCTGATGTAAAAATTGGTTCAAGCATTGCACTAGCGCTATCAGACCTCACATTTTCACCTGATTCTATACTATAACTAGCTCCGGATTTTGGCTTAGACGGGACTTGCACATTATTTGGCATAAGCCGTGAATGCAATGGGAAGTCAAAGGAAGCAAACAAAAGAATGGGAACCTTGGTACAATTTTGGTGACAACGGGGGCAAAGTGAGTTGTGTTTTCTGTAACTACACTTTTAGCTACAAACGTGAGCGTGCGTTCGCTCACTTTAGATACGGCGCCGAGTCAGAGAGGTCGATTTGTCGTAGCCTACCTCCCTATGTGCGAAGTCGATTTGCCAATTGTGGAAACATTGTTCCGCAACGAATGACGGGCGGGGACATGTATGGCCGAGATTCAGGCCCGGGTGGTCCATCGAGGGCACCAACTATTGACACTTCAAGCCAATCCGACGCTCAAAATAATGTGGCGGGTGGGGTAACAAGTGGGCCTCAGGAAGGAGTGCCTAATCTCTCTGAAGGAAACGACCGCGAACATGTGTCGGGTGGTCTTACCGCCTCGAATTCCACTAGATCTGGGCAACTACATCAACAACATATGCTTGATGCTTTTAACATTGCAAAGAGGAAGGAACTTGATGAGAAGTGGGCAACTTTTTTCTATCAAGCGAATGTGCCTTTTAATGTGGCACGAAATCAAGCGTTCATCGATGCAGTGAGGGCGACATCTGTGGCAAAGTTTGAGTACACTCCTCCTACATATCACCAGTTGAGGACTAGATTGATTGAACCTAAGAGGTTGCAAATTGAGAAAGAGATTGAAGCCAAAGTTGGTTTTGCCATCAAGAATTATGGGGTGTCGATATGCACGGATGGTTGGGATGATGTCCATCGGAGGCCTCTCATGAATTTAATGATGTCGTGCCCCACTGGTGACGTATTCTTGGGGAGCATAGACACCAGTGGTGAGAAGAAGTCCATGCGGTATATAGCGGACCAAGTGAAAGTTTACATTGAGAAGGTGGGTTCCAAGAATGTGACACAGATTTGTACAGACAATGCCCCCAACATGCTTGGAGCGATGGATGATATTATTCTCACATACCCGCACATTCACAAGCAGGGGTGCATGGCACATGCATTGGATCTCATGTTGGAAGATTGGGCGAAGGTCCAAGAATTTAAAGATTTAATAGAGAGGGCAAAGAAATTGTGCAAATATATTAGAAACCACCATTCGACAATGGGAACACTTCGTGAGTTGAGTCCAAACCTGCATATTGTAGTGCCCACTGAAACCCGCTTTGCTTGTAATTTCCTTATGTTGGATCGATTGGTGCGACTCAAAGGAGTGTTGGAGCAGTTGAAAGACCACCCCCGTGTTGTAAACTACATTGCAACCCTACGGAACAAACAAAATGGAGAGCAAGCAGCAACCGCAGCGCGTAATGTGGTGCTCACCATCGAAGATGTGGCCTTTTGGCAACGATGTCAAAATTACGTGCACATGACTGGGGATGTTTTGAAGGCATTGCGTGTGTTTGATGGCCGCGAACCAGCCATGGGTCGTGCGTGGCTCGTGATGCATAATTTGCGAGAACACGTGTACTCTTTGAGAGAGTCACCCTTTACTCTACGAGCTGACATAGCATCCACTCTTGAGCAATCTTTTGATGCCCGGTGGCAAATGGTTTTTACCGATGTTCACTACGCCGGGGCTCTTTTGAATCCGTACCTCAAGGATAATGTGGCGCTTAGGGTTGACGGAATCGCACAAAGAGCATTGAATCGGGTTGTTCGCAAAATGATGGGGGTATTGGAAGTCTCATATGAGGACGTCCAATATGAGTTAACACAGTACGAGGAGGGCACAGGACCATATGGCCCTACCGAGGCATCTGACATCCGCCAGACAAAGCTTCAACTCCACCAATGGTGGGCCAGGATCGTAGACAAGGCATTGTCCAAAATAGCTGTTCATATTCTAGCCCTTACGTGTTCAGCTAGCTCTTGCGAACGAAATTGGAGTATGTACTCGTTTGTCCACAACAAGAGCCGAAATCGATTAGCGGCAGAAAAGGCTGCGTCATTGGTGTATATTTATACCAATAGCCGATGCCTTCAACAAAGACCGGGGGCCGATCCTGTTCGATGGTACGATGCGAATATTCACTCGGAGGATTCCGACCCAGATGCCCTAGGGCCAGTCCCGGTGGGTGAACCTAATCGTGAATTTGATGTGTTGATAGCCGAGGAAGAGGAGGAGCACAATATGGCAACTCTCCGCACTCCGTTGGAGTACCGTGGACACCCTAATCTTTGGGCGGAAGGCGCCGATCATCTTGAGGAAACAAGAAACTATTACGGAGATGATGACGACGTGGAAGAAGAATTGGCTCAAGGTCGTTGGGGACCTTGGAATCAAAGTCCTTGTCGCAGTCCTTCGCCTCATTTTCATCAAAATGAGGGCATTCATGAAGTGCAACCTTTGTCTACTTCCTCAGAGAGCGACATCCCAAATGTGACTAACCTTGAAGAGCCTGAAACGGGGGGGGGGCAATGTCGGGAATGTTCGCGACCAGGACAATTCCCCATCAGACTATGGTGGTGGAAATGGAGATGGCGACAACAACGGAGCGGGAGAGAACGCAGTAAATATTGCGACTCGAAACAACCAAGCATCGGTTGAAAACCGGTATGGCCAAGAGAGCCCTATTGGAATGGGTGCATCATTTCATAGCACAGGAGTCGTTCAAGGAGACTCTAACGCAAATGTTGTAAACACAACAATTGTAGGGACGACTCGAAGAAATGAAAGGGTTGTTAATCAACGAAAGCGTTTTGACCCGGAATATGTAGACCCCGATGATGCTTTTGCATTCACAGAGGACCTTGAGCCACAACCATCTCCGGTTGTGGTGTTGCCTACGGTTATCAATGACCAGAATATACCAACGCCGCCTTCCCGGAATTCCTCTTATCCTAGAACGGCGAATGCCATGTATGGACCTTTTCAACAAAGTGTAGGCGTTGAGGGGATGGGTCTAAACACTTCCGCTACTACTACCAGAAATGGCAGACCCCCTTTGGCCGCTACAAGGACGCCTCTTCATCCAATGGGTCAATATATACAACCGAGTGCAAGGACTAATGCTCGTGGAGGGTCTAGAGGCCGTGGAGCGGCTAGAGGCCGTGAAGGAAGAAACAACGGCGAAGCATCCTCCTCAAGGCATCGTAGACGTCCCCTCCTTGGAATAGGGGCATGAGATCCGAACGTGGTTGTACAACCGTTTTTGGACACGTATGTTCCAGGACGCTCTTCAACAACTCCGGCGTTTGTTGTTCCGAATCGAGAAATTCGTCCAACCAGCGGCCCAACCATAAATTCCGACGGCGATGATCCTCACGCACATCGACAAAAGAGATTCAGACGCTCGCGTTGCGATGGTGAAACAGTCGTCGAGCTTCGCAATGACAACTCTGAAATAGAGGGCTTTTGGACTACGGATAATAGCAATGGAGAATTCTCAGATGAGAGTGGTGAAGGAGCTGATGATGACAATCGTCCAGATTGCGATGAGGCACCAGATGATGATGATATCGTCCTTCGAGATGCGGTTATGGGTGGCCCGTCCACCGAAGGAGTGCGCAGATCGGGCCATTTGAATAATTAAAGGACAAGAAAAGTAACTACATGTATGTATGCGAAATCAAGAGAGTTGTGATAATTCATAGAAGAAGCTAGGAGAGAAAAAGGTTTCTTAGATAACTACAAGATATTACTTGGTTTGGAAGTATGGGATTAGGGAATTGTTGTTTTATCGTATTACTTTTTAATGTAATAAACAGATTTTGCTTCCAGACATTAAGGCCTATCCGCTCAATGATGTAGGGGCGTGGACGCCTACATGAGGGGCGTAGACGTCCCCTCCCCTCATTGTGACGTCCCCGCCCCTCATGAAGACGTCCCCGCCCTAGTGCCACGGTGGCGTGACACGTCCGTATGTGACGTGGCGATCACAGTGAAAATTTCTTACTTGCCAAAAATTACTGGGCGCACTTCGGGAATCCGTCCGAACCGTCCGTCCGTGCCATCCGGACCGCCCGTCCGGTTGTCCCGTCCGATCACCTCAACCCGTCCGTTATGACAACCCTGGTACTAGGACTGTACAAGTGTGTGTGGTAAATTTTTTTGTTCAGTTTGACCTCACGGATTGAAAGATATCATCCTTTGAAGTGAGACATAAACTCTTATGTAGGTAATACTAAACACCTTCAACAAACTTTGACCATCTTCTATGGCAAATTTTTGCACTATGGTCCTTGATTTTCTAATTTTAACTAATAAGGATCATAATAGGCACATGTGCACCAAATTTTAGAAGTAAATGAGGGATAGAAGATGTCCTTAAAAATCATGCAATGCAACTATGTTATGAGACATACTTTGTACTCCTAAGACTTGTACTGGGTATATTCTGGGCACGGATTTCAATTTTTCTTATAACAATGCAATTTTTCATAAGATGTCTTTAACGAGTGGTTTCAAGCTAGAAGCGCAACATCAAGAGCTTTGTGACAAGCTAATGGATACCTATTTGTACCTCTAAAGACCAAAAGTCTCGAGCAATTTCTTTGAGAGGGGGCCCGTGGGTTGTCTGGGCAATTTGCAAATTTACTCAAATTAAGTTTGAATCCTCCAATACAAGTACACTATAAGTGATATCTAGTGTTACACTACACTACTTGAGTTATGAATGTTAAGAGTAATTACTCTTGATGAAGATTTATTTATACTAAGAGCACAATTAGGTATACTACACAAAGACGGAGATCATTGTAAACATAGTTGGTGCAAGCATTATTCCATAGCAAAATCTTATAGCATTCATAAATCAAGTGGCATGGTTATTGGAAACATCAATCTAGAATGCCAAAAACTTTGTTTGAGATTTTGCAGTATCATATGGTGCAAACATTTCGCACATTGAAGAGGAGTCAATATTTTGAGGCATTGTACAAAAAAGAGTTTCATTCGTATACAATATGTATAGACACAAAGTTTTGAATATTGTACTTTCCATTATGTTTTTCTCCAATCTAAAGAAGATCCTATGATTATACTCTCAATAAGTTCTTGTCAACAGTTTTTTATCATTGGATCATGAGTGCTAAATTTCAAGTCCAAAAGACTATATAAAATTTGATATTTGAAATCTACAAACATGTGCAGATCTGAGAAAATTTCACTATTGCCAACTTTAACACCCTCTCGAGGATTGAATTGTTTTTTTTTTGCTCTTGAAATTTTTGACATGAGATTGTCTCTATGTTGATGACACGTGTACTAAATTTCCCCAAAAGATCCACAAAAAGAAAAAAAAAATAAAAAAAATCTACCAACATGTATAGTTGTGAGAAACAATCAAGGAAACCATTACACTAGTATGCCCTCCCTAGAGCCTCTCATTTTGAATATCTTTCGTATATTCATTTTCTAGTCTTTGAAATTTGGCACACATGTTGATTAGATATAGATGATCTTGTGCCGAAAATTTCATGGTAACTTCACAATTTGCAGCCCTAGGAAGGGTGTCAAAGTTGGCAATAGTGTATGGCTCACAACTACACATGTTGGTAGATGTCAAATATCCTTTCTCAATGTAAATCTTTTGGCCTTGAAATTTGGCATACATGTTATCAACATAGAGATAATCTTGTGCCAAAAATTGGAGAAGACAAAGAAAAAGAAGTTTGAATAGCATACATTACAGTTGAACATGTAAACTGTTGGTGGATATAAGACATGACTTCCTTTGATTGAACTAAACATGTCAATGCTTACATGGGACATGCACAATTTCAGATGAGTCATGTCAAAGGATTGGATGAGAAACATTGAATTCGAACAAACAAATAACTCACGTGACTAGCATTTCTTTCTCAGGCCGTTTGAAAATCACTTGAATAACAACGAACGGATTCATCATTTCTCATCCAACAGTCTAATAAAATGGATTGACTCCCAGAGTCTCTTCCGCCGGCCCTCTCAAAATCTCATCCACCCAGGAGTCGTAGAGCTGACTCGCTGTCGCGGCGACGCTCTTGACATACCGAACACCGCGTTTCCAAACCGCATACCGAATACCGCGTTCCCAAACCGATTACCGACGGCGGCCCAGATCGACTGCATTCTTGACTGACCAGCCTAAGCAGTCAAGGCTCCAAGCTGATCCAGCACCATGCGAGCCCCATAAAAGGCCATGGAGCTTCGCGAATTTCTCAGACCACAACTTCATCGCATCAGATCATCACGAGCTGCATCGACACAACGTCAAGCTAGCTCACATCTGCCTGCATTCTGACTCTTCCCGGCGGTAGCTACATACGAGAGCGTCAACCTACCAGGCACATTCCATCAGAGACTTGGTTGCACACGTTCCTGTATTCAGATCTGGTCATTCCTGACTTGTAGCTCACTCCATTAACTGGACCTTGACAAGTACTTCGTTGATAGTATCGAGATTCTCAGCGCAGCAAAGCATATCACCGGTGGCAATGGCTGGCGAAGGCGATGGAGGGTCATCCAAGTGGAACCCGCCCTCGTACACCGGCGATTGCGGCAACTGCGAGGGCGATGGTGGCTCGTCAAAGTGGAGGCCCCCATCGCATCACGCCGAGGGCGACGGCGGGTCGTCAAGGTGGAAGCCTCCCTCGCATTGCTGCGGGTTCGACGACAGCTGCGAAGGCGACGGAGGGTCGTCGAAGTGGAGGCCAGGAAAGGTCTGAGCCCAAGCAGCTAGGACTTTACGAACATCACTCCATAGAGAAGGGCGAAACGAAACGACGTTGGTCCATAGGGATGATCCGCACTGAAGCTTGTTTCGAAGAGACGGACATTGTCGAAGAGTCGACCCTAGCAGTGTTGATCATTCCTTCACCAGTTTTAAGCTTCTTCAATTCTTCGTATCGTTTACTCCCGGGTGATTCAGACTTCTGGGTCGACCCCGGCGCAGCTCTCCGACATTCGGAGTAGGAAGTAGACTCGTTACAGCGCTCACACACACACACACTTATCATTCTTTGGGACCCTGCATGGGAGCCCTCATTACTTAGACTAGCCACATTGTTTGGGTTCAGGCCAATTCTGAATTGGTATCAATGTACAGGGTCCTCAATGCCAAGTAAACACCGTTTGCTATGTCTGCTTTGGTTGAACGGCTATCTTGAGAATACATAGTCTGAATTTGAGGATGACTTCTAGAGCTGCATTGGAGGAGTCATGTTGACTTGTGTTTGCATGGTAATTCGATTTGTCTTGCTCAAAAACTTTGGCAGCTTCTGTGATTGCAAGGCTGACTTGGTTCGAAAAGATGTGCAGGTCTGCACGGCCGGTTCTGGCGCGCACCTCTTTTGTTACTGGTCCCTTCTTTGCAATTAACCTCTAAATGGAAATAGTCCTGAGGTGGGCTTTTGCAAATCTTGGGCACTTGCAAATCTTGGGCACATTGCCATGGTTGAAATTTATACATTCTGAGATGCGAGGAGAAAAGAGGCATGTGGGAGTATAGTTTTTTTATTTCATCGGACTTACAGAAAACTAGTTATGCCATCTTATCAAAAATATTATCGAGTGCGGGCATGTTAGGCAACTCCAAAAACTTTTGCTAGAACGCTCTATTACGTATGAGATTTTCATGACTAGCAAGTTATATCATTTCCTTCCATATTGTGAAAAAGAAATTATTGTCTTTTAAATTAGTGAAAAGATGCAATTTGTACCAATCAAACATTTTCACACCTTGTCACACATTGTTGGGCGAGAAACCAAAAAAACTTCTTTCTTTTCCTCATAAAACTTAGAGATCTTAAAAAGATTAAAAAGATTAAATTCTAATATTGTATGTGGTGTTAACCTTCTTATTGCCATTCGAATTATCATTCTAAACATAATAAGGTCACAAAAAAAAACCTAAATTAGCAATTTTTGAACCTCCACTCCTTGCACAATTGTTTTGAATATGCTGCACCCCTTGTCTACCATTAAAAATTGGTGTACAAGGAGCTAATATCATGATTAACATGATGACATAAAATTTAGACCTTCTGAAGTGTAAGAATTTGACACTAAGTGAAGTTAGAGTCTGTTGATCCAATTAATGCAAGGAAGAAAATGAACCATTTTCTCTACTTCAAACACTATTTTCTATCAAATTGTGCGGTCAAAGTTGATGAAAATTTGTGAGTATGAACATTGCTTAACCCCTATATTTTTGTGACAATTCCCGACCAAAAACACTTTAAAACTCTTGATTCTAGTGCAATGAGTATGGATAGCAACAAAAACTTTTATTTATGAATTTAACCATAGGATCTCAATTAACAATTAAACACCATATTCATTATATTGGGAGATTTCCAGGGATTTAGGAGGTACGCGCTCGAGAGTAATCCAAATATTTTATCGTAGTGATGAAGCAAAACATGATTAGAATAGAAGTACAACACCATTTTTGTAAGATAATATGAAGTTGTATGGGCAAAGAGTACCCAAATTGGAGAATCAAATGAAATAATATCTTTAATTGAAGACTTTATTTATAATATGATATAAGTAATCCATATACAAAACATGCATCATCCTTTCCATGCAGGAAAAGGCTTCTACTACGACCCAAAACATACACATTAATTCCTAGTCAATACACATTCAGGTATAGCCAAGCTGAATGCGCACTTGTACCACTCAAATCTTAAATCTACTTGTTCTTCTCCACGTCACCAGAATTAGATTTCCTCAACTCATCCCTACCCCTCTGAAGTTCATCTTTGCGGCTGTAACCGGTATATGGCATTTGACTAACACGTATATGTTCTTGCAGTCGTTGGCGTTGCATTCGTTAATTCCAAGTAACAACAAGCACATGAAGCGAGTGGCGAGTGCGAGAGTGACGCTTCGAGTTTTGGTTAAACCATGCTTTGGGGAAGCACTTTGACACTCTATAGTCGGTTGAAGCACCTAGCAAAAGACCGCAAAAATCAGCTTAAACCAAGCTGAATATGTGACCCCACATGTCAAAAAAATACAAACACCATGACGTGAAATCCATTCAAATTATTATGTCCAATTTAGGTGTTCGTGAAACATGCAAAATCAAAATAGTGTTGATTAAGAGGAGAAGATACAACACATATTAAACAATATTAAAAAATAGAACCAACCTTAGTAGTAGAATGCGTTTTCCCACTTAGAGATTGGAGCTTGTTCTCATCATTTCCGACCGTTGCAAGAGGCCGACACGTAGTAGGATTGAGGGCATTTTCTCTAATGGCACCGTCGTAGGTGGTTGAATTACACCAGCAAGTGTTTGAAGTGCGTGATCCTGTGACGTAGGGTCAAAGGGAGTTAAAATGCAACTTGTGCATATTTAGCTCTATTCGAGCTGAATGTGCACATTGCCAAAAAAGACCTAGGACAAATACAGAGAAGGGGAGGGGGGGAATACCATGCTACGCGGGGAAGAGACAATGATTCCTCACGTCCACGAACAAGCACTTGGTCACCTTTCCCACAAAACCTATCAACACCGGGGGACCCCAAAAATTGACGAGGTTGAAGAATAGAACAGAAGGCAACCATTCGAATGCAAATATTTGGTGGGGAGCTATTTACTTCATCTTCTTCAATTGGAGCCATCAAAGAGTCCTTCAAATAATCAGCTGCTTCGAGGGAGTACAAATCATTCTGTTTTCGTGGAATTCGATATCCACAATCTTCAGACTTCAAAACAAGAATCCATGGTGGCAACACAACAGTTTATCTAAGAAAATGGTAAACGGCTCTTTTTCAAACATGGAAGTTAAGAGACAACAAAAACTTACGAACCCAACAATAACAAACAAAAAATTACAAACAAGTATCAAAGAACTGGCAAGTGCCACTTGAATTACAAGATATGGACAGTATAACATATCAACACAATTATGTTTGATACCAGAGAACTACGAATTTGCGAGCCCATCAAATATCATAATCGCGTGCGTTAATTCCATGTATTCTAAGTTGTATGAATCCGAGCAAATTGTCAGACGACCAAAGGGATTCTCTCGCCGAAAAGATTGCAGCCGTAACTCTGCACTGTTGTGGAGCTTTTGGAGCCACGGAAGCAAGACATTGAGGAGGAACTTATCGTTCCATCCATCCCCTTTGTAAGTCCAAGTAATCGCAAGAAGCACATTCTCCGGATCATTAAGGACATGCTTGTACGGACTGTTATCTATGATGATGGTATTCTCCTTCGTAAAGGATCCACCCTTTTCAGTAAAAAGGTCTTTCGACAACATCTTCAGAAATACCTCCTTATCCAAGTTCTTAACCTTCAGATATTGAGGTACATTATGGATCACAGCAGTTACGACTCTCCTACAATGCTCTTGCCCAAATATGACTTTTGGTGAGGCCGCTTTCGGGAAGAGGTAATTGACGATGCTACTAGTGGTGTTTAATTTCATCAAACTCTAGACCGACATCGATGCAAACTTGGAAGCAGCCTCCAAAAATGCCTTGCAGCCAAGACGAACATACACAAGCTTTGGGCCGACCTTGGCTGGAACTTTTACCGAGTATGGCAGGGAACATGCATTAAAGGCTTGCGCAACACACTATCATACCAACCCAAGAATGCCTTCGAAGAACTTTGAATTCCATCAAATCCGCATGTACTGGATCGTGGAAAGATGAGTTGTCACTTGACAAATCAAAATCATCGTCGATTGAGGCACTGGTTGAAGTGTCCATCTCGGTACTACAAAGTTAAGGCGAAAGTGTAATTAGTTGACGTAGTACAATAGTACTCCAAGGTTCATCCCACATCAATCAAAGTCAACAAAAAATTAGCATCATTGTTCATCTCCACGATTAGGTGAAAACAAAGCAATTCATCTCGACTCGAGCTGAATGTCCACAACACATACTGAACATATTCAGCTTGGGTTGAGCTGAATGTGCACTACATATTCAGCTCGGGTTGAGCTGAATGTGCACTGCATATATTTTGTAAAAATATTCATAGCATGTTCTATGTACATTCAGCTCGAGTCGAGCTGAATGTGCACAACATATTCCATGTCCGGAATTAACGGCGACAATATCGGGCACAATTGATGATTGCTTAAACAAAGAGTACTGAATCAAAACCTGAAGCACTCATACCAACAAAAACTACGCATTTTGACAGTTGCAAGAACATATATGTCATACTGACGTACAAATAAAAAAACGAATCCCTAAACCTGTACTGAGGAGGCGATTGTGTCGACGCCGAAGTATCACCTCCTTCCTACAACTTTTTCATTACATTGAAAATGATAGTATCAAATGTGCGAACCAAATGCCAAGTAAATCCCTATAAAGTTTAGACAGAAGTCACTTACAAATGGTCCGATTGCGTGCACCAAAACGTCTTGAATGAAGAAGGAAGAGAAAACCCTACTCTTTGTCACGGCCGCAGCGACCATTCACGACCACACACCTCCGCATCTCTAGAAATTCCAAACACAACTAAGTTGACCTAGAATAATGTATCCACTTCTTGCACAGAAATTTGACTTCGAATGCAATAGGTCATTCAAATGTCAAGGCGTACTTCGAGACAATATAGATTCACGAAGGCTTGCCGAGTATCAGAAAGGTGCAAAAAGAGAGAGAGAGAGAGAGAGAGAGAGAGAGAGAGAGAGAGAGAGAAGAGGTTGGGGTGTATTGACCACGTCGAACAAGTTGCCCTTAAGAAAAGAGCGGGAATGACATCACGTTTGGCGGGGAGGAGCTATTCCAAATAAAGCATCTTCCAAAATTGACCAAAAATTAACAACCACATAAGTTTCTCCTCATATCTCGATGTAATGGAAGTTTCTATTTACATGATCAATTAAGGTTATGGATTGGGGTTATGGGTATCAATTTAAATTTGCAAGAATCAATAATTTTAAGTTTAAGGTATAGAATTATGTATCAATTTAAGGTTATCAATTGGGGTTATGGGTATTTGATTACGGTCATTTATTTCCATATTAAGGATATTGATTATGACTAGATTATAAAAGTAAAGATTTAGGTTTAGGGTTCAAATTACATTTTGACATTGAGGGTTTAGGGTTTAACGTTTAGGATTGCAAGTCCATGGTATGAAGTGTAAATTATAGGGTTTAGAATTTCGGACTACACAATTCTATAATTAGATTTACGGATTAGGGTTTAGGGTTTAGGTTTAAGGGTTTAGTTTTTAGGATTTATGATTTATAGTTTATTGTTTAGGTTTAATGATTTAAAGATTAGGGTTTAGGGTTTTAGAGTTCAGTGTTTGGGGTTTAGGAGTAGGGTTTAGATTAGCATCGAGATTACCACTGAATCAAAATGTCATGTCTATAAGATTGTTTATCTTATCAAAATTGAATTAACGGATATTTAATTAAATGTGGACAAAACGATCAATTGTGGACCAAATTAGATACTTGTGATGACCCTAAACACCTACTAGATTGTCCTAAAATATACAATTTGTATGGGTGAAGGATATTACTCAGAATCTACTGAGGATTGTTAAAATGTCGCGTGACTTCTCTTCTCGGGGGCGGCCGACCATGAGGCGACGTAGACGACCTAGATTCTTCGTCATCCATATTAACATGAATAGTGCTTTGTATCGCAGAGATATAGTAGAAGGAATTTAAACGCAAGTGTCGGCGGGCAGCCGAGACGTAGTGATCGAGGATAAGGTGAAACAAGCCATGATGGAGGATGGCGTCATGCACATAGTCCGCGATCATGAGCGTAAAAATATCTTGAATAAAGGGCTCAAATCTTGCGACTAGTGAAGAGAGGGGAGGGTGGTTTGTAAGCACAAGGAGGCTTCATACAAAACAATGAAGCCAGCGGTTTAGGACACTTTGACAAACAAAGATGACTGCATATTATGTGAGAAATAGTCGACACGATTGCATTTGTTGTGAAAAGTGTATAGCCGCAGTCGGCGGGGAGCCGACAAGAACGCTCACTTCTATCCAAAAAGAGACCTCGCCATCTAATAACCAAGAATAGTACCAACAGTTCGATCTGACAGCAATTGAGTCCTAAGATAAGGATTAAACAACAATCCATCGGCTGACAGCCGATGAAATAAGAATCAGTCCTCATCTCCACAATTGACTGAGATGCCACCAGCCTCCAGAGTTGCAATCGCAGCGCTCGCTGCCTCAGGCGGAATACGGTGAGAACTAGGAGGATCTTTCTTAGTGTGCGACGGATAGCGGTGCGAGTAAAGAACAATTCTGCAGTTTTGTACCTCTGAAAGACAAGGTTCCCTTTGCCATCTCCTGGTCCAGCATTCCCTCGCGACAATCTTCTTTGATTCCCTCTTCCTTGACATGGGCATCCACCATTCGACTTTGAAATTCCCATAGCAATCACCTGGTGTCAGATTGACGCATTCAAGAACTCGACCCATCCACACGGGAAGGTAATGACCGTTGCTAGGACGGTAGAGAACGAAATCATTGAGTAAAACGTCTCGAAATGGATTGAACGATAGCTTCGGACGGCTCAATTCAGCGCCATAAAAAGGATATGCGTCGGGGTCATCCTCAGGGGTAATGTCAGGAATTCCAATGACGTCATCGGGCGACTTTGAGCCACAAGCATGATCGCGAATCCAATTTGAAGTTGGCCAAAATCCTTCCTGGAGAGACTCCCGGTTTGGTGGCAGAGGACTAGATATAAGTTGATGGATACGCTCCCAATACAAAATGTAGGGTGCCATATCCGCTGCATAACGCTTGTCCCGGGACATGCCGGTCTTCCAGAACTCAATATATTTAGCAACTCCATTCTTGATGAAGGATTGCTTCTTGCTGACTCCAGTGGCACGGGCAACCTCCTTCTCTAGGTTTCTTTTGTTCTGGTTAACTCGCACGTCCCCCCAGAGAGGCTTATATGGGACTGGCTTTGGATCTCCAACAGGTAGGCGTGGATTTCCGTGCTCATCCGCGGTCCACATCTTGGCAGGCTTACCTATAGGAGTCCAAGAAGAATCAGTGGCACAAATTAAATGAGCATACGAACTCACAGCAGAAACGTATAGGTCCATCGGCGGGCCGTCGATGGAGATAATAGACGACGAATGTTGAGAAAGCTAAAGAGAGATGGGAATAGGAGTATTTCCACCATGACAGGCTTACCTGGAGGAAGCCAGGATGAATCAGTCGCACACTTCTTGTGTCTCATGACCGGCCATCCAGCGTCATCTCCTTCCTCCTCCACGTAAAACTTGAACATGTGCATCTCTCCGAGTCCCACAATCCTGTTACTCCCGTCATGATGATATCCAGTAATATAACTCTTAAAATCTGCAACCTCTTGTAGAAGTTCCGGAATGAACGCAACAGTCTTCTGCGAGTCCATGAAGGTTTTCATGAGGTCAGCCAAACAGTAAATATTCTTCCGTTTGATGAGTTTCGATAGGTAACTAAAATGTGCGTCAATATCCTCATGAGTGTGGCCAACAATCAAGAATCCCACAGTGACCTCCTTAAAGATTTTTCTAGCTGTAAGAAGCGAACAAAACGCCATGAGGAACCGATTCTTGTTATCCTTGGCGGAGTTTTCAAGCTGGAGAAACAACTTCCGAGGAAGCGGGATTTGCGATCTACCAGAAGGAGTATTCGGGAATGGATCTCCTTTAGATTCAGGAATCGATGACATACATCTGGACTTCCCATAAAGTAGAGCATCAAAGAATGGATTGAGGGGTGGACAGGTGAATAGCTCCTTGGACTCTCGCACGGGGCGCCTCTCTAATGCTCTTAGAACACGGCAGAGAGAAGAGATGGTAAAATTCGAGTCCCCCGGCCATAACGATGTCGAGTAATGAGCGTAGGCACCGTCGCCGTGTCCATGTGTGAGCATGCCGGTACATGAAATCGGAATCTGACCGAGCCCGGCGGTGGCCTTGGTTATCCTCTGCATTCTAGGAATGGCCGTCTTGGAGGTATCCATCTTGTCATGAATTATGCAAAGGAACTCAGACGGGTACTGAATAGACTGAGCAGACCAGCCGGAATAAACATTTCTGCATGCCCTTTGGTAGTTTAGGTGCATGTTTCTGTCATCCGTGAGTCCTTGCCTTTCGTATGACCCGCGAGGATATTTTGCGATAAACTCGACGAGGAAGTCGCACTCCGTGCATCTAGAGAAGTTGTTGCCCATAGACTTTACTTCTACATTTCTGAAGAACCTCTTCTTCATGTTACTCACCGCAGATTGCGAAATCGGCTTGGCATTGCATTCGACGTTTACTTGGATAAGACATTTTTAAGGATATCAGTAATATAGAAAGACGATGGCGTCATGGGTATGCCCAGTAGGCAATGAGTGAGTTCCGTCGGCGGGCCGCCGACGTCGCTCGTTGAAGCAACAAAGAAGATAGACCATGCTAAATACAAAGATAGGGGAAAGTACTGACAATACTTACAAAGTTGGCCGTGTCACGTAAGTGATTCCGATTCATGTCCGCGGGAAGGACCTTCAACGCGACGACCCTTTTGTTTCAGATGACACGGAATTCATTTGGCATTTGGTCCGCACTATCGTTGATAATGTTGGATATGGTCCCACGAGCTTGAACGATGTGAGGCTTGGGCCGCAAAGTGCCTGCGTTACCGTGGCTGTCATTTACGCGACCGATCTTTGAATCATATTTGTAGTTGTAGTATGCAGACTTTGACACGCCGTGAATGTTATACCAAGCGACTTCACAAACATTGACACCCATAAGGGTGATGTATAATTTTCGGAATCCAGGAATTTGGTGAAGCTGGTCCGCAACTGCATAGGCCATTTCGTGTCATTGTTCGAAGCTTGACGCGTAGTACTTCCTTCGAATCTTGCGGCCGTCTTCCCAACAAAATAACTGGCAACATCGTTTCTTACAACACCTTCTCGCGCTAACGAGGCGGCACTCATCTGGGCTCTAAAGGCGTCGGAACTTGGAGACAGACACATCGTCCTTCAGCAAAAGCTTCCGACGAACGCCCCTATAAGGATCCTTAGGCACACCCTCAAGCCCGTTATCCTCGCATGCAGCTTGACTATGCGTTGAGCAGAATGTAAGGCACTCAAAAAGAAGTGGACCACCTTCAAGGCGCGTGTGAGTTAATCTCCAGCGCATTATTGTCATCTGAAGATCCTCGTCCTCTGAGACAAAGAGGACCCCAACATCAGTGTCTCCTAAAATCTCTGAATCGCATGCGTCATGTGGCAAGCAAACTTGGATCATGGCACGCCCAATTGTAGCGAAGTTGTCATCTAGAAGATGACAGTACTTGTTCCGCCATTGTGGTCGGTCTAGGAACGAATTCGGAACAAATACACCGTCGAGGGTAACGGGTGGATTTTCAAAAGAGTGATAATTATGTTGTCGGCGGCCCGCCGATGAGACATCATCGTCACTTCCAGCAGCCATTTCAGTCTCCGATTCGGATCCCTCCATATAACTACGGGTACCATGATTATAATTGTCCTCATATACCCTATCGGAACGGTTGTCGTCATCCGATGCTTCAATGTCAGTATTAATCAATGAAGGGTCAATCCCCAGGGCATCATCGGAGCGGACATCAAGTGAAAAGGGACGAACCCGATAGCCACTCCAAAGGACTAGTAAGCCTACAGAATTGCCGAGAGCGCCGATGGAGGAAATCTCGCAATGTGCGGGATGACCGACGTATTTAGGATTGACTGATTGAACTCTGACAAGCAGGAAGAAGCTGTGAGGAATGAGAAATCCCTCCCACGTACCCTTCGGTGAGCATTCGTCGATGACTCCAACTCCTGCACAACGTCTCTGATCGTCGCTGCCATCAAGTAAGACCACCTCATGCCGTTGCGAAGGTCCAGAAACTCTTGGATGGGCTTCACGTCATCAACTGAGAGAGAAGATATCTCGGGAGGCTCCTCTGAATGTTCAACGATGTCAGCGTAAGGCCTAAGATCAGCGGCCTCCCAGTGAATCGACCGACCTTCGCAGTCGCGCAACATGGAAACGCCATCGACAGGAAATGGAATGGGCATCTCAAGTGCATCGGACACTTCAATAACCTTCACACGTAAAATCCATGGGTCTCTGAGAACGACCCTCTCGACAATCGCCCTACCAGCAAAGTAGAGGCCGGAATGAGTGAGAGCAACAACAACACCTCTGCGGGGCTTCCATCGTCTAGACTTCTCATTCCTCATGAACGACAGCATGGGTTCGGGATCCATGCTGACGTCAGTGATATGAAATCACTGAAGACAGTGGATGAGGAAATTGCAGCAACAATGATTTCGTCGACCGCCCGCCGACGAGGGTGGCTCTGAAGTCTCGAAGTCAATGAACTTGAACAACAACCACACAAGTCCCTAAATTAGCTTCAGAGTCGCTGGAAAATCTGTCTCGTAAACCATGCCGTCGGCTGCCCGCCGACGGCTGAACGTTACACATAGAGTCAACCATGTCAAGGATGTGACAGGCGTCCGCCGAGCGAATATTATCATCCGCCGACGGCCTTTAGAACAGGAGAAGAACATTTCGTGGGACTAAGTTTGTACTACCTGATTTAAGATGAGCCATCTAAAACAATAAAACTGCCCGATACGTGACAGTGAATATCCAAGCATATTCAAGTGAAGGTGTGAGATAAAAAACGGACCATTGCTGGACCAATGGTACCGGAAATGTGTAGAATCAGATATTTAGACTCTAAATAGCCTCTAAGAGAATCAGTACCACTTGGGAGCGTGAGAAGTCAGGGCATTGAATAGGGGGCGAGCGAGTCCAGAAATGACGCGTGAGTTCCTAAGGTTTAGTTCATATCCCCACCATCATTCGTACTGGTTCGCGCGCGAACATCAAATTTGAAATTAGCCGCCAAAATCGATCAACGGCACGCGCACAAGGGTTGTCGAGAGCGCGCCAAATTCTGCAGATTCAAAATGGAACGAGGGGACAAGATGAAATCAAATCATTCGAAGTGACATCGTAGGTGTAGGACCCTATACCCTAGGCCGAATGATTGCCAAGGCGACATTAATGATGTCACATCGATTCGAGGTATCATGGTCCCAAAACCCTAGTTTCTATAATTTTATCCGAGACGACACTTCGAGATGGCATGTCACTTCATTAATAATACCTGGATCAGGCTTAGCACCCAGTCATGAAGTCTCGGCCGTCCGAAAATCCTCCAACCGAGATCGAACAGCTGCGACGGTCCACCGGATCCGAGTACAAAACCTTGTCGTCTTCCTATTTCTGGTCATTTCTAATCCTGCACTTCTTGATTTCACGTTTTCGCTAAGTTAAGCGTGCTTACGGCTTTAAGCTTAGTGTTTGTATTCATCCGCCGATCAACAACAGCCGACAGACGTCGGAGGCTAGCAGAGGCACTTCAGCGCAACTGATCAGCCGAGAAGTAATTCCCATCTGCCGACAAAATGGCGACAACGTAGAGGTATGTACATCATCACCGTCGGCGGCCAGCCGACGGATTTCGAGTGTCGTATTAGATATGCCCTTTTGGTTTATGGTGTTTTGTCGGCGGCCCGCCGTCGAAAGTTGTGTTTAGTGTAGTTAAACTTACTGTTATGTTCGAATTTTCATTTAGAAGTGATCACAAGTGGATGTAGACCGGTTTCAGAATGAATTCGCGATAGGATCCTCAAAATGGTACTTTGTGATTCACAATTGACTGCGTCCGTCGACGATCCACCGACGAATGCTAAGTTCACACTTGAAGAAGCTTATGTTGCATTAGGGTCTATCGCACAGAAATGATAAGCAGAGTGTGAAGTGTGGATTCCAAGGTCATAGTGTCTCCAAACATCCGTCTCTGTGTTGTACACTTGTCACTGTGGTCGTCGGCGGCCCGCCGATGAAGTCTTTGGCAGGTTGTCTGATCTTCCATTATGTCACTCAGGACTGTAGTTCCAAACAAGTTGAAGTGGCTCGTCGGCAGCGCTGTGGACGTCGAAGTGGACGTGGGCTGGCCGGATGACAACATGCCACGAGTGACATGTGAATTCCACCGACAGTTAACGTCGTGGGGAATCACATGGAGGAAGGAAGTGATTGCCGAGTTGGGTATCAACGGAAATCACAACACCAAAACATTCATGGGTGGGAGCCTGGTGTCCGTGCTTGACATGAAGGAGGACCCGGAGGACGAGGAGAAAGTGCGACTCCTCATTCAGGTGAAGGTCAAAATGGCTGACGAAAACCCGGACATCATCGCGGTTTGAATTCCCTGGATGACCTGCACTCAAGAGCTATGCATCACTGCTCAGGAGAGCGGGATGCAGTTCCTCAGCTTGACTCCTGAAGACAGGACGGATTTACTTACTTGTTTCAGTGAAGCGAAGGACCTTAGGGACGCGGATCTTTCCAGGGCCGTGGTCATGACGGCCTCAAAGTTGAAGACGGTGAGGAAGCCCAGGAACTCCAGGAAAGCAGCTAGCAACGCTGGGACTGAAGTTGCTGGAACTCCGGACATCGGAGAATCGAGTATGCAGGTGGTCAAGAGGAGGGCGTCTAAGAAGGAGCCGAAGGTGAAGTTCGTGGCCGATGCGCTTTCATTTACCAACCACCTCTCTGTCAAGACGAGTGGTCAGGAGTTGGACATCATGTACAAGGCGTTAGAGGATGGTCTGAGCGCTTGTTATCCATTCGGGCAGAACATGCTCCCAACAAAGATCTCTTCCGACAAAATTCATGTTGCTCCCGACTCCATGAAGTACAGACCCATCATCGCGAAGCGCACAGAACAACTCGTGCTATTCTACAGAGGATTGGGACCATGGCGGGCAAAGCCACCTCTGTATTGTGTTCCTCTGCAGGGTCCTCCGGGAACAATAGAGAATGGGAGGGTGCTGCATGGGATCGAGCTTGTGCTGCCAAGGATTCACGCGACCATGGACGTCAAAGTTGTGTTTGATGGAGTACACTACAAGTGGTGGAATTCTCCAACATGCCACTGGTACATCATTGGTGGCCAAGACACGTACCTGGCATGCAGAGCACTCGGCGAGTTGGACCCCGTGGATTCGGACAAGGCGAATTACTTCCTCGATCACGATATTATCCCATTGTGGTCGAGGAATCCGGAAAACCTCGTGAAGATCTCTAACCTCTTGAACATCGAAATCAAGGACAAGAAAGCGGAAGAGACCTTCGTGTCGCAGCTCCGGAAGATGAGAGATAAGTGGATCGAGCATGGTCGGCTCGATAGGAGGACGAACTACAAGAAGTGGAAGGTAATGTGTCACTTTACACAGCAATTTCACGCTCCGTTATTGGCAATCTCTTGAGCATGGTGGATTAATCATAGATTATGTTTCGTCGGCGGGCAGCCGACAACATTGTGATTGAGCTCATGTTTATATCATCTTCATCATTTTATAGGAGTTCTGCAAGGAATACCTTGCAACACTGTTGGGGAAGGACTCCAAGACGGACACGTTGAAGCTGCCGTTTGTCTTTACACCAGACAATCTTTACAACAAGTGGCAGGAAGTATTAGACGCATGGGATTGGGGCACCCTGATTGGTGACGATGGGAAGAAGCCCCAAAACATCCTTAAAATTCCTCAACGGGACCTAACCCTCCACGACCTTCAACACATTCTCGCCCTCCGGGACAAGGAATCCATAAAGCTGGCTCATGAAATCCTCGCGAAGAAGGTATACTTGAAGGTAACCGAGGGGCGCGACAAGGATGCAGAAGGTGTATCGCTAAAATCCTGGTGTCAGGACAAGAAGATGGAATACATCATCAAGAACGAGCTCATGCTGATGTATCGGAAGTATCCATTAAAGAAGGTTGCCGATAACACCTACTCACCTTGGCCGGTTGAAGAATACGTGAAGCTGGTAGAAGAGAAGGGCATCAACGACGAAACCGTCATGAACATCAGATGCGAGCTGGAGCTAAGTGATCCGGGGAAGGCCTACCTCAAAGGGAGGTACAACGGGATTACTCCAAGTACCACCCCAGCGCCAGCGGAGTTCCATGCGGCGTTATGGAAGTATGCCCTCAACTGCAACGATGTTGTAGATGAGTATAGTGTCCGTCACGAAGTACGGGTTGCGCAGGAGCTTGAGGACGTCGTGAGCCTGATCGATGAACCCGGACTCTTCAATTTGGAGAAGGCGACGCGCGAGATGTTTATCGTGTTTGGCTTCGATAAGGGCGGGGATCCAATCTACTGCAACAAGGACGAGCTCAAGGCTGTTGCAGAGAGGGTCCTTCGAGGTGATGGGGATGACGGGGAACTCTACGCTCCTTCAGTCTTCATCACTGACGACGAGTCCAATTTCGTGATTGAGACTGAATGTCGTTCGAAGAAGCTGGATTGCACAGTCCACACCATCCGCTACCTTCCAGACTCCGGCGGTAGATTCACTCCTTCCGCCATGGACGAGAGACCCATCGTACATGTCGGCATCCTCTTCAACCAGCCTGGAGCTCCACGGGACCACCTGCGCCAGTTTCAAAAGGTAACTGGACTGACGAAGCCTCTCAGTCCACTCTACGACGACGATGCCTCGCCCTCGGCTAAGAGTTGGGCTGGAGATGAATGCCATCCAAGCTTGGGGTTGCTCTCATCGATTTTGCAACCCACACTAGTGAAGGGCGACTCAAGTCTGACCGTCTTGAACACTTGAGGTGGAGGCAACATGACTGCATTGGCCTTGGTAAGTCACCTCTCTTTGATCCAATCATTCCTTCTTTGCATCACCTTCTCGTATTCGTCGGCGGCCCGCCGATGAGATAGTTTTTATTTTGATTATTGACCGACACTAATTGCCCAACAGAGACACAAGGCGACAGTCATCGAGTTTCTTCGCGAGGAGGCGGAGGTTGCTGTCGCGATGGAGCGGGCGCAGACAATGTCCTTCTTGCCGGGCAGAGCTCACCCGCTTGCGCTAACGCTTCCAGCTGAGCCCGCTGTGAGACCCAATGAGGTGGTCAACTTGACAGAGGATTTAGACCATGGGACCGACATGGGCGAGGATGCGATGGACGACAACTTCTTCCCCGACAACGTCGACAACGATGGTCTGCTTACAGCAGCCGATTTAGGTGTTCGTCTTGATGAAGCACACCTGATAAGGCCTCAGAAGGGAGGAAAGGGAGCAGCTGTGGTGCAATCAGAGGTGGCGTTGCGGCGCGATGACCGTCCCCCTGCACCAAGCGGGATGACCGTCCCCCTGTTCGCACAGCCTGCGGATGAGACTGTCTTGCGCTCGCAAGGTGCCTTCGTCCCTCCCCGAGCTGGGACCCCAATCGACCGAGGAGTCGGCGGCCCGCCGACGCCGCCTGCACCAAGCCCAGCAGTATCTGGTGGGCCTGTACCGCGTGAGAACCCTTCGAGTTCTTCATAGCCAAGCGCGTCCGCTACTCTGAAATCCGGCGATGTTCAACATCAGGCACCGGTGACAGAAATTGTAGCCAAGAAGAAGAAACCGAATGTGAGGATTATTCCTCCCAACCGGACTACTCAAGTTGTGGCTCCGGAGATTAGTGGAGGACGGACTCCCCAGAGTTCCCCCCCAATTGAGCCACCGATAAAAAAGCCTCGGAGCCAATCGCTGAAGAGCAAGGCACTGTTGGTAGAGGGTGGCGTTTCCTCCAGAGTGCCGTCACCGAAGAGCACTTCGAAGATCACCAAGGAGGAGCGGTCAAGGAAGCGGTCGCCTCCGCCTGCGAAAAAGGGAGTGCGGAAGTCGAAAAAAGGGGGTAGCGTTGGTTCCACCCCAAGAGAATCAACAATGTCCCCAGACTCTGCTGATCATCCCAACACGGGGCTATCGCCTACTGCTCCTTCTGTGAGGCAGGATACAGGCAACCCTCCGGAGGTTAGTCACGAGATAGTGCACCTAGGAGATTTTCTTGTAGTTTAGGACACTACCTTTTTAATACATGTATTTTATCACGTAAACACAAAGCTCATTTTCCATGGTTGTTCTTCTGAGTTCGCAGTCTGATATCAGAATGTGTTTTCATGTTCCATTTTTCTGTCGGCTGCCCGCCAACTGTATATCTAATAGCTTCCATATTTCTATCAATCAGCAGTTCATCCGGGTATTCCTACTGTTGCCGTTTCAACTCCAGCAATCGACGAAGATGGAGCGGATCGGGAAACAGAGGCACTTGAGCACTTCATTCAGGTGGGCAGACAACCACTCAGTAATTATTTCTTTGTCCTCCAAGTAGATGGTATGTTACTCGCCCTGGATATTGACAAGGACGGGTCGTTGTATAGCAAGATCCGGCCACGCATGGTTGAGTTTCTGAACTACTGCGTTACGAACTTCAGTATTGTGATCTGGAGTTCGGAGGATCCAGATAGACATGCCCATGAAATGAAAATCCTTAGAGATGCATGTCCCAGCATTAGAAAGCTTCGTTATATTTTTGATCAGTCGTACTGCGACGTGGCGAGGTTTGGTGTTGGGGGTCAGAAACTCTATCTGAAGAGGCTGTCAACTCTATTCTTGAATCCTGCAGCGCTAAAAGGAACTGAAGCGAATAGCGGCAACACCCTGTTGATTGACGTTTCTCCTTTTTCGAACGTCAAGAACAGTCCATATAATGCCATCCATCCGGTTCCCTTCACCATGGATTCTATTGAGACCTTTACGAATGAGTCCTCTGTTCTCTTCAAGGTCTCAAAGTTCCTTGAAGCCATGAAAGAGTCAGGCATGCCTGTACCCTTGTATACCGCGGTTGCCGATTGCCTTTCCTTGGTGAAGGAATCAGCTGTGCCTTTCGAAAGTCCAAGAATGGCAGCCCTTCGCCTGGTAGAAAAAGAGAAAACTTCCTCTAGCAGGGCCGTCGTCCCTTGGATCCGTCGTCTCCTACCAGCCTCCAGGTGACCCTGAATGGGAGCAGTATATTTGGTCGTACCCAAGCAGTAGGCGTCCACGTCCTAGTACTACTTAGAACTTGCCGTCGGCGGGCAGCCGACGCTTGTAGAACCCGTGTTGTAATTCATGTCTGTATAAATCTACATAAATAAAGACTGTCTCCAACTTTTTGAGGTACATATTCCAAATTTATGTCATCATAACAATCACAGTGTTCGGTGCTAATGTAAAATACTTATTATATCTATGTCGTCGACTTTTGCCTCCAGGTGCCTCACATTGTGGCTGGGTCTCAAGCGGGGGGAGAATCCATTCAGAAGCATCATGAGCTGCCAACTGTGAAGGTCAATCACTACTTCCTTGTCCTAGGTGTAAACGATTTGTTGATCGCACAGAATATAGGCAGGGACGGAAAGTGGCATACCAAATTCAGGCCGAAGTTGGCTGAGTTTATCAATTTCTGCGTGGATAACTTCACAGTTGTGCATTGGAGTAGCGAAAGTCAACCTAAGCTCGCTGCCCAGTTGGTAGCCCTCAGAGGCCAATGCCCGATTCTTAAAGTTGTCAGACATGTATACGATAATTCCTACTGTGATGTAGCCAAGAAACTCGTAGGAACTCGGAACGTATTCCTGATGGGACTGTCTACTTTGTTTTTGAACCGAAAGGCAATGTTAGGATCTGGCGCGAATAGTCAGAACACCCTTTTGCTTGACGACTGTCCTATCAGGAATGTCAGGAATAGTCCTCTGAATGTCATGCATCCAATGACATTTACCCTAGAATCAACGGAGTGGGACAAGAACGCCGTTCTCCCCGGGGTCGTTAAGTACCTTTCCGGGTTGTTAGAGTCAGGCTTGCCGGTACCCGAATATATTCGGGAGAATCCAGGCTCTGGATGCCCTCGACTTTCCCCTGGTGACCCTCAATGGGAGGACTTTGTTCTGGCGTACCCTAGCAATAGGCGACCCCCTCGTGTCGTTGCATAGTAATTCGGCGTCGGCGGGCAGCCGACGCCGAAATCGCCCAATTTTGCCAGGCTTTGACATTCATGTCTGTAACACCATTTTTCTTCGAAATAAAATTCCTTACAATAATCACAGTCTCCCTTGCACATGGCTCATCCCTTATTGTATGCATTTGAATCAACTTTTCCATTCAGGTGGACTGTCTTATCGAGGAGATTGAAGAGCTGGTTCCGATTCCAAAAAACCCGGTTATTATAATACTCGATGACAGCTCACCGGAGAGACCGAGTCGTCATCCGATCGACGGCTTGCAGTCATCAGCTTCCGTCTCCGACATTCGTCCTTCCCACCTCTTCTGTACCGAAGCTGACGATTGAGACTTTATACCATTACCGATGGAAGAGGTGGTGCCCGAATGTGTCCACCGTGTTCCTGTGGAATCCGTCGCGGACCACGGTATCAACCAAGAAGGGGACAGCCAAGACTTCGCCTCTGACGGAACTTGGCTTGGGGCGGTCAGAGTAGTCGGCGGGCCGCCGACAGCTACATCTACCCAATACCCGGCTGCCAGTGTGAGCTCCGAAGTTGTTCCAAGGAACATTCAGATGGGTCCTTCAAGATACTACCTCGTCCTAGAAGTTAGAGGGCTTCTAATGGCTGAAAGATATGGTTATCGTGGAAAAGATAAGAAGCCCCATTTTCATCAAAAACCTAGGCCGGGTCTCCTTGAGTTTCTGACGTTCTACCAGTCCAACTTCGGATTGGCATTCTGGTCCACCGAGAAATATCAACCCATGATCAGACACATGGGTTAATTGCGCGAGGTGTACCCTAACCTACATAATGGCGTCCGAGAGATGACCAACGGGTATTGTGATATATCTGTCTGGTCGAATCCCAAAACAATGAACTGTGACATGCTGCTGAAGCGGCTTGCTCGTCTTTTTCGAGATAGACGCTATCTTATTGGGCCTGACGCGAATGAACGGAACACACTTTTGATCGATCATTACCCCCTCCGTAATATCCTAAATGATCCTTTTAATGCGGTGCATCCTTCAATATTCACATACTCTCCCCCGGAACACACTCTTCTTGGAGGACAGACATATCTTCAGAGTATGCTGATTCCTTGGCTTAAGGGACTACTCGAGTCCAGATTCAGCGTCCAAGATTACTGCAGGCTGAACTCCAATTTGGGTCAGCGTCGTATTTTCCCGGGATCAGCTGTCCACAACAGATACCGAGAAGTCCTCTCTTCTTTCCAAGAGGGCTACGACAAGCCAAGTTGTCTAGATGAAGTGATGGCCAAGTTGACAGTCACTCCCCCACCTTAGAGAGCTATATTTTCTTAGAGGGCCTCTCGAAAGGGCACTCACTTAAATTCACTGGACTCTCGCCCATCGTGATATATGGATAAATGTTACAGACAATTTCACATAATTACTTTTATATATTCATCTCAAATTTTGCTGAACTACTTTTCTCTTTTGTATTCCTCGCATATTTCATTTGAGTGGTTTGTTTCTTATCCATCTACTTGTTGTAGTTTCCTTCGTCGGCGGCCCGCCGATGTGTTTTACTTCTTACTGCCAGCCGTAGTTTGCATTATGACAATGTTTCTTTAACATTTTCCAGGGAACATCCTTCCATTTCAGATGCCTGCACGCTCTTCCATCACCGATTCGAAAATGTATTGTACTATGCGTCAATGGTCTTCTTTGCTATGTGGACCCTAACAAGCCGATATCTTCTGATTTCCCTCATGGGAATGTTGTCCGGAGGCCGGGCCTAAAAAAACTATTCGATATGTTGCTTCCGCGCTTCAACATCGGGCTCTGGTCAACGATTCCTCTAAACAAGTTAAAGCCGCTCTTGTTGCATATTCTTCCGGAAGGAGTCTTTCAATGTTTGTCGTTTGTTTATAGCAGAAGTGACTTAGCTGATAGTTCGAGGTTTCCTTGGAGCTACAAAACGCCGTCCACCCTCTATAAGGAGAAGCAATCTAGGCATGTCTGCAAGCCTCACCAAGTATTGTTTGTGGACGTTGAACCCAAGTCGCTCCGACGTACCCCCGACTGGATGTGCTATATCCCCTGGCCGTTCCGTGGTCATTTGACCTCTCCAACCGAAGACGGAGTAATCCCGAATGTGGCGACTGACATCATTCCGCTCATCTTCCCCCTCCATAGATTTTCATCCGTCCCTGAATATATGACGCAGGTTGAACGCCCGGGGCAGGCGCATTGGGCGGTTACGCATGCGCGCAAGTATGGGCGAGTTGTCGTCAGTTGGTCGGAAGTTGAATGGTAGGTCTTTCTCCATCGGCGGCCCGCCGATTGTCGTTGGTTGAGCGTATTACCTTCGAATCTTCTGATGTCATACTGACAATCCCTAGCGCTTTCTATATCACATGTTCTTTATATTCAGACTGTTCTAGAACTTATCTCGCTGGATAGACTAAGAGGTTTTTTTTAGTAGAATTAGTGATTTGTAAAAGACGTTGTTTTCTGTGCCAGGTCTATTTTGTTAGTCGGCGGGTGGCCGACATTGTACTTATCCTCCTATTAATTTATTTGTTCATGTTCTCTGGCTGCATCTTCGTTGTCTTTCCACTGCCGTTCAATGTTTTCGACGCCATACTCAGAACCCATGTTTGACAATTCCTCCTGCATATCTTTTATCTTCCGCGATTTTTTCCGTATATATTTCCTTGGATTTATTTGTTGCCGTAGAAAAGGTTTAAGCAAATTCATGCAGTATGTTGTCCTTGTCTTTGATCGGCTGTCAGCCGACAATCATGTACTGTGATTTTTCAAATAATATTGTCGTCATTCTTTAAACTTTCTAAACCGGTATGTATGATCTGGAATTTGATAAGAACACCCTCATCCATTGGGCGCCACTCGAATCTACGACAGTGGTAGATTTTTCGAACTGCATCAACGCTTTGGCAACATTTTTGGCCTAAACCCTCTCTAGAATGGGTGAAGCCCATTTTCATGAGTCAGTTGTCCGCCGATGAAATGTTCTCGCTACTCTTATTTCTGGAATTTTTTTTTTCCACATTTAGTTAAATATCCGTTAATTGTGCCTTGGTATTGATTGAACAAAATTCATTACATAAAGATAAGTTTTAAGAACTCACTACTTCATCTCATTTGTTATGAATTAATATTTACTCCTTTGAGTTGACTTTGCAAGATGATATTGTCTCATGCGATATTGATTCACTTGCTATTATTAATTTATATGTTTTATAATTCAAATCATCTTTGACCCCAAAGGCCCAAGACTCCCCTTGAAGGGTTCTAAGAATTTTTGGAAGTTCCTATAGAGTCAATTTATAAGTTTTTTGGTGTCGGCTCTAATAGCGCATCCGTATCCGTTGATCGCAACATTATGCAATTGTTGCCATTATGGACATGAGTTTGAATGCCTTCAAAAAGTTATGATGGCAATGTTTTTTAATGTCATTCAAACATATTGCAAGTTGATGTGTAACTTTGCGCACTTGCAAAAGTTTGGTTCCATCACTCTTCCCTTTATTGCAAAGGGTACTACCTTACATATGCATTCTTTCACACAAAATTCATGCGTTACATATTATACATAAGTATTTTCTACTATCTTTTCTCTCACATGAATAAGGGTCAAAGATCACATGCGTATGTAAAAACATTTGTTTAAAAAACTAAAGTACATTATCTACAACTATACTCGTATCAATATTTTCCATTGAAAACCACTAGTACTCCGGTTGAAAAACAATGGTAGAGTTTACTCCTAGGCCTCCCCTGTTTCAACAGTAGAGTGTTACACATGTTTACAAAATTAATTTGAGTATTAGATTTGCATCAATAATTTTTATTTTTTTGTTCTTGTTCATCAACAACTATACGTAGTTCACCTAGTATGTTAACGACAAGCTTACATGTCCATTTTAATATTTCAAAATGCTCCAACACCCTTGGTGGTAACTCAATACAAATTTGGCTTTTACCTCATTGATAATATCTAAAGGCAATTAAAAGAATAAAAAACTATCAAATTCTTCAATAATTATCGACATGTTCTTTGTATCAATATTTTTTTCCATTGTAATATCTTGTCTTAGCGAGGGACCCTATGTGGGTATCATCTAGGTTTTGGCTTCATTAAGTATATAGTGAAAATTGTTATATATAGAGATAAATTATGATATGATATAAATTTATAAATATTGGTAGAGTCAATTGATAGAAATTAAATACTTGGATAGAATTTATACTTAGTGATCAAGCTTCTATTATATTTTTTAATATTTTAATGTATTTTCACAATTATATTTTTAGATATTCAATGATTAATCTTGTAAAAATATTCAACTAACAAAATGGCAATTATTAATGACTCTTTGGATTTAAAAGATGACCTTTAAAAAGAAGTGTACAACAAGTTTAACTTTATTTATATTTTCATTTATCAATAGTACAATTAAATTCATTTAAAATGGAGAGTTGTCCAAAATTTTGGAAAGTATAAACTTTTTGTCCAGGTGATTATCCATGTAATGTTAAGGTGCTACCTCTATAATGCATAGGTGATACCCATGTATTACTTAGGTGAAACCCACTATGTCCAAATCATTGGTACAAAGAAAAATAATTCTTTTGACTTAGAGGTGTTGAAGGGACCACTAGGTAAGGTAATGATAATCAATGACTATAAATTCTTGATCATTTGCACATTTTTTCCTTTTAGAAATCTATAGTTAAATTTCAAATAAATTTGGAGTCCTATTGTCCAACCATAGGAATTTGATATATCCGAAGGAATAAACAGTGATCATTTGAGGTAGCTTTGATATGATTGAAGAACCTTCAATTTCAATCAATGACTTATTGCATATGTATTTAAAAATACAATCTCATTATTGAAGTTTTGTTTCACAATGGATTAGGATTCTCAATCCATGAAAGATATTTGATAGTTTTCAAAATTAGATTTTTAATTTGAAGCCCCCTCATCCAATCACTAGATTCTAATCTACTTAGATATTTATTTAAACTCACTATTTTATCCATGATATTGCCATTAGGCCAAAATCTATGCATGTCTTTTAAATAATAATAATTGTTTTGAACATATACAAACTTTGGAATTATATTTTTGGTTTTTATATATGTGCTATCACAAAAAGAAGAAGATTAAATATTGTAACTCAATTGTTTAATCACAAATCTCCTAAAAATAAGAAATTAAAAAAAACTTATTGTATAATCCCAGTGTCTTTGATCTACGTTCACTACATGAAGTTTTTGAGTATGATATATACAAGCCTATAGAGTAGGTGCAAAATGTATATAACACAAATTGTATATAATAATGGCAATTTTTTTTCGTAATACAAGATTGTCATTCATCATGTAAAGTTGCAATGGGCCCATTCAATAACAACATGTCCAAAATAGTCTTCACCATCACTTCAAAGCCATAATCTCCCAAATTCTACTATGAAGGAATTAATAACATTTGTATTAATACATATATTCATTTAAAACGTAGAGGTTGTTATGTTTGGCCCTTCTCGATGCTAATCTAAACCCTACTTCTAAACCCCAAACACTAAACTCTAAAACCCTAAACCCTAATCTTTAAATCATTAAACCTAAACAATAAACTATAATCCTAAATCCTAAAAACTGAACCCTTAAACCTAAACCCTAAACCCTAATCCGTAAATCTAATTATAGAATTGTGTAGTCCGAAATTCTAAACCCTATAATTTACACTTCATACCATGAACTTGCAATCCTAAACGTTAAACCCTAAACCCTCAATGTCAAAATGTAATTTGAACCCTAAACCTAAATCTTTACTTTTATAATCTAGTCATAATCAATATCCTTAATATGGAAATAAATGACCGTAATCAAATACCCATAACCCCAATTGATAACCTTAAATTGATACATAATTCTATACCTTAAACTTAAAATTATTGATTCTTGCAAATTTAAATTGATACCCATAACCCCAATCCATAACCTTAATTGATCATGTAAATAGAAACTTCCATTACATCGAGATATGAGGAGAAACTTATGTGGTTGTTAATTTTTTGGTCAATTTTGGAAGATGCTTTATTTGGAATAGCTCCTCCCCGCCAAACGTGATGTCATTCCCGCTCTTTTCTTAAGGGCAACTTGTTCGACGTGGTCAATACACCCCAACCTCTTCTCTCTCTCTCTCTCTCTCTCTCTCTCTTTTTGCACCTTTCTAATACTCGGCAAGCCTTCGTGAATCTATATTGTCTCGAAGTACGCCTTGACATTTGAAAGACCTATTGCATTCGAAGTCAAATTTCTGTGCAAGAAGTGGATACATTATTCTAGGTCAACTTAGTTGTGTTTGGAATTTCTAGAGATGCGGAGGTGTGTGGTCGTGAATGGTCGCTGCGGCCGTGACAAAGAGTAGGGTTTTCTCTTCCTTCTTCATTCAAGACGTTTTGGTGCACGCAATCGGACCATTTGTAAGTGACTTCTGTCTAAACTTTATAGGGATTTACTTGGCATTTGGTTCGCACATTTGATACTATCATTTTCAATGTAATGAAAAAGTTGTAGGAAGGAGGTGATACTTCGGCGTCGACACAATCGCCTCCTCAGTACAGGTTTAGGGATTCGTTTTTTTATTTGTACGTCAGTATGACATATATGTTCTTGCAACTGTCAAAATGCGTAGTTTTTGTTGGTATGAGTGCTTCAGGTTTTGATTCAGTACTCTTTGTTTAAGCAATCATCAATTGTGCCCGATATTGTCGCCGTTAATTCCGGACATGGAATATGTTGTGCACATTCAGCTCGACTCGAGCTGAATGTGCACAGTATGTGATGTGCACATTTAGCTCAAGTCGAGCTGAATGTACTTTGTTTTCACCTAATCGTGGAAATGAACAATGATGCTATTTTTTTGTTCAGTTTGATTGATGTGGGATGAACCTTGGAGTACTATTGTACTACGTCAACTAATTACACTTTTGCCTTAACTTTGCAGTGCCGAGATGGACACTTCAATTGGTGCCTCAATCGACGATGATTTTGATTTGTCAAGTGACAACTCGTCTTTCCACGATCAAGTACATGCGGATTTGATGGAATTCAAAGTTCTCCCAAGGCATGGGCTCATCGAGAGTTGTATTATTCCAACGGTTACCGCTCTCAAGAGTTGCCGGATGAATGTGTTACGATTATGCACGACAAGATGGATCACTCGAAGACTGCATCTCCTGTCCTCTCTCACTAGACGAAACATTTGGATGGTCTGATGAAGTTGCCCATCTCTGTTACTGGAATGCTTGCACATGGTCATGGCGATGTTAGTTATGTTCATTATGGCTTGGACATTTACCCACATGATGTCAACTATACAGTGGTATCTTTTGCTAGATTGTTGCGAGATTTAGAATAACCTCCAAAGGCAATGTCCCGACAATTATTTCCGGGTTCGGGGAGAACTGCATTGTTTCGAGTTGTTTTGCAAGGAGCTTCAGATACTTGTGTCCCATTCCTCCGCGCCGCACCTGAGTCTCTAGCTACAGCAAAACCTTTGCCGCCTATATTTGCATGTGCAAATGGACAATGCAGTGAGTGACAACAAAAATAGATATGTGTTTTGCTTTTGGTCTCTTCTTGTTGCAAAGGGTATCTTCCGAGAGGTTTATGTTAATTTCATGCTTGTTGGCCACACACATGATGACATTGATGCTTTATTCGGTCGATGGAGTATGGCTTTGAAGAAGGAGAGTTTCTCCACGATCCCTTTGCTTATGAGAACATTTAAGGAAAATGAAAGTGTGCCAACAATCCCCCACTTGAATGAAGAAGTCCCGGACTTCAAGTCCTTTATTACTGAAGGTATTGCAGGTGGAGACGAAGCATTGCAGGGCCACACAAACGCTTACCAACTCAAATTCTTTGTTGACTCCAATGGATGTCCCATGATGAAATACAAGATTCTTTGTCATCAAGATGATTGGCTTCCAAGAGAAGGGGGTTGCATCAAATTGTGGAAGGAGGATTCAAATGGGAGGTCTTTGTGGCCACGTGGAGAACCACCTTCATTGCAGCCACAAGCAATGCGCAATCTTCTTGTAGTGATTAAAGGTCTTTCTGGATTCATTTCATATTGGGAGCGTCAAGCACGTGAGGATCGTACAGGTGAATATCGAAGGCGATATGAGCCTTTGAGCTACTATTGGCGGGCAGTTAGAGAGTCACTTAGTCAACCAATGGACTTGCCTACCTCTCTATAGGATGGTTTTTGGCCTTCTAGTCGTATTGGTCAGACAATCGAGGACCAATTCACTAGTGTGGGCGCTGTTCGTGAGCATCATGATGAGGATGACCACTTTGTTGGGCAGAGTCGAGATAGGCCAGCCCCTTCTTTTCGGATTAATCGGGACATTTACTCAAGCTATTTTGTTGCATTAAGACCGTGTGATGGAGATGAACGCCCTGTTTGGATTGCACAAGCGCTCTCGGACCCTAATTCGGATCTAGAAAGGCCTAATTCTATCAAAATATAGTACTTCCGCCCCACTTCGAACGATGCAAATGTCCAAAGATGCTATGATAGATGGGCCTCTTCCAACGGTCTACAATGGACAATTGATGACGAGCAACTTCTACAATGGGAGGACACCGGATCTTTGTTGACTGCATGGAAGTCTAGAAGTAGGAGTGAATTTCCTGTTGTGAAGTTACCTAGAAATCAAGTTCAAATCATTCAAGATAGTTTGATCAGGGATACCGAGCCGTCTTCTTCGCAATGATTTTTTAGTACAAAGATGTTGCTTTTATACTAGTATCCAAGAATGTGTGCATAAAATCAAAATATGTTGGCATGATTTAAGCTCAAATCGAGCTGAAAGTGTACACCCATGTCTTGTGGAGATTAATACATTTGAGAGTTTTGATATTTTGTTATTTGCTATGCTAAATGGTTTATCGCATAGGAATTGTTTGGGCACATTCAGCTCGACTCGAGCTGAATGTGTATGGCTTTCTTCTTAGAGAGAAGTGAATTCTGGGCTTGATGATTTGCCCTTTGATATTTGCTATTCTGAATGTTTTATCGCATAGGAATTGTTGAGGCACATTCAGCTCGAATCGAGCTGATAGTGTGTTTTGATTCGAGAAATGCATTTTCGTGCCTTGACATTTGATCTTTTGTTTTTGAATGATATTTGGAGTTGTAAGTGTTGCTTGCTTTGAGCTTGACTGAAGCTAAAAATGTACTTCAATTTCTTTCTAGCATGATTTTAAATTGAAAACAATCCCGCACCTCCCATTTTAATGGACACCAAACTCGAAGATAGTATTCAAAGGTTACTATGCAAATCACTAAACATTTTCATATTTAGGTTAGCTCAAGCTTTTCGTATTATTTTGGGAGGCTCCTAATCTCCCAATATAATGAATATGGTGTTATTATTTAGTAACACATTCACAAATTTTCATATACTTTGATCGCAGGGATTGAAAGATTTTAGTAGTGTTTGAAGTAGCAAAAATGATTCATTTTCTTCCTTGTGTTGGATGGATCAACAAATCTTGACTTTGCTTGGTGTCAAATGTTTGCACTACACAAGGTCTAAATTTTGTACCATTATGTTAAACATCATATTAGATCTTTGTACATTAATTTTCAGAAGTAGAAAAAAGGTGTAGCATATTGAAATCAATTATGTAAAGAGTGGAGGTTCAAAACTTGCCATTTCACATTAACTTTTTTTGTGAACTCTATATGTTTTAGAATGAGAATCCAAATAGGCAACAAGAAGGTTTACACCACATCTTGTAGTAGGAAAAATTGAAACTAAAAAACAATAAGATCTCTATTTCTTAAGAAGAAATGAAGAAGTTTTTGAATACCTTGCTTGAAAATGTGTGACAATGTGTGAAAATTGTCAAATTGTCACATAGGATAAAAATGCATGTTTTGCTAAAGACAAGAAATGTTTTTGGACACTATGGAAAGAAATTATTTCAGTTGCTAGTATTGAAAATATCACATTCAATAGATTGTCCTAGTAAAAATTTTTGGAGTTGTCTAACGTGCCCACTCTCACAAAGTTTTGTTTTAAGATTGCATAATTTTTGCATTGAATGTCTGATTTAGGAAAAAATTATACCCACAAAAAGATTTTTGTAATGTTCATCTACAATAAAAAGCCCACCTCAGGGCTATTCATTAAATTGGATAGTAAGGTTAGTATTTATGTGGTCATGCGGGGGGTCTCTATATTGTAGTCATTGAACGCATCGTATGTCGGGTCTAAATCTGGCATTACAATGACATCTTTGGATTCTACATGTGCATGGAAGTAGCCATGGGGGGACAATGTTTTCTTGTGGGTTATTGTTGAAGGTTCATGTGTTCATAAGTATAAAGCACCTAGATTTATTTGGGGATACAATTAGTTTTCTGGTTTCCCATACTGTTTTATTGTGTCTTTTGACAATTAGGGAGTGTATGTGATGATTTTGGCATTTGAGGAGTACATGTAGCCATGTGTCCGAGTCCATGGAGGTGCATATTGGGCATGTCATGGATGGAAAACGTTCTATTCCACAAAAGAGTTGTTTGCGGGCATTTCCCATATATTGTCGAGCACAAATTTGATAGGACATGTTTTTTTGTGGGTCTATAATTGTGGGATTTTTCCAAAAATTTGTAGAGAGTTCGTTGTCAATGTCATTGTTACTGGTCCATTGGTCTATGTTGGGCAAACTTTTGGAGATTAAATCGAGGTTGTTAATTAGATCTTGTTTTTGAGATACTTGTCGAGAAATCTTATGGGTCCTTTGTCCGGGGTGTCTTCCATAGAAGACCAACTATCTCTTTGGAAGTAGTATAGGGTAGTGTGGACGTGTTCATGTGGGTGTTTGGCATTTCTATAGGATTTATCTAGCCCTCCTTTAGCTAGTGTATCCGCTTGTTTATTTCCCTCTATATTGACATGTGCTCTAACTTTATGTAGGGTTGTAGTTTGTCATCGATTGTGAACCATAGATGTTAGCATGGTTAGGTTGGAGTGACTATTGTGGAAAGCAAGGTGTGTTATTTGTGTGTTTAATAGGTATAGTACATTTATACAGTCTGTAAATATATGTGCGGGTTCATTAGCATATTTTGTGGTGATAACTTGGAGGGTTTTACGGAGGCCCATCATTTTTGCTCTGAGGATATTTTGAAGTCCATGGAGTCTTTTGGATATTTTTATTTCTTTGGTTGAGTTGTATATGCCATATCCGGCTTTTTCTCTGTGCCAGTGTCCGCGGCTGACTTTTGTTGGTTCTTTGAAGGAACCATCTGTGTAGTAACTTTATGCGGGGGCAAATTTTAGGGGGATATGTTCATGCTATGTGGCGAGGGGGCTGGTGTAACGGGGTGGATTTGTGTTGTGTTTGCATATTTTAGATGAGACCATTTTTGTTACGGTTCACTCGGGTTAGGGGGGTTGTAGGTGGAGCTATTTTTGTATATATTCCATTTATGTTGAGGTTATGTGTTATGGAGGTAAGTATGGCAAGTTGTTTCAAGGTACCAATATTATTATTTTGATGGTGTATGCGAAGTATGTGTATGGTAGACGGTTCAAACCTTGGTTTTTTTAATAATTTGGGTGGTAAGGTGGGTTCTTCAAATGGTACTGAGTTTGCCTCAAATAGGGCTATGATATGAGAGTCTGAGAATGGGCCTGAGTGAGGATTAAAGTTTGGTACGAGTTATTGTCTAGTGTGATAACAAGAGTGGAAGTAGAATTTGGATAATTTTTGGCTGCGAGTCTTGCCGAGTGCATTGCTTGTTGTGTGTCTTCTATATTGTGGGATTGTGCAATACCATTTCCAAGCCATTTGTGGTCAAATGCGTTTCCTAGTGAGCCAAAAATTGTCTCTTTTGAAAGGTGAATAGAACTTGGTGAGTTGGGTGGAGCATGTGATAGGGGATGAAAAATATGAGTGTTGGATGTTAAACGATGAGATTAGTGAGTCTAGAATGGGCGTGGGTAATGTATATTGTGCAAGTTTAAAGAGGTCATTTTTTGAGATGCGATATTTATATCTTTGGTATAGCCAACCTATTTAGTTTTGAATGGTTGGGTTGCTGGCTCTATGTTTGTGGAAGGTTGTAGTTTGTTTTGGAACTCGTTCCATAGCCATTGGATTTTAGTAACGGAGATAGTGATTAGATGCCTTCTATTTTCTTTGTATATATGTGCTTGGTGTTCATTAATTTTGATTGTATTATTTGATGTAAGAATGTCTTTTTTGGGGTTGCATTCGGTGTTGTGTATATTAAAGAGGGAAATGATTATGGGTGGAGTTAGTGATCTTGTGTCACAAATTTGCTCTTGAGGGTGGTGTGCTTGAATGATTTCTAAGTATAATTTATTTTGTGTGTTTTTATAATATTTTGTTAATTGTACAGAGTTATGGGTAGAGGTGCTTTGGTCATGCTATAGGAAGAGGTTCCATAGGGATAACCATTTGTTGTAGGTATTCTTATTGTGTTGCCATTGGCATAAATATTGGGTATCACTTTTATGATTTTGTTTGAGTCGATATGTTTTCTATGTTTATGGTCAAGAATGAAATTTATGGGATATGCGGATGGATTTTTGAGGATGTGTATTGAGGGGGAAGGGAGGATTGGATGCGGTGGGTTGGAGAGATGAATTGGCGGGGGGTTGTTTCTGGGCTGAATGTTGTTGTTGGTGGTAGTATATGAGTCTTTGAGTGTGTAGGGGTTTTGATGTGTTGGGCATGGTGAGGTGCAAGTGTTAGGGCATGGGGGGTAGCAAAATAATTGTTGGGCAATATTAAGGGCGCTCTTTACTAATTTGGATGGTGTACTATGAAATTTTTAAAGTCATTGTGGTTCATAATGTGTGTTCCATTTGTTGGTGTAATTTGTTTTAAGTTGATAATATTTTTTGAGAAAAGTTTTTCTAAAAGTTTTTGGTAGAGGTGTTGGTTAATTCTTGTGTCATTTTGAGTTTCTTGTAGCCATATTTGTTCCAAAGGTGAAGGTTCTAATAGGAAATCCATGAGTGCTTTTTAGATACACTTTTGCTTCATTTTTTAGTAGGAAAAATGTTCTGGTGATTGGTGGTCTAATGCAATCGGCTTTGTTTATTTTAGGGATATTTTTAGCACCACCGTATTTAGCAAGGATGGAGACTGTGGGTGAGTCCTTTGTAAATCTTGCCAAGTCTACCTTTGTCATTTAGTGCATTTTGAAGTTGTTCACCTATTCAACGGAGGTAATCATTTTTTAGAGAAAAAGTTTCTAGTCCAACTAAATTTTGTGGGAGTTGGTTAAGACATTTGACATACATTTGGGGAGGCCACAAATGGATTTTTGTATGGCTATGATTTTTTGTCCAGTTTTTGATAGCATGCATGGAGTATGGGACTATGTAGAAACTATATGCTACTCCGGGTCTAAGTACTGTATCTACCATTTTTATTTTTTGTCTCATGGTGGATGGGCATGTTATTAGTTCTTTGCATTGTTTAATAAGTTTTGTGGTAGTGATGTGAATTTGTATCTTCCATTTTAGTAAGGGGACAAGGTTTGTACCAAGATACACGTTTGATTCATTTTGATGTAGTATGGGGATGGATTGGATACGGTAGTTTATGTTGGCGGTTTGCATAAATGCTTTGAATGGGGTGGGGTTCATTTTGGATTTGTTTGGGCAATCCATGGCCGCACATTTTTGGGTGCCAACATCCATACCGGACTAGTCACAATATTTGTAATTTTGTTGAGTTGGATTTGTAATGACTTAAGTTTTCCGGCTATAGCGCGAAGGTTGTCGGCCTAAGCGACTAAGTTTATGGTGACTTGTGATGTTCCAAAGGTGTAGCCGTTATTTCTTCATTGCATCCATCTTAGTAGTGGTTGTAAGAAAATAATGAATAGGTATGGGCTTAAGGTATCTAAGATGTTTCCAACTAGTGCAACTAATAGTGAGAGAAGAATAGATAGAGAACATTATTGAATTTTGGGGGCATAAGTTTTAATGTGAAATTTAGAATGGGGTTTGGCCCTAGAACTTTGTTATTTCCTAGATTTTTGAGGCACATATTATATGTGGCTCGGTTAAAGTAGGTATGTAGTGGTATTTGTGGTTGACCGCATATATCTGTAGTGAAGCCGTCAAGGTCATGCCATGGATATTGTCTTACAGCACATGTACATGTAGGTGGGTGGTCTGGTAAATACTTGCATGTGGATACCATAGGTTTGTTATTTTTTGTTTGTTGGTTATATTTCTCATTTGCAATGTCTTCAGGGCTAATTCAGATATTGTTATCTTGATTGGTGATAGAGTCTAGCAATGGGGATGCATTTTTTTTATAGACTCCTTTGTTAATTTACTTTGGGCTAATTTTGTATAGTTGTTTGTATCTACAGATGGCTTATCTAACATTTTCTTTGGCAAATTTGGTAGTTATTTTCTTGGCTAGTTTATTGGCCTCTTTTGCGATTACTGCAATATCATGTATCCAATCATTTGGTGATGTTTGGAGAGGAGGTGGAGGTGGGATTTGTGTATGTTGAAGGATTTGTATTTCTTGGCAAATGGGGTCGGTGAACCATTGTGGGTTATTTTTAATGATTCAAATTGTTTTTCGAATAGTATGGTAGGTGGTTACTTTTTTGAGAATTTTCTTGGAAGATAGCCTCCTTGTTTGGATGCTCTGGGTGATAGTTGGAGTATGGATGGAGCTTTACAAGTTTTTTCTGGAGTGTTGGAGATATTATTTATTAGTGTGTCTTGGGTGCTGCATGATTCAAGCCATGGATTTTGAGAAAGTTGGTCATTGATGTTTAGGCAATTAATGAGGGAGATATTTGAATAGAGTTTTCTTAAAAAAACACTGTGTTGAAATTTTGGGCGTTGATTTTTGGGATGGGGTTGAGTATCAGGGTATTTTCATTGTTTGGTGTAATGGGTGTTCTACTAATAAGTGTGTTTTGTGGGGCATTTAATTAGATAGGTGAATGGTCGGAGTTGAGACTAGCTTTTGTTTTTGTTGTACATGTATATTATGCACAGTGCATGGTTTGGGTTTGATATGTAAAAACCGTCTATTAGACTAAATTCTTTATAATCATAGCCGCCTTGTTTAGAGTATGATGTGTCTATGGGAATTTATGTGAAGTTTAGACTATAAATGAAGTTGCGCCAGTGGTGATCAGTGGTTTGAGGAGGGGAGAGGTGGTCTCCGTGTTGTGTGCCAATTAGTATGGAGATATATGCATTTTTAGAATTTGTAAGTATGGGGATTTTAATAATGTTATTTGGATATGCATGGGATTTCTGTACTAGAGTAAGAAGACCACGACGGCGTGCTCTGTATGGTCAACGTTGTTGAATGTAATGTGTGAATGCATGGGTGTTATTAAAGATAAGTTTATAGCTAGGAAAATTTCTTTGTATGTATTTAGTAGACTTAGTAGCTGTGAGTTTGGTTTCTTGTATGGCAATGACGGTCGGAGGGGTGTTTGTACATGTGATGAGGTTTTGGAGGCCTGGAAGAGCAGTGTTTAGGGATGCGGCCTTCCATGTTAAGATGTATGTGTCGATGTCTATGGTGTTTGTGTTGTGATTTAGAGGAGGGATGTATGGGGATGGTGGAGATGGATGTGTATATTCAGGAATGGATTCAAAGCATCTCATTGTTTCCCTAATATTAAGTTCATGTGGAAGAAATGGGAAGTGTGTTGGATTGAGTTTTGTGTGGAGGGGTAAGTTTTGACTATGAATGAAGTCATATATTTCTTTGTGTATGGAATCTTTATGAAAAATAGTATTTTGGTTTACTGCTAGGAGTTTGTGTATGGATGTTTTGTATTAATATGTCGTTCGGGCCGGTTGGATAGGGTGGCTAGGCTGTTTAAGAGGGTGTTAGTCAATTGTGTTGTATTGGTATCTTGTTGGGCTAAGATTTGGTTGCACTCTTCTAGTGAAGGATGTATAGTGACGATTGAGGCATAGAGAATATGTGATGGTGGGTGTACAATTTTTTGTTGGATGTAGTGTGCTATATGCCAAAACATCATGTTGTGGGTGTTGTGTAGTGTATGCGTTTTTTTAGTAAGGGGGCAAATATGCTACCAAGGTGTTGATACATTATCCACTCGGCAAAAAATAGCATGCTTAGGTAACTTCGAACTCCGTGGTCAATCTCCTTTTTTCAAGGTAATGTAAAGCGAACTTGGACCAGGACGACTTCCTTGGCCAATCACAGATTTTAGAGGGCCATGGTCAATCTCCATGGTCCGTAGTGTAAAGCGTCCCTAATTCTCTAGTTTTCTTGACCTTGTTCAAATTTTGTGCAATGAGGACTTCAACATTTTTCCTTGCTTTGTCATCTTGCAACATTTTTCCACGAGGGGCAAAGATTGGGACAAATACTTCGTTGTCCATGTATATCTTTTCTTCCCTTAGCTTTTTGGCTTCCTCGGGACATGTTGCTCTTATCCATGCATAATCCAAGTCATCATGTTTAGTGACATTTGCAACCTCATAATCCGACCCTTTTTTGAAACCTTAATCAACAATTTCATAGAGGACATCAAACCATTTCTTTCCCGCAAGGGAAGGACTGTTGATTTTTATTGACAATAATCTTGGAATGGCAATATTGTCAAATGACTTACACACTTTACCTCTCACCATGAGAGTTTCATCCTACCTAGATTTTCATCTCATGAAAATTTTCACCATGAGATGAAAATCTAGGTAGGATGAAAAGATCACAAGATCCCCTACCTCAAAACATATGGCTATGTAGTAATTGAGGGCAAAACCAAATTTATCCACCTCCACATCATGTGGGATTTGGGTGAGATTGTAATGATTGCCCTCTTTCCCATCTTCTTGTGAGAGAGGCCATATCTATTGAGCAACAAAAGGGAAAGATGAGATTGCCTCACTAGCCTCTTTTGCTTCTTCTTTTTCCATTCCCCTTACAAACAATTCATTCCATTTTAACACTTCAACTCCAAGACCCCCACAATTCTGTTCAAGGACGTTCAATGTAGCAAAACCAAGCCAATATGGAGGAGGGAGTTGTACATTATTTATCTTCATTGGGTTGGACATTGCTTCATCCAAGTCTACATGTATTGGAGGGATCTCTTGCATATCCTTGTTACTTACTCTATTTGAGGAGATGGAGGCAGTTGCGTTGTGTGTTGACATCCTATACAAAGACGTTTTAAGGTGTAAGGATAGATATATAAGTGGTAGATATATAAGTGATAGATATATTATCCCACTTCTTCCTCCATTCCACACATGATGGTGTGGGCCATGTAGGGAAGGAGGAGATGGAAGAAAGTGTGTTTTTTGCAATGATTTGAAAGTTAAGAGGCCATCAAAAGTGATGCTCTGTAACCTTCTATTGCTAGTAATATACTTTGCAAGAAAACAATGCTTGCAATGGTAAGTGTAAGACGTTTCCTCCTTAGTGCAATTTCTAAGATGAAGATAAAGATAAGGGCAACTAATGTAGTGGGATTTACATGACATAGCATACAATTAGATCTTCTAAACATCCTAGTATAACATTCAATATATAATAGATTGCAATATCTTTTAAGCATTCTAGGGCAAGGTGCGAAAGGACACATAGTAGATACACCCCATAAATTGGTGGTGTACCTTTCATCGTGGGCCAAATTAATATTGTGTGCACAAAGCATTTTACAATTTCGTGGGTTTGCAAAATAAACCACACAGAGCATCATGCAAAGATTAACCGTATAACACACACCTTATAAGGGTCTCTGGCCAATTTGGTTGGAATGTTTGAGGTTGATTACTAGATGTGGTTTTTTTCTTGGCCTTATAATTCGACTGAACTTCTTTCTTAGTTTGTTGACTGCTTCTTTTTGTTCGCCGGTCTTCACTTGGTATCTGTGCGGTGGAATCACTGACGCATTTTGTTGGTATCTTGACTTGGGTCGCCAGTTTTGAACATTGGGTTCAATTGTGGCCTCTTTGAACGTGGTTGTGTATAACCGCCTAAGCCTTCCTTGGTCACCTTCCCTTGCTGCTTCTTGGAAATGATTACAATGATGTTTCACCGGATCGTGGATTACACCACTGTCTGAGACGAATTTGGTCTCTCTTCTGAATTTATTTGGAATAGCTCCTTTTGATTGGACAAAACTATTCTTCTCTTGGTTACGATGTGACATTTGTTCAATTGTTTACCTACTATGAAGCCAAACTGTGAGGATAAAATGTTTTAAAAACTTAAATAAACACTCAAATATGTAAGTACAATGAATTATCTTTCTAAGTATTACTAAAGTATGATATGTGATATAATATCTACTCTAATATCTATTACTTTAAGGCTTTTCATTGTTGAACATAACCTACAAATATAATGGAAACTCTTTTACACGGAAATCAAACATTCCATAATATAGAGTTTAGATGGGCACTTTATCCCTAATGCACAACTATATTATTTTGGGAGACATTAAATCTCCCAATACAACGAATATGGTGTTAATAATGCTATGGAGGTGAATTGTTGTAGGAACTGGGATTTGTTCTTGATCACTTCTTGATTGGCCTTGATTCTATGTTTGAGGTCTTTTAGGAGGTCACCCGCATAGCGTATTTAATATCCTGGGTGTAGCTCGTCCTTGAGTGTGGCTTTTCTAAGATTAAGTCCTGAAATGCTCGTAGTTTGGTCATGTAGTACCTGCTCTATAGAGGCCTGCAACTTTGTTTCCAAGGGTGTTGCCACTTGGAGGTTGCGTAGGAAGCAGCTATTTAGCGAGAGATTCCAAGGGTGTTGCCACCTGGAGGTTGCATAGCAAGCTATTTAGCGAGAGATGGTCTACTTTGATTCTTGCAACGTTGTTTCTGTTTTTGTCAAAGCCTATAAGAGCCACTAGCTAAGGAAAAAGCTTATCAGAATGTCCTTGCTTAAGTGAATCTGCTTAAGTGAATGCCGCACGAATCTCGAGCACCTACACGAATCATGAGGGGATGCGGTTCCTTAGGCTTGCTTTGTGACGAGGTGACGAGCGCTGAAAAGGGACATGAACATTGTGCTTCACCCTAGTAAGCACGCAACTCTAAGGTAAGATTGCTTCCCTATCTTGTATCTATATACACAAGATGGATGCATTGGTTTTCTCAGGTTTGTGCTTTGGAATATGAGTGAGGATTGTTAGACCCACTTCCACTTCTCGCCCTGTCTCTATTGAAATCACCTTTTCTCTACCGTAGTGTTTTACAAAAAGTTAGTATGAATTGTGAGTGTATTTTAAAAAACACCTTGATCAGATCTACCTCCGAGAGCACCTTCAAATCTAAAGCAGAAAGATCAAGAAGATGTAGTTTCACATTCTACTCTCAAACGGAAAATCTAAAGACTTCCTTAATCAGATCTCCTAGATGCAAATCCCTAGACATCCGATTTGTTTCCATTGCGTCCTCTAAACAATCCGCTCTCCGATCTCTACGTATTGCAGAGCCATCTCGCCTCCTCGAAGCAACATCTGCCAGAACCCCTTACTTTTGGTCGGCCCTAGTAGGGGTACCTATTGACAACCGCCAACAAAACATGATGGATGTCTTTATTTCATGTAGACGGATGTCACGGAGGGTGGGTTAGAGGTAGGCTCATTTTTTCTGCCTTTTTAATTCACGGGGTCTAGATGTTTTTTTTGGAATTTTTGGGCCAAATTTGGGGCTTGCGGCCCTAGATTACCCTCCAAGGGTCTACCTTGGTCTAAATAGGGCCCCCCTCCAATATAAAAATAGGAGCCAAGTTTTGTCCACACCCCCCTTCCCGTTCCATCCGTTTATATGGTTTAAAGAGATCCAAACATAATACCACACTTTGAAAATTCTAACTAATTTATATTTCATCTAAAAAATATGAAATTACTTGGGTTGAAATTGTGATTCTATCGTAGTAAAATGTATTATTTGTTCTCTCTACATATGCGCATGCTTAACCCCTAAATTTCCAAGAGTCCCCTCTAGGGCCTCTAGAAGGTTCGGGCAGGTACCTCCTGCGTCAATTTAGAATATTATTTTTTGAAATTTTTACAGTAGATGGACATCACTAAAAGCTTTGTTTGAGATCAAAACTTTTCCTAAATCCGACATTTTATGAAAAAGTTTTAGGGTTTTGAAGTTTAAATGGGGAGAGCGGGCACTTCGGGCAACTCCAAAAACTTTTGCTATGACACTCTGTTGAATGTGAGATTTTCAATGCTAGCTAATAATATTATTTCCTTTCATATTGTCAAAAAAATCTCTTGTCTTTAGTGAAAAAAGCATACAAATCCAAATCAAACATTTTTGCACATTATCGCACATTGTTGGGCAAGGTACCCAAAAAAATCAACCTTTTTCACATATACTTAGAGATCATCATATTTTTAACTCTTTATTTTTCCCGCAGCATTATGTGGTGTAAACCTTCTTATTGACCATTTGGATTCTCATTCTAAAACATACTAAGCTCGCAAAAAATAAAACGCAAATTGACAATTTTTGAACCTCCATTCCTTGCACAATTTTTTTGAATATGCTACACCCTCTCTCTACCTCTAAAAATTGGAGTACAAGGAACTAATACCATGCTTGGCATGATGGAAATGGATTTAGACCTTGTGTAGTGCAAAAAATTGACACCAAGTGAAGTCAAACTTTCAAAGTCCATTGATCTACTACATGCAGGGACTTAAATGGACCCTTTTCTCTACTTTAAACACTATAATATTACAATCCGTGTGGTCAAACTTTATGAAATATTTTTGTGTAAGTTACTTAATAAGTCTTAATTGAGATCCTATGGTTAAAACTAGAAGCAAAAGTTTTCTGTTCGTCCATACTCATTGCACTAAAACGGGCAGTTTTGAAGTGTTTTGGGTGTGAAATTGTCAAAGAAATTTAGGAGTAAACTTGTCGGTTTATGGGGGGTTAACTTAAATTGCTTCAAGCTGTCGTTATGCATTAATTTGGAACCATGGATCAGGGATCCAAGGTTAATTAAAGCCTAACAGGTTCTTGTCTGTAGCAGACTTGTCTAAGAATCTGCTACAAAATTCGGCCGACATTTTTTCGAATGAAGTTCGTGGTCGCTGCGTGCCATTCCAGCAGTCAAACTGGTACGTTTCTGACTGTCCTTTTTCCCTTGACGTTTGACGTGGTATATTTCGTTTGGAATGTGAAAAGCGGAAACTATTAAAATAATTGTTGGAATTTTTTTCCAAGATCTCAGTAGGTGACCTCTTGTTGTCCTGTTGGTGGAGTACAGGACAAGCAAACTGTTGAGCAAGATGGGGACAAAACTCTGACGGCTTGAATCCAAATCTGAATCCTGTTAACTCTACGCACTAGTCCAATAACTGAACGTCCCAAATGGAATGCTGCCACAAAAGTCTTTCAATCTACTTGATTGCGGGAACAATTGCTTAAACAATTGCACCAATTGTACTCTGGACGAAAGTAGGATCATACCCCTTTAAGACCTAACTGGACAGGCGAGGCCTGGGAGAATCTACGAGTGTAATAGATTAGCAGAACATCATCTACACGATAGAGACATTTTATTGCAACCTCACATCACGGAAATCACTGGAGTTTGCCAACACATGCATCGATTGGAGATATGGAGGCCGTGACAACAACGGCCAATTATGAGGAAAGTTACAACATCTTGAGCACCAAAATTTACCCTCTTAGAGCCTTGTAGGGCTTGAACACATGCCTGATTCGGTACAATATTGGAGTTACTGTAGATTATACGTATCAATGTCTCGTGCAGGTTGACGTAAGGCAAGAGGGAGAATTTCCACAGAACTGCAAATGTTTGGAATGGAGCCAGATGTCAACTCGATCGTATCGAATTCTTGGGAATTTGATACGATCGAACAGGACGGAATTTTTTTGCAGCTGACTGTCTTTTGACGCTACGAGATTGACTACGAGTGACCGACATTTGAAGAATACCACCAGTTCGAGCGGCAGTCAAGTGAGTCCCAGATTTTCAACGTCAATACTACGGTTGGTACAGACAAGATTCATTATACTGCTGCCCTTGACCGGTGCAAGTTTGGATTAATTGCAGTGTTTGTTGATCTGTTACGAAGTTCCGGCCACCAACTTCGGAAAATCACTGCATAACTTTATCTGAATAAATTTTCTACACTCTCCGATACCTATTCAGCTACCTGCGATCCCCGGCCAGAAAATAATTCGCCGAATCTCAAAGGAGCACTTATGACTCATCTTGGATACCAGATTCAGTCATCGACATTGTCCCTACTTGTGCATCATCAAGGGAGTGAATACCGACAGGTGAGTTAGGAATGTCTGTTCCATTCGTTGTCTGCATCATTTGTTGCCGATTGCGTTTAGCGCAAACTTGTCTGCATTGGTCCGAAAGTCTGTAATTCTTGTAAATTTAGAAACAGACTTTTACTTTAGTCGGCAATGTTAATGGCTCTTTCGAGGCCCTCACCTTGAGCGACAAGGCAGTCTCCAACTGCTTTAAAACCGTCAGCGGCGAAGGCCAACATTATTCCAGCTACACGCATTCCAGTTGCATTCCAGTTTCATTCCAGTTTGCTTGCATCAACTTCTCTTTACTGGGTCGGCAACGTTTCCTTGAGCATAGGGCTGTTCTAACTTCCATCGTCGATTCTCCTTTTGTCATACAACCAGTTCAGAATGTCAGGAGATGGAGGTTCATCCGACTGGAACGGCAAGCGATGCCACACCTTTGGCAACGACACAAGCTTCGACGTAGGCTTTTTCACCGACACTGCTGGGAATAGTATGTCGAGCTTCGAGAGAGGCTCGACTTCCATGAGCTTCGACATGCTTCCTCTGGAGAATGGCAAAGGAGATGGCGGTTCGTCTGACTGGAAGAACAAGTGAAGTCCTAGTTCAGAAGCATCATTTGCAGCAATGTCACTGTACACATTTCGATTTGATCTAGCTGTAGCCACTTCTAGATCAGTTTTCTCCTTCCAATTCCTGAAGAGGCAGTTCTCTCGGTTCTAGTGTCGGATGGATGCCTTTCGCCAAGAGACTGCTGGACATTTTGATTCTATACTCATTCATTTAAGCATTCCCTAACTCCACATTGGAAGCAATAATAGGGTGTTAATGAGTCTCAGTGAACTTGAAATTGTACTTCCGTTGATCCGATTCCTGGAGGAAGATATATTGCTCACATATCCTTTCTTCTTCTCTTATTCTTATATAAAATAAAGCTCATCGTCTCTTGAAAGTGTGCAGGCCTATTCAGCTTGTAGAGTGCACTAGTTTTGCTATATTTTCTGTTGATCGAGATCTACTTATATTATACAATTTTGTTGTGCCAACCGTGAAACTCCTTAAAATTTACCAAAGCGGTTTTCATTCAACTTTGACTCTCTAAACCAGTCAAAAATTTCGTACGATTTGGGTCAAGGTCGCACTCGCTGTAGCTGGGTAAAATAGACGACGCGCTGAAGAAAAATTTGCAACTGAGATCAGTGAATTCACGAGTAACCTGAACGTGCTTCGTAGAACTCGAACATGAACTAGTGCATTGGATTAAGTGTAGTAACCCCCTTGACTTGCCGTCCACTGCAAGAGAAGATATTCCCTGGGAGTACACCATTTAACTATATTTTCCATTTTGTTTTGATGCAATCAGAAAGTCCTGGAAAAGAGCTTATATAGAATTTACTTGGCATGGAGGTATCTGTACAACATCAACTAAGAACTGGCTTGAAACAGAAGAACATGACTAAGAATCTGCGGCGGGCTCCCATGCAAGATCCCAAAGAATGAAAACTACAGTCTAAAGACTGTATTCCGAAATGCCGGAAGGGCTGAATCCCGTAAAAATGAATGAATGATCAACACCTGACGGGTTGATAATAATGTCTATTGAACAAAATTGCTGTTGTCGTTGTTGCTTGGGCTCAGAATTTTTCTGGCCTCCACTTTGACGACCCTCCGTCGCCTTCGCAGCTGTCGTCGAACCCGCAGCAGTGCGAGGGAGACTTCCACCTCGACAACCCGCCGTCGCCCTCGGCGTGGTGCGAGGGGGGCTTCCACCTGGACGAGCCACCATCTCCTTCGCAGTCGTCGTAGTCGCCGGTGTACGAGGGCGGGTTCCACTTGGATGACCCTCCATCGCCTTCGCTAGCCATGGCAATCGGAATGCTGCTCTTAGATAGCGACGAAGTCTGGGTCCAAGTGAGAAGAGGAATCAGCAGGTCTGACTAGAATGTGTGTCTCTTATAGAACTATGATCTATTGGCTACGAACGAGAGAATCCAGCTGATGTGATGATCTGAAGCTTTGAGCAGGTGATCCTTTTGCAGATGGCTGGGATGAAGCTACTGGGCTGAGATCAGCTGGAGTGAAAAAATTGTGTTTGAGGAAAGCCTGCACCAGCTCCATGGCTTTATATGGGTCTAATCCGCGGACAGCTCGAGTCCTATGGTGTTGGAGGTTCAGCTTTGGAGTTTGACTCATGCATGGCGTAGTACTTCCGGTCAAGATTGCAGTCAGCTCCCCACGTCGGTATGATGCTCGGAAACGCGTCTAAGATCTAGTTCCCGAGCAGCTCAGGAACTGTTTTTGACGAGTGGTCTCATGCGCCGATGTGACGGCTGGACATGAGTGTTCAAAATTTCAACACTCTCATTTAGTTCCTTCGAGTTCTCACTTTTTGGTACTACAGGTCAGGGCACCTGGGGGCACTATAGGGAAGACTTGGGATGCTCGTCCCAGTCTCCTAGTCTTCGGTCTTGGGCAGCACAAATCCTGGACTTCGTTCTGCACAGTGGCCTTGACAATTCGTTAGCCCCTGGAAGCAGCAGCAGAAGTGCGCGCTTCCAGAAAATTCCCCGTAACCCGTAAAGGACCAAGGCATTTTAGAGGAATCTCTACTCCAATTATCAAAAACTGTCAAGGTGAACTTTTCGAGAATGTACCCAAAGAATCTCCTTTATACTCACACAAGATGATGTGGATGCGACATTTTAACTAAATCTGGACTTTCAAAAGTCCACATTGGTCAAAGTCCGTATTCAGTTTGATAATATACCATGTGGGTTGCTTCATCGTATAAGGGGAGCACCCGATCCAACGGGCCCTTCCTTGAGATTTAAGGAGATGACTTGAAGCATTAAACATGAAACACCTATTAGAAGTTGATAGTAGTGGAAGCGATTGGAAGAATGAAACAAACGATACGGAGCATAGTACATGCATTTTGACGGGAACATCGGAGGCGCACCCGATCCGGTCTGGGAGATTGGGGAGCACCCGAACCCAGCGAGGAAATAGGGGTAGCATAGGGAAAGCTATTTTGTGAGCGTAGAGTCACGAGCGAGGAGCGGCGAGCCTTCGTTCGCAAGCCCGGAGCGCAAAAAATAGAGAGTATTAGGATTAAAAGTAAAAGTTTAGGAAATTTTATAATTAAAATTAAAGGAAAAGTAAAAGTGAAGGTCCTGTAGCCGTGGATACGAATCTACGGTTACGAACCAAGTTCATGTTACAAATGTCTATGGACGAACCCGTGAGTCATACTGTTTGCTCCCGCACGAGATTGATCAAGAAGATTGAATAAGAAGAGATCAAACAAGAAGATGTCACGGAGACAATCAAACAGACCTCCATGAATTTAATGCATGATGAGGGCCGAGTGCAAAAAAAGGACCATACCTTGAATCGCGAAGCAAGTAACGCCTTATTACTTTGAAATAGAGCTGGATGCTATGGTATAAAGCGGCCAGCTACAACAGTAAAGAGTGACGAAAGCAACTAACGACAGCCAGCTACAGCAGCAAAGAATGACAAGAGCAATCTCTACACTTCAGTGCTCCGCGTTCACCGACTACCACGGTCATGGTCTTCAGTCTCCAAATTCTTTGCTCGGGCATTTCACAGTCACCAACTTCCGTGCTCAATCTCACCACATTCAATACTAACAGCACGCACAATATCTGACACACAAGCTCAGAACTCGCTCAGAGGCTGCAATCATATAAGAACTTCTAATGCAAAATGACAGCAGCCTAGTCTTTGAGAAATAGTGCGGGAATCTGAATTTTGTATTGAACTCCCATGTTGGCGGGAACAAAAATCATCATGACTTCCAGCCCAAAGGCAGTGGTCACGTTGCTCTCAATAGCATAAATGATGGAAGACCTACACGGTAACTAACATCATCTTCCTTTGTCCCTGAACACGACGGGGAAAAATTAGTTACGCCGAGTAAAACATAATCAACCTGTATAGTTTAACCTGCAAATGACCAATTGTCCCTATTGGAGACAGTTTCGATTTCGGGCATGTACCTAATTTTTTTTTAAATCCTTTTCAATAGCAATTATATTCCTAGATTGTACGTGGTAAGAGCTTCATGGAGGTACTTTTCGTATTATCTTTGGATTCATGGTTTGAAAGTTAGTAGCACTCAAATTAAAAATAGGGACTTCGGGCACCTAAAAGTGTCTATTGACAATGGGATTTTTCATACATAACATAGAGAATGTTACCTTCTTTGCAAATGTCATAAAACAATTCTTGTCTTTAGTAAAAAAAACATGTAAACTAAAGTCAAACATTTTCAACGCCGATCCTTTACGGATTAATGTAAGTAATGTTACGCCGACAATGTGTGAAAATGTTTGACTTTAGGAAAACGCCGATCCTTTACGGGTTAATGTAAGTAACGAGTCACCTGGGTAGGGTTTCTAGGTCTAGGATTTAGGAACCAGGATTCATGATCGAGGGTTTAGGGTTGAAGGATTTCAGGTTACGAGATGCTTGGACTATCATGCATTCTTTTTCAAATTTTTTCCTTCGTCCAAAATTTAAATTATATTAATTTGGAAGGTGAATCTCAATCAATTTAAAACCTCAAAACCATAATACACAAAGATCGGCAACTACCTCTGTTTGTGCCCAAATGAAAAAAACCGTTTCTTGTGTGATCGTGATTGTGAGAAAAAATCCATTGCTTGATAATAAAAATGGGAGATACCCTTGTTTAAAAAGAGGCTATGTGTGCAAAAGAAAGAAAATACCTTTGCTTGTGTCCAAAAAAAAAAACCAAACATTGCAATTGTACATCAAAAACAATGATATGGTACCTTTCCAACAAGTAAAAATAATGTACATATAATACCATATTCGTTATATTGGGAAATTTCCATGACTTTGGAGAAATATGGTTGTTGAAGTATCAATAAATATAAACATTTGTAGTGCAAAGCATAAAAACAATGTATCAAGAATACTGTATTTTTTACCATGGATGGACCAAAATAGCTTATCGTCCAAAAAAGTGGTAACGATAAAGGAAGCATATACTATTAATCCAAGCTTTATTCAAAACTCCATGAAAAAAGTCACACACAACACTCATTTACCTCGACTCAAACCACAATCGCCCTATTACTAATCAAACATTCTAGGAAGTCCCTCCATAAGCCTCTATACGCGTCTTCAGAAAAGCCCTCTGACGTTGCCGAGTCCATGTTGCGCCATTCTCTTGCATTAATGGACTCTCAAGAAGACGCTGCAAACCCCGCCTTCGTACCTCGTCCGTGTTTGATTTGGGCAGCGAGTGACGGCGGGTGGGAGCAGAAGGAGAGCATGTGATTCCAGCAGCATTTCTTGAGAGAATACGGGGGCGAAGACATTTACCAGATGGTTCCTGCACAATAGGCGCCACAAACAATCCAAACAAATACACTTTAGGTCGAATACACCTACACGACAACACCAAAAAACTGTATCATCAAGATCCATCCTAGTGCACTTTAGCTCAAATGGAGCTAAAATGGAGAAGGTGAAATTCATAGAGCACATTTAATATCCAATGCACAAAAACAAGCTCAAATGAAGCAAAACTACAAGAGTGCAAGGTACCTCAACAACAAACCAAGACTCTCTAGGCAAGAACGACTCAATAGTGCAATAACTTGGAGGTCAGCATAACACGCACCGTGAGCGAGTGTTGGTGAGTGGCATCCCTTAAACCGTCATAGAGAATACGCTTTGCCGGAATACAATTATCCAAGTTTAGGGGCGGAGACCCCGGAACTAAACGAGGCCACTGCGGCGAAGGTGAATTGTTCCTTTCATGAATTGGCTCCCGCGCAATAGGGCTTTCAACAACTCCGTCGTCCACTGCCATGGTCGAATAATCCATGGTTGATTGCGCGGTTGCAGCAGAGTGCAACAAAAGCCCTTTACTCCGAAGGGAAAGGGCGAACTCATGTGGACCCAACAAGGAATCCACGGACGCCCGACAATCACAGCCCTGTAGAAATTTCAACAAAAGTGACACTCACATACCTCAGAACAATAGATAAAATTCCAAACATTAAAAAAAGGACGACATTCCACCAGCAGTAGGTATCCAATCCGCACAATAAATTCGGTGGAGAAACATCACCATTTGTATTATCAAAAAATATATACAAAACACGGCCCAACAAAATTTACAAAATGGAGCTGCAGTCAAACGAAACACTTTAGCTCCATTCGACCTAAAGTGTATTAAGGATCTAAGCGCTTCCAACCACATTAGGAACGGAGATTCTGATAGGCTTGAATTGCGTTACAAATACTCGCAGCCTGACCACACGTCTTCTGATCATTATAGAACATCTCCCGACCCGAGGGATGCTCAGCACGATACTGCGCTAGGCCACCCGAAAATTGATGAAGGTCAGAGAGATATGGTAGCAAATCCTCCAGCAGTACAGAATCATGTCTCGTGCCATCGTGGTTGTGCGACCATGACGGAAGAAGAAGGACGTTCTCCGGCAAATTAAGGACATGCTTAATCGGGCTATCGTCAATGACAAGTGTATTTGACGGAGTATACTCACGGCCCAACCTATTAAAGAGATGGTTCGATAACGTCTTCAAGAAGATGTCCTTCTGAGTGCCAAATTCCTTCATGTAGATTGTTCTGTTACCGACCCTACCCTCGGGAACCCTATCGCAACTCTCCTGACCAAAGATCCTGAGAGGATACGCAGAACTATGCTGAAAAAGATATTGACATATCTCACGTGTTGTAGATTCCATCATTGAACTCCAGATCGTGATGGTGGCAATCTTAGACAACTTCGTAAGGAATTCAGCACAACCAGGGCGCACCCGAACAAGCTTAGGGCCTACTTCGGCCGGCAGCGAGGCCGAGTGAATGGACGGGATAGAGCCCCTGGACCCCCTGGCCTGCCACGATGGCTTACAAGTGCATAGAATCCCATTTAGGTCCAGCACAACATTCAACCATCTGCCCTCGGAATCTGAATAGACTCTAGGTATTTCTTCTAAATTACTGGCACCACTTATTGATGCCTCGCAGACCTGGTTCGGAAACGCCAGGAGAACGAACAATATTACTAAAGATTCATTAACAACGACAAGTCAACATAATGTAGAACGAAGAGAGCAAACGGGGGGGAAGCAACATGGGGAAGCGCAGAGTGTGGATAGTGTTAGAGGAGCACCTCGAGAACTTCATCGTCTTGAAGCAATTCGTTTCGGACCCCCATCGATTCCAATGAAAGTTGGACGGTGTCAAGGGCCCTCGAATGCTCCAGAACCATTTGGGGGCACGGTTCCGGGACAAGAAGAGCGGGCTCCTGGACAGGAGAATCACGATTGATCTCGTCTACGAGCACGGCCGAAGATTGGACGACATCCTCTACGACCGGGACTGCAGTTTGGACGACCTCATCTACGACTGGTTGAGCAATCGCGTCATCACCAAAACTAAGATCTGAAAAATTCAACAACTTCAACCCATCAGCTCATGCGCACATTGGACACTGATACAATGTCAGAGTCGTCACATGTCAAGCAGTTTAGCTCGAGTCGAGCTAAAGTGATCACTGAGCACTGTAATATTAACAAAAATACTGGAGTACAAAATTGGACATTTACAAAATGTTCTGGCTCTATACATTCGCAACTATGTTACACTAACCTGACGATGAGCTGGGGACATCAACGACAGAATCATCCCAAGCGGCGACGGGGGATCAGGCAGCGATTGAGCTCCCGTGGAGACGGGGGAGGAACCTGCCGGAGACGGCATAAGCGAACCGCGAGGCAGACTCCTAGTCTCATCGTCACCTGAGATTGGAGGCTGAGGGATCGTAGAATTCACTACGGTTTGTGTCGTGGCGACAGGAGGCATAGTAGCCGTCATGAATCTTTGCATCATCAGCATCATGTCGTTATGCCTCTGGTCCTGGTCCCTCTTCATCTCTTCGTCACGCCTCCGCTGCATATCCCTGAGCTCCTCGTCACGCTCCGCCAGCCGCTGCTCCATCAACCTCATCCGGGTGGCCTCCTCTTCGAGCTTCTTCTCGAGGGCGATAAACCTGATGTCATCCTGAGCACTGCTCGCAGTTGCCAACGGTGAGCGGCCGGTCGCGCTGGCAACTTTCCTCTTCTTGGCTGCGGGGCGAGCGGATGACCCACCCAAGGTCGGAGCTCAATGAGGCCTCTCGGAGATATCAAGCGATTCGAACTCCACGAAATCGAGCCGCTGCCGCGAGGTACCCATTGTCTCTCCCGCTTCAGACTGAGAGCCACTATGAAGCTCCGCCGGAGTGTTGGTATCGAAGTCATCATGGGAATCGGCATCAGGTGTGACCGTACTGGTGCTCGGGCACACACCAATGGAGCTCGGGACCACATCCTCCTCCTCCTCATCGACGAGATCGATAATCACTTTCCCCTTCCCCTTGGCAACAGCCTCTCCAAGCTCAGGGAAGATCTCCGCGCTGATGTGATATGAACCAATAACGAAATCGGCCCGATCCAACGTCAACGCTACATCCTGGGCGTCGTCCAGGTCCTGCTCATCGGTGTCGTGGGATATGCAGAATGCCTCCAGATCCAACATCTGCACACCAATGGATTAAAAAAGTTACACTTTAGATCGATTCGAGTTAAAGTGAGCACAGAAGAACACTGATATGAAAACGCAGCCATTAAAACATGGAAGAATATGACGCGATTGAGGAATGCTAAAAAAAACCATATAAGTATAAGCCGGCACTTTACCTCGACTCGAGCTAAAGTGCCACGCTACAAAGCATGAGAGATGACCTCTCTGAAACAATACATTCACAGTCAGAGAGAGGGATCAACAGTTTAGCTCGAGTCGAGCTAAACTGCAAGGATACTCACCACACTCGCAGTCAGTAATTTCGTCCCGCAAAAGAGCTGGACAGTAGAATCCCCTTTCTTGCAGAACAGCTCCAGAACCTTGATGAAGAACTCCATTCTCAGCTCGTTCATGTTCATGGAGTACGCCAGCTCGTTGTACTTGCGTAGCTTGGTGTGCAACACATGCTCCGGAGCTGCGTAGATCTTCTTCACGGCCGGGATCTGCGTAAGCTCTTTCTTGAAGAGAAAGAGGAGGCGAACCGGGTCGAGAGCGTTGTTGGTCTTCGGCGCGAATCCCCCCAAGCGCTCGTTGTCGGAGGGAAGATACTTCGACTGCAGGACGTCGTACGCATGGCACAACGACGGGCCCTCAGCAAACGCTGTCACTTGAAGGTGTGACTGCTCGTCGCTGCAAATGAAGAGCCACGCTGGAAGACCGGTGAGAGAAGGCTGCCCTTTCAATGCGAACATTGTCATGAACTCGTCGAAGAAGGGCTTCTCCAATGATGACGTCGCCTTCCCTGCAAACCCAGGGATATTACGGAAGTCGATGATGCCGAGCTTCACGTTGCAGCCCAAGTTACGCCACGCATCCGAGGGCCATCCACCGAGCGAGTTGGTTGCCGCCTTGTATGGACGAAAGTGCAAGGCCCCCACAGGTGCAACGAACCGCGCCCGCACATCGAGGAAGACTCTGAAGAACTCCTTCGCATACGGAGAGAGATCTTCACATTTACAGTTGCGAAACTGCGTCTGCCTTGAGTTTGCGTAGTACGAATCCGGTGGACCCCAATCCAAGAGGGCACGCTTCGAGGCCTTGCTGACGTTGTAGTCCTTCTTGAACTTTCGCCAGTTGGAACGACTGTACGCCCTAGTGCTGTTGAAGAAGGCGAGCTCCGGCCTGATCAACTGAAGCTCCATCCGAGCGACCTCCTTCCTCTTCCTTCGATCGACCCAGTCCCGGGCGCTGTAGCAATCCTCCAGCACTGATTGCGGCTGCTTTACAACCACCTTTGGATAAGGTAGTTTTCGCGATGGCCCTGATCGATTAAGAATATGCTTACACAGCGTTGCGTGATCAGCCTCGGTCATATTGCCGAAAAACTTGAAGAACTCGCGCGTCAATACCCCATCTTTCTCAGGCACCCAGGACTTGGCGTCCTTAAACTTTGACAAGGGCGACGTTGTTGAATCCACGTTGATGAGGTCGCCTTGTGCCGCCGAAGAGATGACTTCCGACCACAGCTTGAAGGTCTCATCGGACGAGGTGATAATCTTCACCTCGTTCGTAATCGAGAGCTCCTTCGCCTTTCCGGCTTTCTTGAGCGCTGCCTGGCTTTTGGCGACGTCAATCATTGCGAAGCGCTCACGAACCGCGTTTAGAAATGGCTGCGCAGAACATTGGCAGTGTTGATTTAGCGTACAACCACAGAGGGAAAAAAACAAAACCAGCAGGAACCAAAAATGCAGGTTAACTCGAGTCGAGCTAACTTGGAACCGGAGAGTGTACACTCTAAGTGCTCGAATCTGTATACAGAACATTACTAAGAAGGACAAGCACAGAAGTTACCTCGAGTCGAGCTAAAGTGCATGACCGTGGTTAAGAGTAATTACCTCAAACTTCTTGTCATTGGCAATCTCCACTGCCGTTCTCCGACCTGATCTATGGGACCCGTGAATGCCTGCGGCGGAGTGCTTCGGCATCGGTCTTCCAGCTTGGATCCACAACGCGCGAGAGCCAAGGATATTTGTTGCCCACGTCGGCTTGAATTGGACCAAGTGATTTACGCGATTATAATACGCGGAAATCTTCCTCAGCTTCTCAGGGTCCTCCGTCCAGACAATGTAACACTGCCATGTCCGGAAGTGCCTTCTCATAACCTCCGGCACGGTACCGTTTATCATCGACTTTGATGCAGCAACGCTGTGCTGGCCGTTGATGATATAGAAGTCGCAGTCGCTGAGCTCCTCAACCTTCGTTGGCATATGATCGAGCTTCGGCATGACGCAGAGAGTCTGCTTCTGAGTCTTGTCCGGCATTTCGAGGTAGAAATGCTTCAACTCCTCCATACTGCGAGGTTCGAATGCACGGATCGTCCACTCCGGCGGTGCATTATGCAGCCTCATCACATCAAGCTCGATCTTCATCTCTCTGTCTCCTTGGAAAAAACAGCTCTGACACTCCGTCCAGAATTTCTGATATATCTGTTGGACGTTGGTGTAGTCTGTTACGTCTCCGAACCCGAGCGCCGAAGGGAGTTCCAACAGTGCAGAGGCCATCGAATTGGCCAACTCTTCCTCTGAAACGAGTTTCGTCTTCTTCCTGGAAGAAGTCTCCGGCTTCTTGGCAGCTGAGCGCTTCTTGACAGGAGACGCTGACAGCATGTTGCGCAGGGTGCTTCGACTTGCTCTTGCACCTGGAGTTCTTACCGGTACCGATGCTTGACTTATATTCTGGCTACCTGTTACGGCACCAGAAACTACCGAAAGTTCTATTGGGCGCCTAGACGCGATTAATTTCGCCTTCTCAAGAGCGGCAAAAGTACTCATTCTGGAAAGAATGACGCGGAGTTTGTTCGCGACAGCCTTTGCTTTCAGCGGCTGACCACTACTAGTCTCCCATTTCTTTTGGGAGATTTCCTGGTCGACCTGAGCCACTATGTCATCAAACTGTGACCCCCTAAGAGAACTGACTAAGTCGAAGATACAGAAGGGAGACGAAGTATTGTTCACTACAATAGTGAACATATAAGGATCGACAGACTCAGTGGTTGTCTCACACGACAACTTCACTATATCGTTATCTTCGTGGACTACATCAATGATTATGGTCTTGAAGTCGATGTGCTGGAGTTCATGGATATCACCAGCAAAGGTCTGACCAAACACTAGATTCTCAGTGTAGGGGGCCCACAGCAGCGTCCACTTCAGTGTCATCGAAGGATCCTTGAGCTCCCAGCAATCTAAGTGGTTGTTGTCATCTCCATCGTCATCGTCAATGTCGACAGGCTTTGGCTGGAAGAAGTGCTGCAGTTGAGACACCATCCTGTCCCTCTCAGATCTGTACAAACACGAAACGGAGCACAAACATTAGATTGTTTTAATAATCATCCGATTAGGATGGCGAGGTCACACATTAGCTCGACTCGAGCTAATGTGTAACTGAATTCAAGTATGTAAATAATGCTCTGCAAGAAAATCTAGTCAATTTGACCGTTCGCTTAGACGCTTACAATCAACTCATGCCTGCTTCTCGTTCAACTCTCAGAACTGTGAAAGAGCTTCAGGTCACACTCAAATCACTCACGAACCTCACTCTTTGAGGTTCTCAAGTGGTTGGAGCGGGACTGAAGCTCTTGCACGATTTATGAGAGGTGAACGAAAAGTAGACGTGAGTTGAGTTAGGAGACTGCAATGACACCAATGTATCAATGTTGTATTCAAGTTTTAGCTTCATCTTTAGCTCGACTCGAGCTAAAGTGCTCATGCATGGATTGCATAGCTGAACAGTTCTGACACTTACAATATTCATTCAAACGAAATTCCTATACATCTATTTTCAAATCATGGCTACTTATCGTTTAACTCTCAGAACTGCGAAAGAGCTTAAGTTCACCCTTAAATCACTCACGAACCTCACTCTTTGAGGTCCTCAAGTGGTTGAAGCGTGACTGAAGCTCTTGCTTACATGTGAGAATTTGACGATAAGTGGACATGAGTTGGGTCGTCGATATCATTGGTTTACTATACCTTTGGAGTGTTTAAAGTTTGAGTGTAGTTGTGTTTGAGTTGTTTAAGTTTATTGTCATACACTTTAGCTCGATTCGAGGTAAAGAGTGTTGGCTTTACTGGAAGGCCATGACATTTTTCACACCGAGAGTTTGAAAGAAGTCATTATGATTACTGTTCCTGTAGCCGGCTTTGGCGCAACCATAGACGTATAAAGTCGAACATTTCCGTTCGACTCAAGCTTTACAGGGCGTCCATTGTGCACTATTGATCACACTTTAGCTCGAGTCGAGCTAAAGTGCCCTCTCCAGTGTGCTTTATTGGCCATAGTTTACCTCGAGTCGAGTTTAAATAAAGCCTAAGGAGCACTGGAGAGCGCACTTTATCTCGAGTCGAGGTTAATGCAGCCACAAGAGCACACGGGGGATCTCACTTTGGCTCGACTCGAGCTAAAGTGTGGGCCATATTGCTCAGTGGTGGCCCCACTTTAGCTCGAGTCGAGCTAAAGTGTGACCCATTTTGCACAGTGGAAGCCCACTTTAGCCCGAGTCGAGCTAAAGTGTGGACAATAGTGCAATATCGATGTCCCAGTTTAGCTCGACTCGAGCTAAACTGTGTTCATTGAAGAGCTTATTTATTGCAGTTTGTCAGATCCGTCTTTCGTTATATGATATTGAAGGCGTAGGGTTTAGGGCTCCTGGATGAGAAGCATGGATTTTACCTTTTAGCCATTGATTATGAACCTGAATCCCAGACAATTTCTGGTGGAACTAGAAGTCCTGCAACAACGATAACAAACCCACACACACAAAATCAAACAAAGTAGCACATGGAAACCAACACATTGAAATCATTCACAATGAAATCAGCACTTTCAAATGAGCACATTGAAATTAACACATTGAATTCAGCACATTGAATTTAGCAATTGAAACCACGACATTGAATTCAATGTGCACATCTAAACTAGCACAAACCAGCACATTTAAACTAGCACAAACCACGACAAAAAACCACAAACCACCACAAACCACCACATTCAAACTACCACATTCAAACCACCACATTGAATACACAATCTCATCTACCTTCTCACACATACATCAAAAGCAATGCTATCATACTGTTTCAATACATCATATCTAAAGCAAAACTACACAAATATCAAAAGAAATGCAAGACTGAATGAGTGCAGTTACCTTTAAAACTATGAAATCCGACTGAAAAAACTGCAAGTCTTGTTCCTTCTTCACGTCAATCCTTCGAGCACCGCCGTTTCAGACTGTACGTGCTCACAGAAACTCGCAGAAACTCACACACACTCACAGAAACTCCTAGAAACTCACACACTCACAGAAACTCCTAGAAACTCACACAAACTCACAGAAACTCACAGAAACCCTCACAATCTCACACAAACAGCCCTAAACTCCAGCGCTGCAGTGGACACGAACTCACACAATTAAGAATCACACGTCCTACAAACCCTATCTGCAGGAAACCCTAACGTCCACGAAAGCCTAAACGCACGAAAGCCTAAACGCAGCAGTACAATATACACAAACTTAACAGACCCTGAACATTACGAAACCAACACAAACCGCAAACTCGCCTCAGAAATCAACAACGCCTAGACAAACACACACAAAACCACGACGAACCGACGCATAAACGCACAACCCTCACAAAACAAGAGCGTACACGGACACACACAAAACTCACAGCAACGGAAAGGAAGAGAAAATGAGAGCGCCAGGAGTTTCTAGGGTACCTTCGGGGGCACCTAAAGCCGTGAGGGTCGCAACCCTGTGGCCGTGTGGTGCTCCCGAGATACCCTCGGGATACCCTTCGTGATATTCGGGTGAGACCCTCGGATATTTTAGATGGATGCACCACAAATTATTCACCTTCATTATTGATACCCGGAGTTTCAAGAATCCATTTTAATCTTTCTAATGTAAGTTCTAGATATTACGCGCGTGTTGTATTTCTGTACTCGTAAATTTCCTACGCAATTTTTCTTGGCCATTATCACTACAATTTTGCATATTCTGGGGCAACGAACAGATAGCAAAAGAAATGTGATTATTTCCAATTTCATTCGTATGATCTCAATTAAAACTTCTAAATTGGCATTTTCTCAATAATACACAAACTTGGATTGGACGGAAGTGAACGATTATAGTCTTTACTGTTACAAATAGGATTATAGTGTTTAGTTTTCTGTCATGCTTTCAGTGGATCAGCTGGCTTTCACTTGACTGGATTTCAATTTCTGCATTACAGAAGGAGTACATTCATTACCATCGATGTATATAAGTTCCTCCTACACCAATTATTAGGTGAAGCACACTTAAGAGAGTTTTAAAGCTACGATTTTAAGATTCTATTACTTTGAATTCACGTTTTGATTATTTATGAGTTTGATATTATATACTTTGAGAATCGAACTGACATTAAGTATGTTAAGACCACATCTTGCAATTGTTTAATTATAAAATAAATGTCGGTGCACACTTTAGCTCTATTGGAGCTAAAGTGTGCATATTTTCTTTTTAGTTTCCTACATTTCCTGATGGTGCACACTTTAGCTCTAATAGAGCTAAAGTGTGATTTTTTCTTTACTTTTCACTTCATTTTGCTTTCACTTTAACGGTACAAATCCAGTAGTTAGAGCATCTCCACCCCTGACGGGGAATTTTCCACGCCAGCGGGAAGGTGCCCAAGTTTGAGATGAAGGGAGGGGGGTTTATCCTTTTCCCCCCGCACCGTCACCGAATTGGCCACTGTGAGGGAACGCCAGCGCCCAACACTTACGCCATAGTAGGCTAATTTGTTTTGGGGTTTTTATTGATTTTTTTTAATTCCCTCGTGTAATTACATGATTGAACACATGCTCCCGGGGAATTTTAGTCTCCCCTGTACTTTCTGTAAATTTATTGTTTAGAAGAACCGGCGCCGCCACTCCTGTGGGCCGATACACCGGCCTAGGCCTCACGGAGTGGGCTTTACCGTGTTTATTCTCGCATCCCGGTCCCTCGGCCGCGGTGGAGATTCTCTATTTCTAGTACACTACTAGCAATTGGCGCTTGGGTTGCAACGCATTAGTTCAACCATTTTCATGTAGTTTTTAAATCACAAAATATTAAAAAAGAAAGGTACCAACAATCTACATAAAATAAAAATATATCTTTGAAACCTATGCATGAATTTTAATAATGTAATAGAATAGAATAGAAAAAAATTAATTACGTTTTAGATTTTTTTGCATTTTAACATGGAATTTCAAAAAGGTTATGAACGTCAAATTTGTAATTAAGAGTTTCAAATTTATTTTGGGTAAGCACAAATTGCAACACACAAATGCAAATTTCACACACCCACAAACTCAACTTGCAATTACAATCTCAATTTTATACACTCACAAACTCAATTTGCAATTACAATCTCAAAACTTGCAATCTCACCTCAAAACTTGTAATTTCAATCTCCACAACTCGAATATGCAATTTTGTACCTCCAACTTTGTATGCCAACCTCCAACTACATATATACTGGGAGAGATGAGAGAAGAGTAGCTCCGCAAAACCTGGTGAGGAGAGGTTTCTAGGTGTTAGGCGCAATTGCAATGCACACATCAATGAGGGTTGCTGGGCTCATTGTAAATCCCTGTGTGCACGTCCTTTGTTGCTGAACGGTATGCTTATGGTGTGCAAAGTGTTGAGGGATTGCGTATCTTAGATCTATTGATGCAAAGTATGTAGGAGGTTGCAACAATCTAGAGCTAGTTTGGGAGAGTAGATCTGTGGCGGGGCTCTGTGTTGGCCCAGATCTAGATCTAGAGGTTGCAGCCCCATATCATCTCTCAATCAATTAGATCCAGATTTAGGTTACCATGACACCATAGACATGCCATACACCTTACCTCTCCTCAACCAGAGCATCAGCACTACTATGAAGAAGAACCACTGCCTACAGAAGACACGAAACAGCCACCGAGACACAAGATCACTCTATCAAGGACAACATTCAACAAAATCAGCTAAGTTTTTTCATTACAATACGCTGCCTACATCGTTTCACAGTATAGAATCTAAGTCTAATTGCAAAAGGCATCTTGCAAAACCTCATGTTAGGAAATGTAAGTTAGGGTCACATACAACTAGGAAAGTAGTGGAAGCAAGTGTATTTCATAACCCCGCAGAAATAGAGAAGAACAGATGCCTACTTGGCACAACTGCAGACCATTCACACATAGAGCCCACCCATAATCAGCAGCAGTTCAGCACTACGAAGGAGAGGCGCCTACGTCTAATCTGTGAAGACCTACAGAATCTACACTCCTACACTGAAGCAGCAGCAGCACCACACCGAAGATCCAAAGCAGCCGCACCAACATATCAAGATCAACACACCTGCAGTCAACAACAACAGGACCAGGGCGTAAACAACATGACATCAGCCTCAACTCAAAGAATCAAGCACGATGACACAGCACCTCCAATGACCAAGATCGAGCAGCACATCAGACTCCCGAAAAACAAGCTCATGCACGAGGTCGCCGCGCACATGAGGAACGTGTTATCACACACGGGTGGTGCAAGAGGACCGAGTACCGAAATCGGAAATAGCACATGGGTGGAGCAATTCGCAACGATGAAGACGCAGCTCCAGAAGGTGCCCAAGAAAAGCCACGAGGCTGCGGCGGTTCCAGAGGCCGCGGCGGACGACTTCGCCCCCAAGACCCACGTCGTAAACAGAATGACATCAACTTCAACGAAAGGAGACAAGCACAACGACTCATCACCACCACTGGCCAAGGTAAGTATTCCTACCCCTAGTTTATACATCATATGCTTCCAATTTACTTTCACCAGGGAACACTGCAACATCATTTGCCGAAGACAACGTCGATTTAGAGAGCAGGAGCTAAAAGAAAAATCAACGACATACAAGAGTCCACCAAAATCAACAAGGAAGGAAGTGCAAGACCATGGACTCCACACCTTGGACAGCCCCACATCAAGACCACCGCAGCGACAACACCACCAAACACATCAACTACAAGCAAGCAAGACCTCAAGACACCAAATAAACAACAGGTACGTACAGGTAAGCAACCTCAACATTTCCTCGTTTCCTGTCTTCTCTGGTAAGGAAACACCACTAAATACTAGTAGGATGCCCAAGGACATGCAACTCACAAGGAAGTCTGGACAACCACTAGTACACAGACGAAACCCTAGCCGGCAATACAAAAACAACGAACTTTCGAAAGAGCAGGACTCAAACTTCCATCCAAGCCAAGACAATCAACCAGCCGCAACTCAACGGCTCCCAGAAGAAGCTAACCCTAGAAGATCAACAACCCAAAAACGAAGATGTTCATCAACCACAACTACATCCATCAAACACGAGCTCAACACAAGGTATATATCTCACCATCACTTTACTCTCAAACCCTCTTACATTGCTATACCACGTAGACACCCACTCCCATCGCTGTGGAGACACTGCGACATCTGCTCAGCCCAAGTTGAGGGCAAGTACCTGCTTGAAGCCACGAAGGACCAACGGAGGAGAGAGACGTCACCCCCAAGATCGGCCTGGACACTCCTCGCCTTGACTACCTACGACAGTGAAGAACGGTTTACTCCCTTCCTTGTAATCTTGTTGTCTTTTATGGGGATTGTTTGTAAACTGACAGTCGTTAACAGGACGCTAACATGTGCCTCACAGAGAGAACGGCACCTGCACCTGCAGACAATAGTAGAGGAACTTCTGTTAAATGTCGCATCTCACGCAGTACACATACAGGTGAAGTACAGAACGAGTAAAGCTATCCAGACTCACCGCCGAAGCCCGCAGCAGACCAACTCGAGGATCCATCAGCCGAAGTCGAAGTCGAGAAACTGCCCCGCAGGTGGACCCCAAGGCACACACCGACGCAAGAAGGACCAAGAAGCCCTGTCCCAAGACCCGAATGCCGAGCACATCAACAGAACAAAGAGCAAGGAGACTGCACCACGAAGAAGGTCTGCGCAAGATCCAAACAAGTCGCCACAGACAACCGCTGTAGAAGACCGATGTAGGTGGAAGAAGATTGCCAACAGGCGCAGAGGGAGACCACACACTTACGAAGAAGGGCCGACGAAGCCCGACCAACAACACGTCAGGCGAGACTGCTGTGCCGGCGCAAGTGAAGTCCAAAGACTGCATACGAGCGAAGACGACCACTCCCAACGGCCGCGACTCCACCACATCCTCCCGGAACCTCGGCAAACCCCGCAGCTGGTCCGCCGACAGACGCCCAAGCGCTGGTCCTGCAAACGGGTTGCGGCAACTCCGCCGACGTCCCAAGAAACCCTAACCTCGGTAACGGCTCCAGAAGTTCTACAAGAGCGAAGAGAGCGCCAACTGCCTGCCCAAGATTGGAAGAGATCCGTTCGGGGATCATTCAAGGACCATCAGCTCGGCAAGAAGAAGCGAGCCGCGATAAGAGAGGTACTTTCCACGCTACATCAACCTGGAGAATAGAAGTGCGCGACATCTGGAAGGGGACCACCAAGCTACGCCAACAAACCTTGTCTTTCGCGTACTACAAGAACCGTAGTGGTGCTCACACCAACCAGACAGAGACTTCAGCTACAGGCAAGCGAGAGGTACACCACCACACGGGGGGACCATCAAATCAAGACTCTACCCCCTAGGCTGCAAGGTGGAATTACACACTCAGGTTTTACTTCTTTCACACCCCCATTACAATTTATTGATCTTTGCCAACTTTGGGATTATTATGCAATCCAAAGGACATGTAAACAAAATGTATTAATCAAGCCAGTTACTTGGGGAGGTGCCCAATATTTTGGCGCCTCCCATGCGTGTGTATGTGTAAAGGTCAATGCGCTGTACTTCCAACCTTTAGAAATTGTTTTAGTATCTTGTTGGTACACCATTAGAACGAATTTCCACCCCTTCTTGATAAACTCTCCTTCGAAAAGCCCTCAACATATGTTGGGGGGAGAAGCTGAGATCAAGAGGATAAGGGGTAACGAGATAATACGATGTACCTTTAGAATTGACATTTTTTGTTATTGCTACAGCATGTCTCAATATCAAGATGGTGCAACCTCCTCCAAGCGCTTGTTTATTGATGTGGTTGAGGAAAACCCTGGTCCAGTAAACGTCAATCATAACCTTCTATTTATCACAAACACTACCCAGAAAAAAGTGAAGGCAACAAGTTTGCCTTACACTGAATACTGGTTAGGATATCATGCAATGAATATGATGGCAAGGACCAATGGAAGTGAGAAAATACCATTAGTTAGTATTGAGGAATTGGTCAAGTCCGGCCTAGACATAAAAGAGGCAAGGGAAAGCTTCGAAGCACTACCCTCATTTCCATTCGTTGCCCAAAAAGAATGGGCAGCCACAAGGATAGACGGGAAAGAGGGTAACCACTTCAACCTCACTCAACTTCCAAGTGAAGTTGAGGTGGACAGTAATGGTTATGCATTGGATTACCATGTGGCAATTCAATTCGAACTTGGCGATCAAATTTGGTTGAAAAATGTTGTATTAGGTATGGTCAAAGCTAGATTGAATGAAATGAAAATCCCTACCGGGACAGGTATTGGTGAGCCCATTGCCATCTTTTGCCACCACCAAACAGACAATTGGAATGGGCTTATTAAGATACACCTAAAAAACCCAGGCTCGGATGGTAGAGGACTATTGAAAGGTTTAAGACCTTTCATTCTCATCTTGAATGAAGGGATCCCACACAAAGGAAAAGTATGCAAGTCATACGATTCCCTTGCCTTTTCACACCTCCTATCCGTCAAAATATCCGGCCCAAACCTTGCAAACAAGGAGTCTTTTGAATTGCATTCAGAAATTGTTAGAGAGAGTTTTGCTAGAGGTCAAGACTTTGAAATAACCGGGGTGGAAAAAAGGGGCCCATCCGATTTTGCATGGGTCAAAACCCCCTCCCCGGAACAAGCGGCGAAAGTAAAAGACTATAAAGTCTCATTCTCCAATGAGATCTTTTTGCCGGTTTTTGCAACTAGGAAGTTAGATGAAGATGAAATTGCAAAAAAGAATTGTCTTATCCTTATTGCCAAAAACCTTAACAAGACAAAAAATGAAAAAGAACTTGCAATTGGAATCAAGTCTATATTCGGCGAAGAGAATGTGGTTGATATATTCTTCAAGCTTGAACACGGGCGGCATGTAGGGACATGTAACATTGAATGTCTAAACGCTGCGGTATACAAAAAACATGTCAAACAAAGTAAAAAACTTCACGGAAAGTATGTCATGTTTACCCCTCATCCTAAAAGTTTAGATGGAAGTAACAAACCGAGTGCGGATGAACTTACAAGACTAGGATTTTCCGATATAAACTCAGCAGTAGTAAACGCCGTGATAGCCATGGAGAATGGACCAAACAAGGGCAATGGGGTCACCCTCGACCAACTTCGAAAGGAAATGAAGACTATGAAGGGGGAGATCGTACAAGAGGCCAAACAATACGCGGATATGGTACAAGCCAACACGGTGAAATCTCTTAGAGGAGAAATGTCAACTCTCCGATCCCAACTGATTCAAACAATCATGGCGGCCGAATCTCAAGCATCGGAAAGAGAGCAACGGGCCATTGAAGGCAAGATGGACTTGTCAAACTAGCATTGTCAAACAACGCTATAAACAAAGAATACACAACAGTATATATATATACTATAATATATAATATAATAAACAATCTCCAAAATACATATAAAATTAAAATAATAAAAATAATAATAACTCTAGTGTATTTATACACTATTAAACACAACAAATACAAACAAAATATAAATAACAACTTAATTAAAAACAAACAAGGATTTAATTCAGTATATTTATATACTAAAACAACTATTATAAAGTTACAGAAAAGTTATAATAATACACATAGGACACAGAACATGATACCTCTACACACTACTAAACAAACCAAAAACGACAACAAGAACAAAATACAACAACAACAACAACAACAACAACAACAACAACAACAACAACAACAACAACAACAACAACAACAACAACAACAACAACAACAACAACAACAACAACAACAACAACAACAACAACAACAACAACAACAACAACAACAACAACAACAACAACAACAACAACAACAACAACAACAACAACAACAACAACAACAACAACAACAACAACAACAACAACAACAACAACAACAACAACAACAACAACAACAACAACAACAACAACAACAACAACAACAACAACAACAACAACAACAACAACAACAACAACAACAACAACAACAACAACAACAACAACAACAACAACAACAACAACAACAACAACAACAACAACAACAACAACAACAACAACAACAACAACAACAACAACAACAACAACAACAACAACAACAACAACAACAACAACAACAACAACAACAACAACAACAACAACAACAACAACAACAACAACAACAACAACAACAACAACAACAACAACAACAACAACAACAACAACAACAACAACAACAACAACAACAACAACAACAACAACAACACTCCACACCCCTCCCACTAGCAGCCATAAACATTACTCATTGCAGACTATCAATTATACTTTGCGGAGACATAGAAACTAATCCCGGCCCAATGACAAATGTCTTCCACAACCATCCTAAAACACACAAAAGATTATCAAAAATATATTTCATTCCAAATACTATAAAACTCCACCCTGAATATCAACAACTAGCATCCTCCTTTGCACCACTTCTAAAAAACAATCACACTCTTCACCAAAACTATTCCACCCTCTACCCCAACATCTCCCGCTACATACACCAAAAAAAATACAACCACCCATCCACACATATCTTATTCGCCATAATTACCACCCTCCACCCTTCTATAGACGAATGCAATATTATCACCAACCAGCATCCTACCAACGTAAATCCAACACATTGGACAAATATATTACTAAACACCCTATCCTCTCTACATAATCCCCCCGAAAGACATATAGACACACTCCACCCATATACCAAATTCCTAGAGGAAAACCAACACCTCCTCGAACACAAAACCTCTCTACACATTGACCTATATAACTTTATTCATAGCCAAACCCCACCCCCTTCTCCCGATGAAGTACAACTAAAATTTCCCTACTTCCCGCATAATCTTATCTTAGAAGCTCTTAGATGCTTTGAACCAATTCACGCTTACACGCACCCCACCCCGACACCCGCTTACATTTCCCCTCCACTCTCTAACCACGACAACATAGACAATAGAAGTACATATATAACCACATGGAACGCCGCAACGTTAAACACTGCTTTACCATGCATCCACAATCTAACCGCCCACACCAACACACCACCCGCCATAATTGCCATACAAGAAACTAAATTAACCGCTACTAAATCCACAAAATACATCCAAAAAATATTCCCCGATTATAAACTTATATTCAATAACACTCATTCTCTCACACAATGCATCCAACAACGAAGGCCATACACACCGGCAAGAGGAGGTCTACTCATGCTCATATACCAATCATATGCCTTCCCCGGAAATATTACTAAAATCCCCACCCCGGCTAATATATCGCCATATCTTCAAATTATTGAAATTACTAACCGACCCCTTCAACCATGGCTCATTCTTCATCTATACATGCCCTCACACACAGAAGACTCGAGGCTTATCCCGGAAATCCAAAATTCCATCACTTCACAAATAAATACACACACTAACCATACTATAATACTCTGCGGAGACTTTAACCGAGATATCGCCCTTATTGGACGACAAAACGGAGAGGTAACTACACCCCCAATGGACTTAGACTACCAATGGCGAAATTATACGGATAACCTAGGGTTATATCTAATCCCAACCAATACACAATACTCTCGTCAAGGTGGACATAATTACACACACACTAGCCTAATTGATGGATTTTACATTAAAACACCTAACCATACCCGTTATACATCTACCACAAATACCATAACCAACTTAAACTCGGACCACTTCCCAATCCAACTCAATATTCCTCACAACACCCTTATAAGTAGACCTCCCACAAACATCAACTTAAATGATACTAAAATACTAAATCCCATTCCAAAAGAAAACCTTCATAACTTTAATACAATATTCTTTGAAAAAAACTCACTACAAATAGACTCCCTTACAGATATTCTTTCTAACCACCAACACCTCACACCAACCCAATGGGAAGAAGCTTGCACAACTCTTGACAAACTTATTAATGAAATTTCTACCACACTAGAAAAAACTTGTAAAGCGCCCCCAATTCCACAACTTACACCTAGAACCTCAAAACAAGGGGGATATCTCCCGAGAAAACTAGCTAAAAAGTGGAAACAACATCTCACCACATACCACACCATACGTAAAACAATTTACACCGCTAAAACTAATCAAAATTGGCAAACCCACCCCATAATCTCCGAACTACAAAACCTCCGTCACCCTCATATCCCACAATTACCATTACCCAACACATCCCAAGAAGAATGGCTAAAAGACATTGCAATCATTGCAAAAATTGCCAATAAAGAAGCTCGAAAAATTACTACAAAATACGCACGAGAATGTGTCAAAAAAGCCATATCCAAGTATCGCCAACTATACGAATCTAGTCCAAAAAAGATTAATAGAAAAGTCTTTAAAAATAACACAAACCTGCCACTAGATTGCATATTAGACCAAAACAATAACATTCTAACCAGCCCTGATGACATCGCAAACGAAATTCATTATCAACAATCAATAAACAACAGACCAACCACCCCCCCATGTCACTTCCAACCACAACACACATCAAAATGCACATGCGGAGTTAGGCAATACCCGTGGCATGACTTAGACGGATTTACCATTGACAAAAGAGGCGAGCCAACAACACCTCTCCACACATATTATAGTAGAGAAACATATAACATGTGCCTAAAAAATTTGGGAACTAACAAAGCCCCCGGTCCGGACCATATACCTAACTCAATTCTAAAAAACATGCCACTAAGATTCCACGATCTCCTATCACTATTCTTCCTTCACTGTTACAAGCAAAAATCCATTCCCGCATCTTGGAAAACAAGCCTAACAATCTTATTATACAAAAAAGGAAACCCATCTGTGTTACCTAACCACCGACCTATTGCCCTAGCTAACACCATCTACAAATTATACACTAGTACACTAACATCAATATTATCGGCGTACGGGGAAATACACCAAATATTACACGAAAGCCAAGAAGGGTTTAGAGCCGAGAGAAGTACCACACGGCAACTTCAAACCCTCATTGCCGCACTTGAAGACGCAAAATTCACTAATAAAGACATTTACATACTCTACATCGACTTTAAAAACGCATTCGGCTCCATTGACCACCCTCGATTGCTAGCCATAATGAGTGATCTTGGATATCCGGAAGACGCAGTCAAACTGGTTGGTAATATATACTCCCAATCCACCACTACATACACCGGAGAATTTTTTGGTAAAACACACCCTATCCCCATCCAACGTGGTACCATCCAAGGCGATACATTGAGCCCATACCTCTTCATTATTTTTCTAGAACCTCTATTGAGATGGCTACAAAGAGGCAATAATGGCTACACATTTGGCACCTCAAAAATCACCGTAAACTCGGCCGCATACGCCGACGATCTAGCGGCCATCTCTGGTCGCCTTAAATCACTCCAAACCCAACTAGACAAAATAGACAAATTTTGTCTATGGACCGGGATGGAACTTGGTGTCCAGAAATGTGCCGTAACTGGGTGCCCAAACAAATCAAAAATAAACCCAACTGCCTTCAAAGCCCTCATTCAAGCTACCAATATCCAATATCGTAACCAACCAATCCCGGTTCTCAACCAAAACCAATCCTACATATACCTTGGAATAAACCTAGTCCCATCGTTAAAATGGAAAATCCAAACTCACGCTACTACCACAAAACTTATTAAACAATGCAAGGAACTTACATTGTGTCCGGCCACATTGCAACAAAAAATAAAAATGATTGATACCGTCATACGTCCAGGTATCTCATATAGTTTCTATGCGGTCCCGTACTCCATGCCCGCCATAAACAAACTTGATAAAAAAATCATAGCTATACAAAAGAAAGTATGCGGACTCCCTAATTGCACGCCAAATGTCATAACACAACTCCCCCACGAACTATTCGGATTAGAAGCTTTCTCCCTCAAAAATGCTTATCTACGTTGCATTGGAGAACAACTCCAAAATGCACTTAACGACAAGGGACGACTAGGATTAATCTATAGTGGACTCCTTCGGCACATCCTAGCCATTTATGGAGGAGCACAATACCTCCATAGACTTAAAAAAACTGATTGTCTTCGGTCCCCCATTACCCGCACACTATTTCTACTCAAAACAGAAGGCCAAACATTTCTAAAAAGCACACTAGAAGATTTCCTACTAGGCCCCGCGCCGCTCGAACTAAATTGGGCAAATGAAATACATAGCCTCCCTATACTCGACCGACAATTATCTGACAAACTCCTACAAAAACTTATCTCTGCAAACATTACCGATCTAAAACAAATTACACTACCAAATGGAACACACCTCATGGACGATAAGAGCTACAAAACATTTTACGGTACCCCTCACAAATTAATAAAAAGTGCACTAAATATTGCTAAGCAATTATTTTGTCATCCTCCATGCCTCCCTATATGCCCCAACCCTTGCAACACTCACGCCACACCGTACACACTCAAAGACTCATACATCATCGATCACAATGACACCCACCATAACACCAATCTCCCATTAACCCCTCCAAACTCACCACATTCACGACCACATACCCCTCCACCACACATATTAAAAAATCCCTCCATACATCCAATAAACAACATAACCGCGCACAAACATAGAAAATATATTGACTCTCACAATATAAGCAAACAATATACGTCATACCTATGCCATTGGTCCCACAATAACACCTCCTACGCCAAATGGCTCCCACAACGAAATCTTTTTCCTTGGCACAACCCAAATACTTCATTACATAACATCGTCATCCTCACACAATACTACCTTAGAACTCAAAACAATCACTACCTAAATATCATACAATTACATCACCCTCAAGCACAACCTCGAGATAATAGATTTGTCACGCCACCTCTTATTATCCCCCTCCTTAACATCCTTACAACCGAATGCAACCCCGAAACAGACATCCTCGCACAAACAAATACTATTAAAATACAACAAGATAATGCCCACATATACGAAGGTAATGGGAGACACCTAATTACCATACCACTCACTAGACTACATTGGCTATGGAACCAATATCACAATGCACTACAAACCTCCATTAGCATTGAACCAATACCCCAAACTTTTGAAACCGAAATTGTTTGGCTATACCAAAGATATAACTACCGAATACCCAAAAATGACCCCCTTAAAAATGCACACTACACATTACCCGATCCTATCCTACACTACCTTATTACATCCCTGAATATCACACATTCATACTTCTCATCCCCCGTTACATGCCCCACAAAAATCTCAAAATTTTACTCTCCATTCGAACGCGATATGATTTTTGGTTCTCTTGGTAAAGCTTTTGATTACAAGTGGAGTGGAATAGGCCTTGCACACCCTCACAACGGAGAAGAAACTCAACAAGCAATACATTGGGCACGCCTAGCGGCAAATAATGACCCCAACCACAACATCACCATTATTATCACTCCCGACAATCATTGGTACCATAACCCTAACCCACACTTAGGCCCATTCCCGGACTCCCACATCATAGTACTATTCGAAGCGGACTCTATGACATACAAAGAACCCACTATACCACCGCAAATACAAACACCCCGCCTTGAACCGGCAACTCTACGTATCTTATGTATACACCAACAAACTTGTGAAATAGGTACTCTAGACAACCTTACTCATCTAACTTTGATAGCAAAAAATCTAAACATTAACAAGGTCTATACCGCAATTGCTTCTCCCACACCCATTTCAACCCGTGTAAATCGCAACAAAAAATGGTCTAAAGCCCCCCACACAAACATCTCCACATCACAAATTGCCGAATTAAGCCTCCCCCTCTCCTACTACCAAATTAATACAGACCCTAAATTTGACCCCAACTTTAGCTACTACACTGACGGCTCCTTCAAAGAACCAACCGAAGTAAGCCCGGGACATTGGCATCGTGAAAAAGCCGGTTATGGGATATACAATTCAACCAAACAAATTAAATTAGGTAAAAGACTACATGGACTCCAAAATATTCTAAGAGCCGAAATGATGGCTATACACAAAACCCTTAAAATAATCACCACCCAATACCCACACGAACCGGCTCACATTTTTACAGATTGCATAAATGTACTATACCTCCTTAATACACATATTAAACACCCTACTTTACACAATAGTCACCCGGATAAAACTATCCTTACATCTATGGTTGAAATGCTCCAAAACCGTACACAAATTACTACACTCCATAAAGTCCGTGCCCATGCTAATATCGACGGTAATGAACAAGCCGACAAACTAGCAAAGGAAGGAAGAGAAAAAACCCACAAGAATGCCGAACACCCATACGAACACGCCCATGCCACCCCATACTACTTCCATAGATATGAATGGCCCTCTATGGGTGAAACTCCTGACAAAGGCCCCATACGATTCTTGGACAAATACCTCAAAAAACATGATCTTGTAAATAACCTAAAACAACTTACAGAAAACTTCCCCAATATTGATAAATGGACTGGCAACCCAAACATTCATAACGTTCTATCCAACAATTTTTGGAAAAACCCCATTATAACGGATTCACAAATCACATGCCTAATCAAATTTCGCACCGGACAATACATGGGGAATGCCCGTAAACAACTCTTCTTTGGAATAGAAAGATTCCCTACAATTACATGTCCAATTTGTAACACCACGGACCCAGACACATGGCTACATGTCTTACTCAAGTGCCAAAACCCCCATATACACTCACTAATTGTCAAGAGACACAATAAAGCCGTATGGGCTATTCGTAAACTACTCATATCATCAACCAAATCTCGGTGTTTCATTCTCATGAATGCCGGAACCTTTAATGACAATCCACAAGAAAATACGGTCCCTCCGTGGCTATTACCATGCATCTGTAATACCCAAAGATGTCATTGTAATGCAAGATTCAAACCGGACCTACTATGTGTTAGAGGACTTTCTTACAAAGACCCCCCACCAAACCATATAGACCCTAATCTCACCATCCAATTTATTGAATTCACATACTGTAATGATAGATTCTCCCCGGACACCATCTCAAACAAAACAAATAAATACCAACCACTACTTGATGATATTCAAGCACTAGGATGGAAAGTAGACCCCCTCATTGTTATCACCGCGGGTGCTAGAGCCACCACCTTCATCCCCTCAATGACAATTATTGAAGAAACCTTTAAAATCCCCATCACTTCAATCCAAACCACCTTTTCAAATATTAACACTAATGCAATTCAACATGCTATGTCAATACTCCTACATAAACGTAAACTTGAAAACAATCAACCCCTTCCGGACACTTTAAACCCCCCTCCATAGATCTACACTTGCATTTTTGCACTCTTTGTACTTGCCCTCCCTCTTTTAAAAACTTTTTGGGACCTCGGGTCCTTTGATATTGGTTACTTGCTACTGGTACATAGTGTCCACCCTCGAAAGGGGGAAGTAGTTCCATACTACTAACCCATGCCCGGTGGGCATGGACTTAGTGGTGGAACGAACGGACACTTTACTCACGCCGGCCTCCTCCGGGGACCGGCGTTCTTCTTCTGCCAACCTCCAAGATCACAACTCCAACTTCATTGCGTGGTTTTATATTACAAACTATATTAAAGAAAAGGTAACATGATTCACTGTGCGGTTGGCTGCACCGTTCCTAGCAATTGGCGCTTGCTTTGCAACGCATATGTCCAACCATTATAATGACGTTTTTATAATACAAACTATAAATAATAAAAAGGTAACATGGTTCACTGCACGGTTGACTACGCAATTAACTGCGCGTTTGACTGCACTGTTTATGTAGTTCACCGCACGGTTGACTACGTGGTTCACTGCGTGGATTATGATTTTAGTAGTATGATTAGTCAACAAGTTGGCAACTAGTTTTAGCCACCATTGTCATGAATATTATCCCTCATTTGTTCACCTACTACAGTTCATTTTGTAATAGCCCTCTATCAAAACTCTTCCCTAGCACACAATTTTGATACTTGATAAATTGTATAAGCTCAATATGTTATACCTACCGAACGCCATGCATTTATTCTTCGTCTCATCTTCAACCTCAATTTCTTATCGTCTTATCCACAACTATTCTCATTCCCATCTCTTGCATTTTTTTAATATTTTTTAATATTATCCAAATGAATATTTAATGTGTAATCATAAAATTAGCCAATAACTAATGACTTTGTAATGATTTTTTATAGGATACTTCATGTATATTTGTATATCTAAAACTTCTATGCACAATTAAAGAATATTTAAATTTTACTTAATGAATGTTTGAAGTTTTAAAAGTATATTTTAGGATAGTTTAATTAATATTTGTATATTTAATGATTATTTATAGAGTATTTAATGCACTGTTAATGAATAGATAATGAATAGTGCATAAATTTCTAATGTAAAATTAATGTGTAGTTGAATATTCAATAAGTATTTAATGAATATTTACTGAATATGTAATGCACATTGAATGCATAAAACACCATATTCATTATATTGGGAGATTGGGAGCCTCCCAAATTAATATTTGAAGGTTGAGAATGACCTAAATATGCAAATATTTAGTAAATTTGCACAATGCAATTTGTCCAATATCTACAATATGGGTACATATTCAGCTTGAGTCGAGCTGAATGTGCACCAAAAAAATGTATTGGAAAAACCGTTCATAACTTTCAAAATCCTGGAAATCTCCCAATAAAATGAGTATGGTGTTATAATATGTGATGGATATCTAATGAGTATTTTACTTGTATTTCTATATTTATTGTATGTTTAAGTTTTTTCCTTTTCCAATATTCCTTTCTTTTCTCATTTTCGTTTCCAGAAGAATGTTCTTATATTTCCAATCTTCTACTTGCAGTTTCATTTTCCCTCCATATTTTACATTCTACTTTGTCCAATTTTTGATATTTTTCGTTTGCTCCATACCTACGTCCGATTATTCCCAAGCTCTTTCTTGCAAATTCTTGCTTTTCTACATGCACTCAACCCTTCCTTACTATGATGCTCAAGATGTAATCAAACCATGATTATGGTTTCCTAAACTAATTGTCCACAAGTAAAAAACTTTATGTTCCACTATTTACTAGGATTGACATTTAAAGTAGTAGTTGACATTGGGTGATGTATAGTTTTGACACTACACTTATTGTTCATTTTACAATTACTGTATGGATTCCTAATTAGTGTCCACTTCTCTAGAAGCCATCTTCTGTATACTGGAGCTACATAGTGCATTTTTGCTTTCTAATCTACTCCATTTAGTGATGGTGCACAATTTAGCGCTATTAGAGCTAAACTGTGCATATTTTCTTTTTAGTTCACTACACCCAGTGATGAGGCACACGTTAGCGCTACTGGAGCTAAAGTGTGTGCACACACTCCTTTTGGTTCATTGCACAAAGTGATGGTGAACACCTTTGCTAAAAATCGAGCTGATGTATGTGCAATGTGTATATCCACTTCTACAAACAATCATTTTGAACTCCGTACTTCTCTTTATGGTTAAGTATTTCACAAGTGAAATCGTAATCTTTTGAATTTTAAAAGGGTTTTCAAAATATGTGGATCTAAATCTCCAATAGTAATATTAAAAAGCAAAAAAATATGACGATCCCCTAGTCTTTAGTGGATATGAAGTCTAAGTATTCTTGGTACCCTAAATCAATAATATGTGACAATGTGTGAAAATGTATGAATTGGGATGTAATCTTATTTTTCACTAGAAGAATAACATGTTTATCCACAATATCATTCGTTCTAATATTACTTCTATGTATTCAAAATATCACATTCCATACTGAGTCATAGCAAAACATTTTTCAGGTTGCTCGACGTGCCGGCAATCGAGAAGTTTCTCTTTTGGCTCGCATAACTTTTATTGAAGACGTTCATTGAGAAAATATAATTATGCCTCATGACTTTTATCATCCTTCTACAAAATTTTGAGAATGTCAAAAATAATTTGCAACCACTAGAACGTGCTCAAAAACTAATTATTCCGTTTTTGCTTGTATCAATAAATTCAAAATTACTTACATTACGAACATTAAATTATGCCTGATGCACTAAGTGATACACTTTGTATTAGTTATATTTTATATTTTGATTATCCTTTTTTTGTCATGAGGAGGTCTCTCCGTTCCTTGTTGAAATCTTTTAATATTGTTCCACTCTCTATGTGTTACAAATGACAAAGTCTTTAATTTCACGTCAAAACATGAAATAAATTGTGTATGGTCAAGAATTCTTCCATCTTTCAAGTCATGCTTAGACTGCCACACCCTAAACTCATGATAATGCAATGCGAACTCAAATATAAGATATTTTAATTCAAAATATTAGTAACCAATTTCAATTCCAAATCCAGACCATGGAGACACTTGGGATTCTTGCCAAAGAATGCACATTCTAGATTGATGACAAAATAGTAACATGATGCACATTTTTAAAACCCCAAAGAAATGATGTCCAAAGCATGTTTGAATACATAAATTTTTGCTAAAAATACACGTGCACATAAAATATGTTTTTTAAAAAAAAGCTACTTGTTTGTTAAGGTCTTTGATTTCAACATAATAGATAAGTCCTATTTGGATTGTAATACAAATTATTTCTAATCATCTCAATATCTTCTCGACATTTCCCTATACCTTAGTTGAATTGTCAATATCTTGAATGTTCAAAGTATTATTATATTGAAATGAAATGACATCAGAAGATAACACCTAAACCAAGGACCCTAAACCCTGAACCCTAAAACCTGAACTTAAATACCAAACCCTAAATCCTAAACCCCAAAATCCTAACCCTAAACCCTAAACCTAACCCTAACCCAAACCCTGAGCGTTACCCTAAAACCTTGTATATAACTCGCATGTGCGAGTATATTCGAGGTATGTACTCTTCCTTATTTTAGTCAGCCAGGAAATAGTTGATTCTGTTTCCCGCTAAGATTTTGAATTTGCACCTTTTTAGGGGCTGTGGAAAAGCCCCCCCGCCAATTCTGAAGTTTCCTCCCGCCAATTCTGAAATGGTCGTGTGTCCGTGAGTGACCTCGCCGATCCTCGAAAACTTTCTTCATTTCTTTCCTTTCTCACTTTGGTTGCTGTGCAAGGTTGTTGTGGAGAGGCTTGGAGGGAGAAGAACTGTCGGAGGTTGAGGAGGGTAACATCTACAGGTTACGCACGGTTGAGCAGGGCGCTTGCGCGAGGCAACAACGCACCAGTTGTCTTCTTCATAAGGTACACAATGTGTACTTCTTGCATTCTCTGTGCACAGTCTCTAGCAATTAGGATGTGACAGTGTGTAGGGTTATTTGCGGTGGTTCCAGTTGCTACTGTGATTTTTAAGCATCACTGCGAGTTTCGTGACGACTAACGGGAAGATTTGGGTTGTAGTACACAGAGAGTCAGATTCATATGCTGAAGAGTTTTACCATATGAATCCCTAAAAAGACGCCGAAAATCACGGAACGACAGTTTAGCTCGAGTCGAGCTAAACTATCTTACATTATTGTATTGACATTTTAGCTCGAGTCGAGCTAAAGTGTCCTTGGAATGATGGTAAGACAGTTTAGCTCGACTCGAGCTAAACTGTCTTACATTATTATATTGATATTTTAGCTCGAGTCGAGCTAAACTGTCATACCTTCTTTCCTAGTTCAATTCAGCTCGACTTTAGCTAAACTGTCGATAAATATTATTATCGATAGTTTAGCTCGAGTCGAGCTAAATTGTCTTACCTTCTTTTGAAGGAAAGTTTAGCTCGACTCGAGCTAAACTGACATACCTGATGTCCTATTTCTGTTTAACTCGACTCGAGTTAATATAACAATCAGTCTGGTAGTCATAAATTTAGGTCGGGTCGGGCTTAGTTGTCTTTGTCAAGGGTGAAATAATTTCATATTCGGCTTATAGCTAATTGCATGAAATTTTATACTTGTCATCTTATACCGCATGAGTTTACCTCGAGTCGAGCTAAATTTACATGGTCTGCCATGTCAGCTCACTTGAATCATACCTTTTTTTTTTCAAGCGCCAGACCTTACCTCGATTCGAGATCAATTACCCTCCTCCTATGCTGCTTCATAAATGTCTATTCCTTCAAGGGGTTACCCATTTTTATTTGTCAGGGTTTTTTATTATGTATCTCATTGGAATGCAGGATGTCGTCTTCGGAGGGCGACGATGTTCATGTTGACGCTCCCGTGAATCCAGACCTGCCTGAGTTTGATGTTATTCCTCGCCGTCTCTGGGTCGGGCTGACTGTTTCGCTTCACAATGGTTCGGGTGTTCGCGTTGCAGAGGGGTTGGTTCGCAATGTCCGGTCCAGTGCACTTCTGGGTTCCTCTGGTCCTCTTGGGGATTCGAATGTTGTAGTACAGGTGTCCAGTACTTTTGTTTTAGACGAAGCTCCTGATGAGTGGAGGTACTCGTTTAAGACCTGGCCTATTCAACAAGTCTTCTTAAACGGTGTGAGTCTCTTCCATCATTGCCTTCGGGACATTTACAATGTCTGGTTGGTTGAGCGTAACAGACCTCTAGGTGGGAGCTCCCGTTCGTACGACAATTCCTCAAGGAATACACGTCCAACAGTGTCCAGGAATGCTGAATTTCTCATGACCCCTCTTTCCATTAACGTTGTTGCGAGCAATAGTTGTTGCAGTCAAAACTGTGTTCAACACTACCCTAGAGATAAAATAAGAGTCCTTCGGACGCGCTTGTACAGTGAGACCATCGTGCAGTTCAGAAATCATATCAAACTCGACGTTCACAGGCAGTTTCATAGAGACGTTGTGGGTAGGAAGGTTGTGACCCTAGAGGGTGTGGACGTTTGTGCCCATGCGTGGATGAAAATCATGGGTGTAAGTTCGAGTACTTTCTATCGGAATGCGAAGGACGCTGCCGCTGGTCATGCCGCTCAACACCACGGGAATACCGGTTTGCGTAAGCCTAGAGGTCATACGGTTGTGGCTACTGCCGCTCTTGGAGCCATTCTCGATAGACATGCGGACCACATGCCTCACAAGTCTCGTGTTCTCCCATCTGGGGAGAAGGCTGTGGCAAAGGTCCTCCCTGCAAGTTTTAAGTGGAAGGATCAGATACCGCTTCTTGATGATCATCTCGCTGATTGCGGATTGCCGCCAATCTCAACCTCAAGCTTGAGTAAGATTCGGCGTGTGAGCTTCCCTGAGTACTATGCCAAGACAGGTGGAGACAACTTTGCCCGTTGTTCTACTTGTGACAAATACCAGGATCAGAAGAAGCTTACTCAACCTGGAACACAAGCATCACTGCTATGGCAAAAGAAGATGCAGGTTCACATTGATTCTGCTTTCTCACATCGGGACTTGTACTACCTGAACCGATTTCGATCAAAGTCGTCGCCTCAGGAGGTTCTTACCATCATGCATGATAAGATGGATCACTCAAAGACCGCCTCCCCGGTTTTTTCACATAAAACAAAGCACCTAGATGGGCTTATGAAGTTGCCTCTTGCAATCACAGGTATGCTTGCCCATGGTCATGTGGACCAGCGTTACGCCCATTACGGCCTTGATTTATACTCCCATGATGCCAATTACACGGTCGGGTCGTTCGCAAAACTATTGCGTGACCTGGAGGCGCCTCTGAAGTCATCGTCCCGGCAACTCTTCCCAGAATCTAGTTCTCATCCATTGTATGCGGCGGTATTACGGGGTGCGGAGATGTGTTTGGATCCATTAGGGCCGATTCCAGATATCCTAGTTCCAGGGAGGCCTTTGCCACCAATACTGAATGTTCAAATGGACAATGCAGTTGGTGATAACAAAAATAGATTTGTTTTCTGTTTTTGGTCTCTCCTTGTTGCAAAACGCATCTTTCGCGAGGTGTATGTTAATTTTATGCTAGTTGGGCATACACATGATGATATAGATGCATTATTTGGACGTTGGAGTATGACACTGAGGAAGGAGAGTTTTCCAACTATTCCTTTGCTCATGAGGTCGTTTATGAAAAATGAGAGTGTTCCCACAATCCCGCATCTCATCCAAGAGGTTCCTGACTTTAAGAAGTTCATTGGGGGTATGATTGCGGACGGTGATGAAGCTTTGGAGGGTCATACAAAGGCTCATCAGTTCAAGTTTTATGTGGATTCAAGTGGTTGTCCGGTAATGAAGTATAAAATCCTTTGTCATGATGAGGATTGGCTTCCTAAGGGAGGAGAAGGTAGTGGCATCAAATTGTGGAAGGAGGATTGTGAAGGAAGATCTTTATGGCCTCGCGGAGAACCTGATGCATTGAAGCCTTCTATGATGCGGCATCTCCATGAGGTGGTGAAGGGACTTTCAGGATTCATCGATCACTGGGAGCAATCATCTCGGGAGTCTGTTGAAGCCCGATCGCGTTTTGAGCCACTTTCGTATTATTGGCGTGATGTTAGAGCTGCTCTGATTATTCCAATGGATACGCCGATATCATTGGTAGACGGCTTTTGGCCGACGACGCGAATTGCCCATGCCATTGAAGATGAGTTCTCAGCGGAGGGTGAGGTTCGTGAGGAGTACCGTGAAGATGAGCATTTTGTTGGCCAAAGGCACGATCGTCCACCTCCTTCTTTTAGAGTTGGTCGTGATCTTTTTGCTGGCTATTTTGTTGCATTGCGTCCTTGTGATGGGGACGAGCGCCCATTTTGGATTGCTCAAGCAGTTTCAGATCCTAATTCTAACCCGGATATGCCAAACACCGTGCGTATCCAATTCTTCCGCCCTATATCGCGCGATCGGGATGTTATGAAGTTCTATAAAGATTGGGACACAGATTGCAACCTTCGTTGGACAATTGAAAAGGGGATAGCCATAACGTGGGAGAGTACCGATTCAATCTTGACAGCATGGAAACCTAGGTCTTCAAAGAGGGATGGAGGTCATGTGCAAGATTCAACTACAAAAATTCCGAAGGGACAAGTAGCAATTATCAAGGCTTCTTTGGAAGCACTTGCCAGGTCCGAATTGTAATAGACTTAGATAAATGGAGTTTCCTTTTCCTAGATTTTAGATTCTGATGCGTAATACTTCATGTAGTATGGTTAGATCCATTGGTGCTGGGATTATAGATATTTGTATTTCATTAATTTACACTCTGTATGACTATAATATGTGATGCCAATGATTGCTATGAAATATTCTCTCCATTCTTTTTGTGTATCGGTGATAATTTGCAGTATGTTTTATTTTCTTTTTATAATAACAATGTGGTAAATTGCTTCTAGTCTTGAAACCAATAATACCAGTAATTGCCTTTATGGTGAATGATAGAAAGTAAATGTTGGGTCGCACTTTAGCTCTAGTGGAGCTAAAGTGTGAGCAAATCTTCTTATTGACACTTTAGCTCTCCATTCTTTTTAGTTCAGTGTACTTAGTAATGGTGCGCACTTTAGGTCAAGTGGAGCTAAAGTGTGGAGTTTCCTTTTTGAGTTCATTGCACCTCTAAGTGATGGGGACACTTTAGTTCGAAAAGAGGTAGTGTGTGCAATTTTTTTCCCAGTTCTGAGCACCATCATTTGAAACTCGTTATATATTTTTTTGGCCAATGTGAATTCCAGAAGGAGAATTGAAATTCTTTTAAATCAAAAAGGGCTCATCAAAATGTGTTAAGCTAATTCTCTTACAAGTGGATATTTGTCCGTCATTTAGCTCACTTTTAGCTAAATTGGAGCATGGTATTAATCCGGGTTAGTAGGATCGAGGGTGAATATTTAGCTATTCATATTCAATGAACACATGTGGTATAAAAGAAGTGTCAACTAATGTGTTCTTCTTTTCAATATTATAGTTAGATTCGTAATGTAATGTTATCCGGAGTACTTATTTTTCTACGGGTTTTTGTAGAAAACATTACCTCCCAATTTAATGGAAACTCATATCCCTCCATATTGTAGAGTTTAGATGTGCACTTTAGCTCTTATTATCTACATGTGTTAATTTGGGAGTCACTAAATCTCCCAATATAACGAATACGGTGTTATATATAGAGGTAAACGCTTGTTTTGTTTTTCTTGTTAAGGGATAGCGTAAGAAATACCAAATCCAACCGAATTGATTTCACATTTTTCCATATTGTAAAGAATTCAATTTCATATTTTTCATATTGTAAATTTCTACCCCTGTCCAAAATGTACATTATTTAAATTTGGGAGATGAACTGCAATCTATTTAGAACCTCGTCCACGCCTAGGAATCTCCACCTCCGTTGTCTCAAAAGTCTCCTCCACCACAATCTTCTTCCAAACCCTAGGTTTGAAGATTCAAACCCTACGAGCCACCACTCTCTTTCAAAACCCTAGCTTTCGTGCCCTTCCTTCATGCTTCTTTCAACACCTCCTTCAACCTCCTTCTTCCTCCTTCTTTTTCTTCTTCACCTCTTCCTTGAAATCCAACTCCTCTAAAGAACCCAACTACTAGAGAAAAACTCCACTATGTGAGAAAAAGAGAGAGAGAGAGAGAGAGAGAGAGAGAGAGAGAGAGAGAGAGAGAGAGAGTGAGAGAGTGGGTGTGAGGAGGGCGAGAGCTTGTGAAGACGCCGAGAGCCCGGGAGGACGTCGGCTTGGAAGGCTAGCTGGTACTTGGGCCCGTCAATACCCGGGTTGGTACCCGAGCTGGTACCTAGGCTGGGGTACCTATTTTTTATTAATTTTTTTTAAAAATTAATATTCTTTTTCTTTTTCTCCTTTTTATATTCTTTTCTTCATATAAAATTAAATTCCTATTTTTTCAAATACTAGGAACTTAAGCTTTCTACAACAATAAAGTAAAAAAAAAACTAAACAACTAATACTAAAAAGAACACTTAGACTAAATAGACTATCTAGTTGATAAAGACTTTGACTAGCTAGCTTGGTTTTAAGTGGTGATTTGGACTTTTGTCCCGGAGATTGTTCTCGGACATTCTTTCTAGGTTTTTCCGGGCATAACCTTGGTAGTTTTAAGGCCTGATTTTGTCACCACATTAACGCTAATTAACTAGTTAAGCATTCACCAACTGTCATTTATTAATATATACAACCTACTTTTACGTAATACTAACTACTTTGCCGGTTATCTAAGACTAAAAATCACAATTTTATCAATTTTTTGGTAGGGGCAACGAAGTGGGAGTTTAAGACTCTCACAATTGACACCATAGCAAACTGACCAAACTTTCAAAAAGCCTATTTATGACACTTGGTCCTATAGGGGTTAACAATCTTAATTTAATCTCGGAAAGTTTCCCTAACATAACAAATGGACCATTTACAACAACATTGATAGCGAACTCTCTACAAATTTTTGGAAAAATTCCACAATTACAGATAACAAAAAACATGTCTTATCAAATTTTGTACTATACAATATATGGAAAATGCTTGCAAACAAATTTTCTTTAGGCGGACACATGGCTACACGCACTCCTCAAATGCCAAAACCATCACATTCATTCCCTAATTGTCAAATGCACAACAATACGGTATGAGAAATCCAAAAACTAATTATATCTTCAAACAAATCCCGATGCTTTACACTTATGAACGTTGGAACCTTACAACAACAATCCACAAGAAAACACGGTCCCTCCATGGCTACTTCCATGCACATGTGGAACCCAAAGATGTCATTGTAATGCTAGATTTAAATCGGACATACTATGCGTCAATGGACTACCATAAAGCCTCATACACAGAAGCCTTACTATCAAATTTATCGAATTCAAATATTGTAATGATAGATTTTTCCAGAAGTAATTGAAAACAAAATTAATAGATATCAACCACTTATTAATGACGTTGCAACTCTTGGATGGAAAGTTGACCCCTTATTATCATCACCGTTGAAGCTAGAGCTACTACCTTTATCCCTTCTATGAGAAGTTTCAAAAAAACATTCATAGAGCTACTACCTTTATCCAATTAAAGAGACATTTACAAAAATTAACACCATTGCTATTCAACATGCAGTGTATACTCCTATACAAATGAAAAATTGAAAATAACCAACTTCTTATAGAATTAAATGATTATACCCCCTAAAGCCTCTCAAAAGCACACACTTATCCTTATAGATCACCTCTTGGAATTGAGCCATGTGGCTCTGGTTGGTCCTTGGTTATTCGTTACTAGTTACATAGTGTCTACCCTCGAGAGGGGGGAGTAGTTCCATACTACTAAACCTATGTCCGGTGGACATGGATTTAGTGGTGGAAGAATAGACACTTCATTCACTCCGGCCCATTTTACGGGGATCGGAGTTCTTCTTCATCTACAAGTTGCAGCTCACTATCAAATGATAAGAGCCTCAATACCCTTCCCATGTCCAAGCGGATTGCAGTGGTTGGGTGATTGGATGGGACCGTGGGGTATGATTGAAAAAAATTCCGCAATGGCATCTAGTCAACGACTATTAGGCCACCGCCACTGAAAAACCTTAAACACGGGAAACTAAAGTATGTGCCGCGCCCGCTCAAGAGTTATCATGAAGAAAATTTTGTGACTTTATTGATGTGTTGTTCGCGTGGCAGAACGTGATAATTAGACTAGAACATGGCTATGTGACATGGGTGCGAGTTCCATTTGGTCAAGAAGGCTGGCCATCTGATTGGAGTCATCCACACACGGCTAACCGCACCCGCTTGGCCAAGGGTGCGGATGTTTTAAATGGCCCAAATTCAATTAATCTCTAAAAGCCCAAGTGTACTTGGGGCGTACGTTTTAGATTTTGGACATGTATCTTTGAGTGGAAAAAATACTCCGATTCTTATGAAAATTTTACACTACATTGTCCTTAATGAAATCTATATGGGAGATTTTTCAAATATGAATTTGGACTTTTGGTTCAAAAGTTATTAGCCTTCAAAGGTCAAAATGGGAAGTCTGGACTATAGGGGCAGCCAGGGCTTTTGTTTTTGGCGATTTGGAGCAAAAAAGCAAAATTTAATTTCCAAAAATAGAATATTTCCAAAAAATTGGGAAATTTTAAGATTTTATATCGCCAATACTTCATTGATGGCGGTTGGCATATCGCCATATTGCTACTAATGAACAATGGGGCGATCGCCAAAAAGGATGTACAAATCTATGTTTATAGAGATGAATTCTCCAAAATGGATATTTACGGAGAAAATTTGGTTTTGTGTGGTTTCAAGAGAAACTTTGTGTCGCCAAACCTTCGGTCGTCAAAAAGTTTGTGTCGCCACTCTGGCCAAATCTGGCTAAAACTCTTAAACCAAAACAAAAGGCCTAGAGGCAGCCATGTCAACCAATGCAATTTTGAGGAGGAAAATGGGGCAGAATTTTCGGACAAAAAGGGCAAGGAAAGGAGTCCAGACTTCCATGCACAAAGTCCAAGTAGAAAAAGCTTTGAAAATTATTGAAAGAGTTATTAAAATAGTTTTTAAAAAATAGCAAACAACCAGCCGTCAACTGGCCCGCCAGCGTCCCACGCGAGAAGCAAGCCCGCCGAGATTTTTTATTTTATTTTATCTTAATAATTTTCAAATCTTTTTTTTTTTTTTCCCGTCTAGCTGGGAGGACTCTCAACAGCAGGACAAATTGGCCACCCAATTTCAAGCACTGCCCTTTTCCAAAATGCTTTATTTATTTCATATATTCATGAAAATTATAGATTTCACTCATTTTAGTCGTTTATTTTTTTTAAATTAGTGAAAAAATTAATTGAAAGTTTCCACCATTGGGATTCTCAAATGCAACCTGTATGAAACAAAAAAAATCATATCACTTATGTAGTAATTGTCATCATTTTGTAACCCTTTCACTAAAGTATATATTTCTACATCTATTATCCCTCGAATTGACCTCAAATTTTGCACACAAATAGCTAACAACATATAAGTCATATTGGTAAAAGATTTGATCACATTTCAATGTAAAAATTAGAAGATATGCCTAGTCAAAGTAGGTTGACCATGCTGGGCAAGGGGGGAAAATTACTTTTCTTTGCACTTCAAACACTATTATAATCTTTACATCTGTATGGTGGATTGCAACCAAATTTTTATTGTAAGTTCATATATATGTCTATTTTTATATTGTACGGTTAAAAGTTTAAAATTAGACTTTAATATTAGATTTTATTGCCACTTGTTGATGATGGCATCATGGCACTTTTGGAGTGTTTCATGAAACACTCCAAAAAGACAATATTCTGGAATTACATACCATGTTTAAGTTAGATGATTTGGTGAGTTACAAATTTGAGGATCGAGAAACATCTCAAAAATTGGACAAATTGGCAAACCACAATTGTGGGGGTCCGGGGAGGTACATACATTGGCAACTTCTCCTTCCCTCTCTTTTTGAATGCCAAATGAAGAACTTCATTGCAGACTTGTCCTCAGAAATGGGTTTAATCATTTAGTGCTGAGAGAACAGATTCTAGTTGTCTCGTCAAATTTTGGTAGATAGCAAGCATAAAGATTTCGGCATCATAATCTCTCTACTAGCTACATCGAGGAAGGCACTCATTGTCAAAGGTAACTTTCCAACCCATTTCTCATCCAGCTGTGGCTTTCTTGAAATTTTTCTAAATTTCCTATTCGTTAGCTATGTTCTATTTCAAAAAATTGTTCCATTGCCAACTTTTATCAAAGAATGGATGTGCATAAAAAGAAAATGATAAAATGGATGAAATATGTTGCATATGTGAATGAGGAGTCAGATTCATCCAAATTTTTGCCTAGAGAGTAAATAAAACTTTCGCAAACTGGCACTAAACCCAAATCCTATAACTAATATATAAAAAAGGCACTGAGACTCATACGTCGTCTTTCAGGAAACTACTTTCAATGCCTCTCTCTCTCAGAGGTGAGGCTTGATAAAGCGACTGTGCGGTACAGTGTACAGTTTCCTATTGGAAAATAAGTGAACCCTCCGTGGTCATCTTGTCGCACAGTTGCAGTATTCGGAAACATCAAAAGGTAAGTAACAACAATCGGAATGCATCAAGTTTGCAGCTGGCAAGTTGCACCTTCCGTTACACAGGAGAAGATGAGCAGATCTTCGCCGATCCCAAGCTCCTAGCCGCAAATTCTCCGCCTGCCAAGCTCCAGGCTCGAAGACTGCCAAAGTAAACACAACCGGTTGTTCATTCTTTGATAATAAAGATAATAACCTTTAGGTCTCCATACTCCAAGGGTGTAAGATGTGAGTTGGAAGGAGAGCAGGTTATAAGTTAGAACTGCTTATGGAGGTGGTGTATATTATACTGTATGGTGAATAAATGTCATCAAAGCGTTATGATAATTCGATTTCCAGAAAACTCAGAAAAGCGGTGAACGTCAACTGTCGTGATTGCATGTCTTTCACAGAGCCTGGGAGCAAGAATGAAATGTATATCTGAATATTAATATCCCTCCCATACAGTAATCCCCCAGTTTTTAAATCTAATTCACATGGCTGAACTAATCAATGTCCGTACATCGACTGACTCGGTGAATATCTATTCCAATGCCGAGTCATCACACCTAACAGTCAGAAACTGTAGACACATGAAGCTTGCAATAGGATGGCTGAACCGAGCGGCCGTCTCTCACAAAGAATATTCACACATATCTACACACTGGAATTGACTCTAGCCAGCTTCTTGTTCGCGCGCCTGGTTGTTTATGCTTGGCCTTGGATGGCAGCTTATGCCACCTCAAGCTCATGCTCAGACGGAGGATGCTTTACTCCGTTGAAGACATTGTCTCTGGTGCCATCACCTTCCCCTCCCTCGCCTCTCAGCTCCGAGCCCATGATGACCACCCTTCACTCGTCCTCCAAGCCGGAAAACGAGAAACTCTGCACAAACTAGGAGATGCAGGAATGAAAACCGTGTCATAGGATGAAAGAAGGTTCCCTACCGACACCTTTGACGTCAAGCATTACGAAAGCACTCTCAAAAGCTGAATGAACAGGGGCTAGGCCCAGTGAGCAGCATATCAAGTCATCATTTACAGCTTCGTACTACTGTACTTACATCCGTTCAAATGAAGGCGAATGCTTTTTCACACGCGCTCTTGAAAGCCACAATCCAGCGGTGAGCTTCAAACTTCCCAGACTCTGCTTCTTGATGTGATGCGTTCGTTGTCGCGGCAACCAGCTTCTTTCAACGCCAACTTACTACCTGTGAGCACACCAATAGTACTACATGACAACGAAGATAATCATAAGTCCAGTCCCAATCTCGCTCTAGACATCACGCAGCACCAAGTCCCCTCGGTGATGACAAGTCTAATCAGTATGCCATTCTAATCACCAGGCTTCAATCTAGATAGCACAGTGTCTGATCAATCTGTATGACAATATATTCTGATGAGATAAGTAGAGCACTTACTCCGTGGGAGTACTTTGCTTCCACCGCAACTGAATCTGCTCCTGAAATTGTAGAGGCGAATTGGAAATGAGATAGCCTCGAAGGTGGCGCTGCGCTTTTGTATGTGCTGCCGCGGCGTATGTCTGGCGTAAACGGGACGTGACGACCTCGATGTCTGCGTCGACAGAACCCGCGTTTGCCGTCACTCGGCCGGGAAGGGCAACGTCATATCTACGCAGTTCCTTTGCACAGACTTTGCATTTGTCTGTGTCCTCCAAGTTGCTACTGATGGCATTCTGTTAACCCCTTGAAAGGACCAAGGCATTTTAGAGGAATCTGATTAACCCCTAAGAACCTGTGGGGTACAAATTTTTTCATTCAATCCATATGCTTGAAATTCACAAAATGTTTAACACATCATCTTATAGAAGTTTAGAAGAAGATCCTACAGTTCCGTTCTCAAAAGCTCATCTTGGTAGTTTATAATCAATGAAGTGGAGACTCCTCTAACAAGCTTCGGAAATTGGTTCTTTAGGGATTGAACTTTTTGAGAATGTAACCGTAGGAATTGTAGGATAGTCTTCAAAGGGTATGAGATATGACGTGATAAAAAATTTGTGAGTTTTGGCCGTATGGATTGAAAGATGATTATAATCAAAGTGAAAAATTGTTCTCCGAGGGGACACTTGGTTAATCATCAAATGAAACGCAGCTATTTGGTGTGACCAGCCACTCAAAAAAGAGATTTTGTGCCATTTAGATTCTGAATGCAAATGGAGAATGACGTAAGCATTTTTATAACAATAGAACTATGAAAGATTTGCATCCAGTAAAATTCTCATGCGTGTAGAAGGGAAAATAATTCCTTGATTTATACACTGTAAGATTGTAGTCCAATACAAATATCTCAGCCTCAATAGAGTTTTCCTGAAAGTCTGAGTTTTAAAGGGTGGCTACCTTGTGTCAGCCAAAAAGACCCGGTGCAGCATCCTTTAAGGACCTTGTGTCTTTCTCTATTCACCAAAGCAAGGTGAGATTTAAATACGGCAATATTTGCAGGGTGAAAATTCTCACCCTCTATATTTTATGGGCCATACGCATGGAACAAGCTAATGTAACCAAATTAGTAATTTGGAGTCACCAATGCCACCTTGCATCTATGTTTGGACGGTGACTATGCCTTGATGATTAAACTTGTAGCATGTTGGTTGGCTGACAAAGGACCATAATTTATGGAATAAATCCCAAAGTTAACCAAACCACCATATTTCTCAAAAACAAGTGGACTTTTAGGTGTACAACCCCTATTAGCGTTTTGGAGTGATAGTCACGGTTTAAATCCCAAGTACTTTCAGGAAAACTCCAATAGGTGCCAAAGTGGGTTCCGACATGATGAGGATGAGACTGTTAAAAATTCATTTGGAATCTTTACTTAATACTTATTGAATATCTTTGTTTGAGAGCACGGCTGCCATTCCCATGATGATGACCCATTACCTAAAAAGTCACCTGGGATAATAAAGTTTTACTGAAATTGCTTCCCGAATGGGCAAGTTAGGAGGAATATGGTGCCGGAGAGTATGAGATGTATAAACGGAAAAAAAAAAGCATGTGGAAATTTCATATCGCCTTTTTCTGCACCAATGAAATGCTTTGCAATCAATGTTCTTGGGCCCAACCCCATGCAAGCTAAAGCTCCCCCATAGTACCCTAAGTTCTCATAGGGTTGACCAATAGTTCCCCCAAACCTTTCCCAAGCCAAGACACCATGTACATGTGGTCCGAGTTATTAACATAAGACCTTAAAATTCGGGGTACCTATCCAGTGTATTTTGGTGACTTTCAGGAAAACTTAACCCCTAAAGTCGAAAGCCCTCAAAACTGCCAAAAACCCTCAAAACTGCCCTCTTTCAGTGCAAGGTGAAAATTTTTAACTTTTGACAAATTTTCGAGTATGTAACCGTAAGATCTAGTACCTAACTTGTACATGTACATGCATACCGAATCTTAGATTCAAATTCCTCTCCATTTCTGAGATCATAATGTTCAAAGTTGAAAAAAAAAAAAAATTCCTTGTTGTAGAATGAAAAACTAATGTTTTGGGGGCCAAAAAAACCAATTTTGAAAAGAAATTTGACATGAGGCTCTTCAAATTCTTGTTCCTATGTGAGTAAGGAATATGTCCATATAACTTTTACCCTCATAGGACCTATAAAACCTAAAGAAATGCTTAATTTTTCACATGGAGGTATGCTGAAATACAAATACAAATGCCCATTTTCAACAATTAAAAAGGCATGTAAAAAATTATCCGATTGAAAATCCAAACGGTGAGATCATGCTTTACTTCCTCTTTTACATGTACAAAAAACAAAAATCGAAAAAAAAGTAAAATCTCAATTTTTGGTGAATTTTTGAAGTTACTGCGATCTAATTGATTTTGGGCAGATTTTGAGAATAAATGAGCATATACCGCAGTTCTGGGCAGATTTCAGCATGCCCTAACAGTGTTTTCAAACTTTGACCGTGAATATCTCCTAAAGTATGAGGAATTTTGAAGCATGAATGGTGTCATTTTAAAGGTATGGGAAAACTCTACGACCTTCCAAAATTGTAACTTCATACGATCTAAATTTAGTAACTGAGAGCCTGACCAGAGTCAGATCGACCACATTCTGGTCGATTTCGACTTTAGGGGTTAAATAAGTTTTTAAAATATGGAATATTATAATAAAGAAAAATGTGGTATGTCTGGCAGTTCAAGCTTTTCCTGGCAAATTGTCTGCCTGATTGCTTAGTTTGGCGTATGTTGTTACAACCCATGCTGTAGGAGAACAAGCAGTAACTATGTCAGAGAAACTGCTCGACCAACACTTAGTAACTTCCGGTTAGGCAAGTGGCATTGATTTTGTCCAACCACACGAGGTCGGGTGACTGCATTGGAGGAGAATTCATTATACCACCCCAGATTTGGACATCTCTCGCAGATTAGTGTCGGGTATGGTTTGGCCGGGTATAGACGGATATGGGAAGGGCCATCTGGTAACTGAAACGAAGTTCGAACCAGTTGGACGAGGTCTTGGGCGTGGATGGCAAAGGCGTTGATGACTATCCACTACACTAAATATTGCACTTAGTGTACTAGACACTAAATGTGAACATGGACACTAATTGCAAATTATGCAAATAGTGTACTTGCAGAAGACTATATTAAATGTCAACCACTACACTATTTGGGAATTCCAGTAATGATTGGAACATTTTTTTCCTACTCGTTTAGTATATCAAAAGTAGAAGAGAATTATTTGTACATTTGGGGTATCAAAAGTGAAGAAGAGAAAAAATAAGAACTTGAGAGAAAAAATTGGAAAAACAACAACTTGGAGAAAAGAACAACATAGAAAAATCAACAACTTTGAAAAAAAAGATTATTTATAAACACCAACAATTGAGAGAAAACAACAATTTGGGGAGAAAAATTTGGAAAAAGAGAACAAAGATAATGGAAGGAAAGTGAATTTGCAATCCCAAACAAAAAAAAAACATTTGCTAGAAAGAGATGAGAGAATAAAATTTAAAAAACAATTGCAGAAAGGATCAATTGAAAAAGGGATAAATAACATTTTGAAAAAGTAACATTTCAAAAAAGTAACATTTTTAAAGTAACCTTGTGAAAAAGTAACTTCTTGAAAAAGTAAGCTTTTGAAAAAAGTGAGCTTCTCATTAAGTAAAATGTTGAAAAAGTATACATTTGAGTAAGTTATCTTTGGAAAAAAATAACATTTTGAAAAAGCAACCATTTGAAAAAAGAATTATTTTGGAAAAACAAACTTTTGAGAAAGTTACCTTTTCAAAAAATAAACATTTCAAAAGGAAGCATTTCGAAAAGGAAATATTTGAAGAAGTAAACATTTGGAAAAGTAATCTTTTGAAAAAGGAAACATATGTAAAACGAAACATATGAAGTAGAAAGGAAACAATTGAAAAATGAAACATTTGAAGATAGACATACTTTAAAAAAAAAGAAACATTTAAAAAGTGAAAAGAAGCATTTTTAAAAAGAGTCGTTTGGAAAAGTAAACTTGGATTTACAATGAATGTGAATTTGAAACTTATAAAGTCCAAAAATATTTGCAAGAAAGGAATTCAAAAAGAAAGAATTTAAACTTCCAAAGAATATGAATTTGTAACTTGAAAAATCAAAACTCATTTGAAAAACCCAAAATTGGAAAAACTAAGAATTAAATCATACTAGGAAAACAACATTGTAAGTTTATTATAAAATAGAAATATCAACATATGTTAATTTGCCGTAGGCAAATTTGGCACTTCTAAACCTTTAAAATATTGACGGTGTTTTACTATGATATCTCGAAGGTGTGGAAACAATTGATTGGTATTCCACGTGCCATCTAATCCTAATACTAAACCACATCTAATCATGGATTTGCAAGCATAGGACATATGATCACAATCAACTTTACAATTACTATCTTCGACTGCATCCGCTGCTAATTGAAGAAAGAACCGATTACCAGGATTTGTAAGTTTACCAAACCATTGACCGTCGCTACAAATATCATTTTGCCACACATTGCTTTGAATGAGTTATGTTTTCTTCACCTCTCATCGCCTCATCCATACATCCTTAATCTTTGAGATAATAAAAGTATCCGCCGGTTGATAAAGATGAGTGGCACATGGAGGTAAATTTTTTAGAATAGTCAATTTTTGAGCTAACACGGCCGCTAATTGTGGGGTGATATTGTGCCCCGTACAATTATCAACCCAAATGTATTTGGTGCGGTTGTAAGCATCCGGACCCCGGTTGATATGCCTGCAGTTCCCCAAAATATTGAGGAAAGATGGATAAGTCCATCCATCTTTTTGGTCCGGTACGGCAACATACCCAAGGAATTAAATCATCTAAGCCTCAGATAGGATAATTGTTATTTGCATTTCTAAAAATTAACATAGGAGGTTCTATCATGGCTCTACGCCCCCTTGAAATTCTAACGACCATTGTCATTGCCTCGCCCTCAGAAACTACATCGACATATTTCACCAAACAATCTCCACTGAAACCTAAAGTCTTCCCATTGCTCATGTTAATGGAAAAGTGGGTCTCATTTAGATTTTCATCAAACAAACCCAATTGAAATCCCCGTTGTGAAATTCCCAAATGGTATGCCGAATTCCTCTCAATTTGAGCTTCTTTTTCCGGACTACAAGTTAAACGGCCCCGTCGTGAGAGTAAAACAATATTGTTAGCATCCATAAAACATTGTACCCACGAATGTATAATTTTTCTGTTAGTAGACTCAAATGTTATACTACTCAAATGTTATACTACTCAAATGTTATAACTACTCAAATGTTATACTACTCAAATGTTATACTACTCAAATGTATAATTCAACAAAAAATTAAACATTTGGGTCTCTAGATTGGGCAAGATACGGCGAATCTAGAGCAAATAGAATGGATATGGCAAATTCAATGAGTATGGATGAAGAGAATTTACCTCGGAGGTTTTGTAGACCTCAAATGTTTGGAGCAACCTTGGATTAAGCCATTGCACCCACTTTGATTGTATGGGCCCATGTCCCCTAGCCAATTATGAAGTATGCATTTTTGTTTTCCCATGTTGCTACGTGTGATGGATGCTATTGGGGCAGATTCCGGACCGACTGGGACGAGGGTGTTCCGAAGGGCCCACCACCTAGTTGCTTATACAAGGTTGGTATTGTCTCGTCCCCGAAAGTGCTTAGGGAATTCCCTCACGGTCTTCCTATACAAGCCTCGGCTGCCTCGAATTGCATGGTTTTCCAACATCCACGCGACGGCGGATTGGCGCACTTGATGTGGACAACAGAAAAAAAGCTGGAGAAGGAGTAGGGATGACCTCCTACAGACAAGCTCCCACGACAATCTATGGAATGGCCACTCCAAAAGATGAACTAAAGTTAAAAATGAAGTGAAGAACCACAGTTGGACATGGGAATTATAGAGTGGAGAAGACATCCTAGTTCAATGGGTTGGTGGTTGATTGGGGGTGTCTATTTGTTTATTAATTTCATTCAATTAAGGCATGACGGGCGGTAGGCGGTTGATTGGGGGTATCTTTTTCTTTTTATAATTATTTAATTAAGACATGGTGGACGGTAGGGAGTTGATTGGGGGTATCTTTTTAGTTCAAACACTTTTTTTTATTGACACAAGAAAGTTGATAGGGGGTATCATGAATGCCATGGACGGCTAATACTATTTGTCAACTTCTTTGCAATTAGTGTACACTAGGTTAAGTACACTATTTGATTTGGTACACTAAATGCAATATTTAGTGTACTTGGGCAACGACAACCTCATGAGCGCAATTGACACCAACGGCGATGGGTTCATTGACATCGTGGAGTTCATGGACCTTGATTCGAGGCTGATGGGTCACAGTATAATAAATTTCACTCCAATGCACTCTGATTATGTGTCCATGTTGTCTGCGTTCATGTATTCAACGTGGAGGAGTTGCACTTTGTGTTGTCCGGGTTTGGCGATGGGAGGTTGATGAACTCTGCGAGGCCAATGAACCCATGACTAGTGCATGATCCAGTTGGTTGACAAAGATGGCGATGAGATATAAGGTGGAGACACCCAATTCCAATAACTTAACCCCTAAATTACTAAGCCATTTTAAAACCAAAAACACTTCAAAATTGCTAATTTCAATACCATGAGTAAGAAAGAATACCAAAAAAAATTATTTCTAGTTTTAACTATAGGATCTCAATTCAGACTTATTAAGTAACATACTTACTAAATTTCATCAACTTTGACCGCACGGATTAAAATATTATAGTGTTTGAAGTACACAAAAGGGCTCATTTTCTTCCTAGCATTTAGTGGATCAACAGAATTGTACTTCACTTGGTGTCCAGTTTTTGCACTACACAAGGTCTAAATTCATTACACCATATTAAGCAAGATATTAGCTCCTTGTACACCAAGTTTTAGAGGTAAAAAAGGGTGTAGCAAAAAATTGGTGCAAGGAGTGGAGGTTCAAAAATTGTCAATTCACGTTTTTATTTTTTTGTGAACTTAATATGTTTTAGAATGAGAATCCGAATGGTCAATGAAAAGGTTTACACCACATAATGCCGTGGAGAAAATAAAAAGTAGAAAACATGAAGATCTCTAAGTTTTATGTGGAAAGGAAGAAGTTTTTTGATACCTTGCCTAGCAATGTGCGACAATGTGTGAAAATGTTTGACTTGGATTAAAATGCTATTTTTCACTAAAGACAAGAGATTATTTTTGACAAAGTGAAAGGAAATCATATCATTTGTTAAAATTGAAAATCTCACATTTGATAGAGTGTCGTAGCAAAAGTTTTTGGAGTTGCTAGACGTGCCCCCTCTTCCCATTTGAAATTCAAAACCCTAAAACTTTTTCATTGAATGTTGGATTTAGGAAAAAATACTCACTCAAAGCTTTTAGTAATCCCCATCTACAATAAAAAAAATTAAAACAATGTTATAAATTGACGCAGTAGGAATCTACCCAAACTTTCAAGGATGCCCTAAAAGGACTCTTGGTACTTTAGGGGTTAAGCCAGTCGAAGTCTCAAATGACATTGTATGTCAAAAGAAATTATATTGAAAATGGGAAATTAGGAATGAAACTCACCGAACATTTTTTCATATTTAATATCAAAAATTTGGAATTGATACAGAATTCAAAAGCCCAAAAACCACCAAAGCCCATAGTTTTTCTGTAGAGCATGTAGTAGTTGCTATGAGGTGGGTAGGTTTTTGTGCCCTCCTCTCCCTAATGCTAATAAGAGACACTGAGTAAAAGAGAGAAGACATTCCATGCAATTCCGATAACATGCATGATCCAATTTTGCACTCCTTTTTGAGACTTTTGAGGCAAGGCTATCAATGAGGAGCTCGAGTAGGGTGGTGCAATCAAAAATTGCACACCTCATGACTCAATGCCATTACTGTCTACTTTTAGTTACTGACATTTTTCAAGATTTTTGAGCGGTTATGGGTCGGTAGGTGATTGGAATTGGGTCGCTTTATATAGCAGATTTGGGGAATTGGGTGTCTCCGTCTTAGTTGATTTCCGGGAATTGAAAGCACTCATGAAGGGATCTTTTCCTTTTGTTGCCTCAAGTGCGATAACTCTTAACCTCTAAAGGCCCAAGGCATTTTAGCACCCAAACTCACTGAAAACTGCTAGCTTTAGTGCATTCAACACAAAATGCAAATCAACATTGTTGTAGCACATCTAACCGTAGGATCTTGTACTAGGATTATACAAGCATATGTAGTAGAAAATATGTTCAGTTTGACCACACAGATTGAAAGATATCAGCCTTTGAGGTGAGATGTAAATTCTACTTGAGGTCATACTAAACACCTTCATCAAACATCGACCACCTTCTATAGCAACTTTTTGCACTACGGTCCATGATTTTCTAATTTTAACTTTAAAAGGATCATATTAGGGACATGTACACCAAACTTTACAAGTAAAAGAGGGATAGAAGATGTCCTTGAAAATCCTGCAATGCAACTATGTGCTAAGAATTAACAATATACTTCATGTTTTGCATATATCATATCCTTCTCATATCTTTGAAATTCAAAAATCCGTATGGTAGATGCAAAGATTTCCATTTCTTTTTCAAGATGAATTTTTTAATTTTAAAAATGGAAAATAACTCGAATTTCTATTGAATTTGGAATTAATTAAAGTTTTGCTACACTATTTGTTAAATGTCACTCTAAACCGCTACACTATTTGTATTTGTTACAGGAAAAAAATTGTAACTTTTGAATTGTAAGTCAGATTTCTATAAAAAAATTATGTCTAGATGAAGCTAACAAAAAGTTGCCTATCTAATAAAAATCTCAGAAAATCATGCCTAAATTTGAGAATGTGGTACACTATCCAAACTCAAAATGTCCCTCGAGGGGACATTGGGGCTTTAGGGATTAAAAGTTTGAATGTGCCACTGGTGGTCATAGTATTCAATATGTTTGGTGCAAAGTTAGGTTGAGAGGCCGAAGAGGATGGGAACATATAGAGGCAATCAAAAGTATTTGGACAGTGAGGCATCCCATAAATAGGTGTTGATAGTGAGGCATCCGTGAAATAGGTAGTTTGTGGGTTGGTAAGAGATATTTTGGGCTAGCTTTAATTAGTGCAGCACATGGCACCTAATTAATATTGACTACTGCAAAACTTGCCACTTGTAGAGATTATACATGCAAAAATTAGGAAGGAGTATGTACGACTTAATATGCACGTAAGTTGTACTCACCACTATCTTCTCATTACAAGTGCACTTGTGAGGCTTATTGTTGTGGTTTTTTTTTGTTAGATTTGGAGAGGCCTTAGGTGATATGCTATGGCTCCTAGAAGGTCTGAGAATTAACGAAGGGCAATTCTTCAGATGTATGAGCGAGGCAACTCATATGGCCATATTTTTGCAATTTTGGACATTCCTCGTAGCACTTCTTCTGAAATAGTGCGAAGGTTTCGTGAGAGAGAGAGCCTATTAGAAAAAACTTCATCCAGTAGACCTAGAACTTTTGATGAATATGATGATTGTCACATTGTAAGGAGATTAAATGATCAAAATACAAGTACAATGGCAGCTATAGGAAGAATGTTACGATATGAGGGCATGCAATTGACTGATGATACAGTCAAAAGGAGTCTTTGGAGGCATGGGTTGAGAGCATGTGTGAAGAACAAGAAGCCACTTCTGATAAAGAAACATCGAGCACGTTGTTTGCAGTGGACAAAGAAGCGCAAACATGCAGATTGGAAGTTTTGGGCTCATAACATTTTCTCTGATGAGTTCAAGTTCAATCTTTTTGGCTCATATGGGCGTCAATATTGTTGGAAAAAGAGTGGAGAATGTCTTTCAGATTAGCATGTGCAATCTACAGTCAAACATGGAGGAGGAAACATAATGGTTTGGGGTTGTATGAGTTGGGAAGGAGTTGGCAAGCTTCATCATTTCGAAGGGAAGATGGATAAATATGTATATTGCAACATTTTAGAGACGGAACTTATGGCCACTATACATATTCAAGGTTTAGAAGAGCATGAGGTTATTTTTCAACATGACAATGATCCAAAGCATACTGCATGTTATGTAGTAGATTGGTTGCGTGCTCAAAAATTTCAGCTTATTGGACAACCTCCTCAATCACCCGACCTCAATCCAATAGAATATCTTTGGAATGATGTAGATTGTCGTCTGAGAAGGTCTAAGAGGAAATCCACTAGTAAAATTGACATATGGGAGAAGATCCAAGAAATTTATTACAATGTAGAGCCTGATGTTGTTAGGAAGTTGAAACGCTCTATGCCTCAAAGAGCTCTTGATGTCTACCAAGCAAGAGGTGGATACACACAATGGTAGTGTTTGTGAGCGCTTATGAGTTGAATCATTGAGTTCTAAAGGTTATTATTATTATTATTATCATTTTATAGATCACTAATAGTGCAATCTATCATATTATTAACTCTTTAACCCCTAAAGGACCAAGACATTTTCTCCTCAAAATCACTCCAAAAGTGCCATTTTCAGCACATTCAACACGAAATGATACAAAATGTTTTTTTTCTGAAAATTTAACCATAGGATCTTGTATTAAAGTTGTATGAGAGTGTGTGGTGAAAATTTTGGTAAGTTTGACCGCACAGAGTGAAAGATATCAGCCTTTGAAGTGAGACATAATCGCTTTTTTAGGCCATACAAAACACCTTCAACAAACTTCGACCACCTTCAATGGCAACTTTTTGCACTACGGGCCGTGAATTTATTATGTTAACTTTAAAATGATCATGTTAGGCACATGTGCACCAAATTTTAGAAGTAGAAGAGGTGTAGAAGATGTCCTAAAAATTCCTGCAATGCAACTATGTGCTAAGAATCAACAACACACTTTATATTTTGCGTATATCATATCCTTCTCAAATTTTTGAAATTCACAAATCCGTACAGTAGATGCAAAGATCTCAATTTCCTTCCAACTTCCAAGAGGACATTTTCTTTTTTTTAAATGGACAAAAACTCGAATTTCTATTGAATTTAGAAGTTATTAAAGTTTAGTGAGAGTATTTGTGATATGTCACACTAAATTGCTGCACTATTTGTATATATAAGTGAAAATAAATTGTAACCTTTGAATCAAAAGTCGAAATTCTACGAAATTTGTGTCTATGCAAAGCTAATCAAAAGTTGTCTACTTTGTAAAAAAAAATTCACAAAATAATGCCTAGAATTGAGAATGTGGTACCTTACCGAAACTCAAAATGTCCCCGAGGGGACTTTGGTCCTTTAGGGATTAACCACCTTTACCACATATTGGGGAACCTTTGCATATAATGTTATGCCTTTGGGATTGTGCAATGTTCCCGCAACTTTCCAAAGAGTTTTGACACAAGCTTTTACAAAATACCTAAGAAAGTTTATGGAAATATTCCTAGACAACTCATGTGTGTTTGGTGCTAAGAAAGATCACTCAAATGCTTTAAAGCAATGTTTTGACCCTTGTCGAGAGTATGGAATATCTACAAATGTTGTTAAGTTTGAATTTGTTGGTATTTGTGAGAAGTTATTAGGTCATGTTGACATGTTGTCTCAATAAAAGGGATAGTAGTTGACCCAGTTAAAGTGGAAATTATACTTAAAATGGAATTACTGGAACATTTAATTGCACATAAAGGATTTCTTCGTGCTACACGTTATTATAGAAGATTTATATATAAATTTGCATTTATAGTTGCACCTTTAAATGCTTTAACTAAACAAACTTTTATACCGGGAATTTGGACAGATGAGTGCACTAAGACTTTTAGTAAGTTAAAACGCCGGCTTAACAAAGCACTAGCCTTAATTCCACCAGATTGGAAAAAATCCTTTGAAGTTTATGTTGATGCTTCCAATGTTGCAATTCAAAGTGTCTTAAGTCAAAAAAATAGTAAAGGTCATGATAGACCCATATATTTTGCCAATCATCAATTGAGTGCTGCAAAGAGAAATTATTCTGACACTCAACAGGAAGGTTTGGGAATGATATTTTTCAATTAAAAAATTTAGACATTATTTATTGGGATACAAGTTCACTTTTTCACATTGATCATGATGCATTAAAGTACACAATCAACAAATCTCAATTAAGTAGACAATTGCAAGATAGATTATGTTTATACATAAATTTGACTTTCTAATTAATGTAAGACCTGGAAAGATTTATCAAAATGCAGATTTCTTATTCTGACTAAGCAAATCGATTAATCCCGAGTCTATGGATGACAACTTTCCGGATGCACACATCTTTGAAGTTAAAAATGGTATAGAGGTACTTGGTATTATTCCTAGGAAATATGCAGATATTATATACTATTTAACTATAGGAACTTTTCCTATTGAATAGACTAATAAATATAAAACAAGGTTAGTACACCAATCTTTGACTTACACTATGATTAGTGGAGTTCTTTATAAAAGGGAAAAAGATGAAATACTTAGAAGATGTGTGAATCCTAGTGAAGTGCCTATGGTTTTAACGGGATGTCACACCGATGCATGTGGTGGACATTTTGCAGGTTGGGCTATGGCTCAGAAAGCGTTAAGGATAGGCTATTGGTGGCCCATGCTTTTTGCCAATGCCACCATCTATGTTTAGAAATGTGATCCCTGCCAAAGAGTTGATAAACCTACAACCACAAAGGCTATGCCTTTAACACCAATTTTAGCCTAGATTCCTTCTTAGAAATGGAGAATCAATTTTGTAGGTCCCATTAAACCACCTAGTCAAAAAGGACAAAAAAGCTACATCTTAGTTGCCAGAGAGTATGTAATTAAGTGGGTTGAAGCCGTAGCAACTAAAGAGATGATACATATACTGTAGCAAAGTTTATTTATGAAAATATTATTGCTAGATTTGGTTGCCCCAAAGAAATTGTAAGTGATAGAGGAACTCTCTTTATTAATTATACTATTGAAAGGATGTTACAAAGATATTTCATTAAGCATCCTAAAGTCATCACCCTATCTCTCTAGAGTTAATGGACAAACCGAGAAGTCTAATGGCATTCTTTGTAAAATCATAACAAAAACATTAGGGGGGAATGCATCCAATTGGGATTATAAGTTAACTAATGCTTTATGGGCCTACCGTTGTACCATTGGAACTACAACTAAGGCTACTCCATTTTCATTGGTCTATGGCTTAGAAGCCATGTTATCAATTGAAGTAGAACTACCATCATTACGGGTTGTTATTTCTAAAAGATTGGGAGATGCAACTTCCTTATGAGAACGTCTGGATAATTTAGAGCGACTCGATGAAATTCAAGCACAAGCTTATATGAATGTTTGAGTGCGTTATTGAACTTGTACATTTCTATTCATGGATTCATTCTTAGCAGTTTGATGAAACAATTTGTTTCCGAGTTACAGAGTAGCCATTGTAGAGTGCTTGAACGAGTTTTCAATACTTGCCTCATCCATTCTGAAACTATATTTAGGTGTCATTGAGTTTGAAAGTTGTTCTTGTATGAATCCCACAAGGTTAAATTGTAATCCTTCATTCAATCTATATTGTGAACAATGCATTTAGATTGCCGCGTGAAAGTATGTTAATTGTCATTTCATTGGATGTTAATTGTGCGTGATGATATATCAAGTTAAAATAAAGTTTCTTTGTAGTGCAACATGTTTGTAGACTAAAATAGATGAAAAAAAGATTGAAAAATCATGAAGGTAACTAATGGTTCAAAAAGAGACTTGTCAAAAATATACACAGTATGCAATTACCTAATCAAAATTGACTCAAATACATTCTAAAATACCTAACAATAGATGAATTCATGAAATACATATTATTTGAATTGAAAATCTCTTCAAGGTAGGATGTATAGTGGGATCAATGTTTCGATAAAGATTACTTCAATAGTATTATTAGATTCACAGCCTTAAAATAAGCTACAAGTTGTTTATGAATGCGCCAAGTTGAATCTTTCCAAAAAAATTGAGAAAGTATGATTGCATAGATTGAAAGATTGTAGTATTTAAAGTGAAGAGAAAGGTTTCTTTTTTCTTGGCGTTGAGAGGATTTAGGAGACTTGACTTCTTTTGGTATCAAGTTTTTGCATTGCACAAGGCCTAACTTTCATACCATCATGTTGTACATGATGCTAGTTTCTTGTACACCAATTTTTAAATGTATAGGAGGGTTCAAGAAATCGTACAAGGTAGCATATTCAAGAAATCGTACAAGGAAGGTTAAAAAATTAACATTATACATTTAATTTTTTATATACTCAATTTGTTATAGAATGATTTGCATTAAAAAATGGATATTTATACCTTGACACGATTACATTGTACGTTCTAATATGTATTGGAAAGAATTAGAACTATATTGGTTGAAGTGTCAAATCTAACTTATAATAATAGTAGGAAAATCCCACATAATGGATGAGAATTTTTTGTTGTTCAAATATACCTAGGACGTAAATACCCATGAATTCATGAATTGCAACATCAGAGGGCCAATAACTCTCTATCAGGTAGGTTAGACATCGATTGTAATAAAAACAAAGGTAGTCTAAAAGAGTATACCAACCTCTAATATGATGAAAGTTACCCTTGAAAACTTCTACAAATCATTTTGCTTTTGAGATCCAACATCCATCTAAAAGTGTCATATTTACCAAATGGAAAAATCCCCACGATAAATACAAAGATTTCATTCCTTTTCCAGGAGGATTAAAAAAAAATTAGGCCTATAACTCTAATTACTATTGAATATAGAGTTAATTAAAAACTTGGCATCGTATTTGCCATATGTCACTAAAAATTAATTGTAACTTTTGAACCATAAGTCATATTTCTAGAAAAATTATGTAAACGGGAAACTAATACAAAATAGCCCGTTTAATAAAAAAATCCTAGAAAATCATGCTAATATTTGAGATTGTAGGACGTAATCTGAACTTCATTTGTCTCCCTAGGGGACAAGTGTCCTTCAAGGCTTAAACAATTTTACATAATTCAAAGAGGAAATGATACATGGGATATCCTAAACCAAATGACAACCAATTTTTTAATAATTTTCACAAGCTATACAAAACACTCTTATGTATTTCAGATATTCAAACTTCATCTTGTACCTCAAATAGTTTTCACCTAATAATCGCATTTTGTACATTATAAACTACCTACATCTACACATTATACATTTCCAAGAATAGCTTGAGGTAGGAACCAACCGGTGACCCGATACCGCTCCCTTCTATACCCTCCTAAATTTCAGGGAGGAAATGAAGTCGGTCATCACATCTATCTATTCTATATTAAAAAGAGCAGGGTCAATATCCACTGGTTGAAACCTCCAATATCTAGGTGATACCTTCTTCTCTAGAAAGTTAACATTTTGCATTTACTTTGATACTTTTACTTTATATACCTAGGCAATCTGGGTATCTAAAGTAAATAACGGATATATGTTACTTTATTGGCAATTATCTTTGGCCAATTGGGAACAACGGGGTCCACAAGTCTCTCTACACAATAAATGGCCAAGGCCAATAACCAGACCGATACCTAGGCATCTCAAAATGCGCCACATGGCAATATTTGGCTCACTTTTACTTTGAATACGTAGAAAATCCACATATTTAAATAACGGGCGTATGTTTACTTTATTGAGGATTATCATTGGTTCCGTCGGGGACAATGGGGAGTCCAAAAGTCACTTATAAATTCATTGACCAATGCATAAGTCAGGCCACATTTCCTACCTGAAGTCTAGGAAAGGTGTAGAAAGGAGCGGTATTAGGTCGCCAATCGGTTTTGGGTTGTCGTACTGCCCGGACCTAAGATTCCCTCCTCGGCCTAAGGTGTGACGAGTCTGCAGCTTGCGACGGGACATGAGGTCGCGACGACAGAAACAACGTCGCGAGTCAAACGCCGCGGAGACCGAGACGAGTCGCCCGTCAACGCCGAGAAACCGTGTCCCGGCGACATGAAACGCGAGCGCAACAACTGCCTCCGCGCCCGACATAGTCGGCGATGGGCATTTCTAAATGCGCCCGGCCACCCGCAGGTCAAACAAGTCCTGCAGCCGGGTAACCCGGCGCCCCCGGGCCTGGAAGTCAATGAACTTCCCCTGGTAATCAATCCTCCCTGTCTCAAGCTACAAAGTCCTCTCACTCAAGTACAATCCCACTATGAATTCTCTTCAAATCTTAACGGCCTGTTCAGAATTCAGGGAAATCGGCTTTCACGTCTTGTTGGGGTGGGAAATTGAAGGAGTTTGGGATACTACCCACCAGCTTCAATATTGTGGGATTGGCGGGATGGGTGAGGGAGGAGAGGGCGACGGTGGCGCGTCGAAGATCAGCTGGGTGTATGTTGGGGAAGGCGGCAGAGCGGGGAACGGCCGCCATCACTCAGTGTGCAGCAATTACAGCTGAAATGGTGGAATTTTGCAATCTCCAAGCGCAATCATGGTGACGGGTTCTTGTGAGGCTATTGTGTTTCTTTGTAATTTAGCAATGTACCATTCTTTATGGGTTGTAGCGTAGAAGTGATGCCCGCTGGCTCATTGCCCGCAATTTTGCAAGTGTACAACTGTACAGGAATCAGATTCTGAGAGTAAAATTGAAGAGAGCCACCTCAGTGACTACGAATTGGTCGCTTATGAGTTTTTTGATGCTACAAGTGGCCGAGGAATGATTCTCATTGTAAAGGACTCAATTAATATTCGAGCAGCGGTTGGATTCAGTCCTCCGTCGGGCAATTCTCTGCCCAACATGTTTTCTTTGTTCTAGCACCTTGTGATTCGGAATGAGCTGATTCTCTGTGAAGTTTCTGAGACTGTTGTTTGAAAGTTTAGTCAATGCCTCCTCTACGCATTCAATCTGAGCATCCCCACTTCACGAATTCTTCACGTCAGATGGCATGTGAGAACGTCATATGACTGCGTTCTTGTACTTGTTCATAGGAAATTTGGATGGTTGAAAAGTTCAAACAGTGTTTAAAAATCATCCATAACATTATTGAATGGATGATGGCAACACATGAGAGGACTGTGCCACTATTGTAATTAAATAACAATCTTAATGTGATTGAATAGCAGCACTATTGAGTGATTTAATGAATGTAGTGATTGATTGGTCTCAAAAACAAAACGTCCGACGCAAAATTTGATCCCAGATTCTTTCGAAATCTCGCATATAACACACAAAAACAACACAAAATACCATACTCTACTTCCTACAAAGACGTATTATGATGTTTGAGGATCGATCTTTCAGTGCTCAAGCAACCCAAAATTCTATTATAATTTTAAACCGTGGTCTAGAATGACTTTCAAGGAGGAAGATGCATGCTCAAGTCAAGCCCTTGTATCTGTATACACACAACATGGGTATGGACGTGTAGAATGATTGCCAATAAAATATTGGCTTCTTGTGGTAAATACATTCTCCAGGAGCTCACATATACTCATCCCTCCTATAAATTATACCTCTTATAAGTTATAATGCCACTAACTTATAACCTCTGCCTAGTCTTCCCAACATGCCAAATTTGGCAATAACTTATGGGAGGGATGAGAGAACACGACTTAAATCCGTCAATTCAAGTGTGATGGCTCAAAGACAACGTCATAATACTGTAGGCTTTGAAACACTACACCGTTCACTGAATATAGTGTAGACTAGACTATTTGAAATTTCCTACAGTAATTTCATTAAACGCAAATTAAAGTGGTCCACTTCAATTTTCCATCCACATCAAATCATGTCCATTAGAAATAATGTGGCTTGTTTCAAAATAAAAGACACGGGAATTGATGTGGATAAGTTATTACAAGTTGTACTCAAAACCAAAATTTTAATATAATAACATAATAATAACATAATATCATAATAAAATAATAACATAATAATATAATAACATAATAATAACATAATATCATAATAAAATAATAACATAATAATATAATAACATAATAAAATAATATATCATCTATATCTATAAAAGAATACAAGATGAGAATTGAGCGCGCCAATGGATGAACGCGTAGATGAAAAATACTTTTGGATGAAAAGCTAAAAGTTAGGGTTTTGATGAAAAACGTTAAAAGCTAAAAGTTAGGGTTTTGGATAAAAGGACGGGACGGGGACGGGGACGGGGGATGGAGGACGGGGGACAAGGGGACAAGGACGGGGGGACGGGGACGGGGGACGGGAGGGAAAGGGCTAGGGGACGGGGAGGTGGGGACTCAACACAAAAAAATGTTGTGTCCGGAGGACACTCTAGTAATAATATAATAACATAATAAAATATAATAACATAATAGTATTATTTTATAACATAAGAATATTAACATAAGAATATTAATATAATATAACAGAATATAATATTAACATAATATTATAATATAATATAACCGAATATAATATTAACATAATAATATAATAATAACATATTAATACTATATTAATAACCAAAATTGATGTGGTCCACATCAATTTTCATCCAAAACTAGAATTGATGTGGTCCACCTCAATTTTCATCCACATTACCTATACCTCCACACTATATTCAGTGAACGGTGTAGCTAATTCTGTGTTTTGTCTCGGCATGTTGAGGCAACCAGATAATCCTCCGAACCACATCCCACTGCCTGGCACTACTCTCAAGATTGACTCTTCTCCCGCCATGTGTGAGACCCTTGCCAAAAGCGCTTGGGTAGAGGACAAGTGGATGAAAACTGTCTATGGCAGTTCTCTTCATATCATCAATGGTTTGAGAGCCTAGTACATGTTTTGTAAAATGGTATAAGTTTAAACCTATCCTTTTTCAAAAAAGGGAACCACCTTTTCTAGGTCCATAAATAAAGAAATTCTATGTTACAACTCAATTCCCTGAAACAAATCAAGTTTGCAACCTCCTGGCGTGGCTGAGAATGGCTGCTGCACCAGCGTCTTTAACAGCCTGGCTCTCACCAGCAGCACTTGCAACATTGGTTTCCTTGACAGAAACAGGCTCTGGTACATCCACCAGCCGCTCCATTGACGCTAATTGATCGTATGGTGCTATCTGCAATCAATATAACACCATCAATGATGTTAACAAAACAACACAAGTTCACTCACACAACAGTTCTTGTAGTGAGAGTTTACTCACCTGACTGAAACCGTCCGGCCAGTTAATGGCAACAGCGTAGTTACCCATCGGCCTTATGCTCTCTGGCTCTATATTTTCAGCAATGTCAGTGTATCGTAGCTTCTGTTCACCTGACCACTCGTCCTGTATCCAAAAGAGGAAACTCAAGTAAGGTCCATCACTCTTAGACGGTAGACACAAACTTAAAAGGGCTGTAAGCTGCGTTAGATGTCCGGCTTGCTCCGAAACACTTCTCAACATGTGCAGATACTAAAGACAACGTACAATGCTTTTTGCTGATCGATCGTTACGACGAACGGTGGCAGGGTGAAGCAAAAACTCTTCCGTTGTTCCAGGAACCTTGACCCGAATTGCGTTTGTAGCTTTGTCGTACATCACTGCTGTTGACACTGCAGGTGAAACATATCTTAGCTGGCTGAATGACTGCTTCCGTTTCAAGATCGTTCTGATGTTTGTAAGAGATTAGGAACCTAGAGCTAGAGAAGATCTTTTTACCTTGTTGACGTAGCTTAGCGCATTGCTGTACTAAACAGACCCCAATATTTGAGAAGATCTCTGCAACTTGGCCTCGTGGGTCCACTACTACTTCTGGGTTGCCAGTATCTCCAGCTGCTGAGAGCTGTAACCGTCGACAGCAAGCACAATCAAAACCTTTCGGTCCAGAATTAATATGCTAGTGTCACCACATCTCCCACTAATTCCTAGATAACCAAGCCAAAAGTTGTGACACAAAGAAAAGCTTGAGGATATCAGCCATGCGATCATACAAAAAACTTACTTCCGGTCTGATGGGTAGCTCGAACAGATGTGGAATGCCAAATTGCTGCACCACCTGAACAAACAGCAAGCCAGTTTGTCAGCCCTCGGATAACCTCATTGCCCACTCTTATGCATGACTCTGTACATTATGCCAGATCATGGTTGACCAGGCATTAATAAGCTGGTATTGGAATGGCAGTGAGGAGTCACCTGGGCACCAGAACCTTGTCCGAAAGGATAGTAGCGCTTATCGTCCCCTTCAAAGAAACACATATTCTCCACAACAGCAACACACGGGACCTGCAAGAGCAATAGAAAGTGAGGCCCTTCTTTCCCAGTTTTCGCGAACTAGAATGGATATAAATGTTGAATAAGGAACAGACCTTCAGTTTTGAGAACATGCGTACTCCCTTTGCCACATCTATGAATGCCAGCTTCTGGGGCGTCGTGACGATGACAGCTGCTGTCAAGGGCACCACCTGAGATCAAAGACAGACAAGAGTAGAAGTCATAACAGAGGAATTAAACCATTTTCGTCCCAATCCCAAAAGACACAATCACATTCTCTCTGCAGCACATTCTTGCGTCAGAAGAGATCTTGACCTGGCATAACGTCAGCTGAATATCTCCCGTACCCGGTGGCATGTCAATCACCAAGTAATCCAACTCGCCCCTGCAGCCAACCATTCTCTCTCAGCTTCCTGAAGACTAGAAACTTTCCAGAGCCGGACTAAAGAAACAGTAAGAGAAAGGCTAAACTTGCATAGGGTTAGCGCTCTACCAATCCGTGGTAGTGAGGAACTGGTTGATGACTCCAGAGACCATTGGACCTCTCATGATAGCGCTGCCCTGCCCGGCAAAGCCAAAGGAGACTAGCTTCACTCCCAGGTACTCAGTTGGAATAATTGCTCTCGTCTCGGGATCCTGCAATTACAAGGAAAGAAGGCTAATAGCATCGACAATTGAAACTGAAAAACAACTCCAACCAAGAGTGAGGCAGTTCACTCACCATCTGCAATACCCGGACCTCCGGAGACACCATGGTTGGCAGGCTGGGTCCATAGACATCGGCGTCAAAAATGCCAACCCTTGCACCCATTTGCGCCAGAGAATACGCAAGATTCACTGCCACAGTGGACTTCCCAACTCCACCCTAAACAAGAACGCCAGGGTCAAAAACCATTACACCACCAAGCAGCAACAACCTGATCATGGTTTCTTTAAGCTACCTTGCAACTTGAGACGGCAACAATGTTGGAGACTCTCTTCAGACCGGCAGGAACATCGTCTGCAATGAGCGGCTTGGCAGGTTGTGCAGTCATCTTCACATCAACGCCCTTAACCCATGGAATTGCAGATACTTTTTCCCTGGCTTGATTCTCAAACTGCTCATCAAACAACGGAACATACCCATGTCAGTACCTTCGCCTTGAATAGAGTCATTGTACATACTAGACTGTCAAGGTCATTTTACATACCATATCTTTCACCGGGCAAGCGGGCGTCGTGAGCTCCAGCTGAAACGAGACCTGCGAGGAGACAGAAGAATGAGAACCTAAACTCAAAACCCACGAATGAGAAAGATGGAAGTAGTAGTAGTAGTAGTAGTAGTAGTAGTAGTAGTAGTAGTAATAGTACCTGGCCAGTGGCTTGATCAATAGAGAGCTCCTTGACGAACCCGCATGAAACGATGTCTGTGCCAAAATCCGGGTCGATAATTTGAGATAAAGCACCGAGCACATCCTCCTGTGCGCTCTCTGCAGACAACTCCGCTGCTGCAGCTGGCGCGATGGCGGACTTGCTCTTGCTCGCCGCGGACACAACCGCCACTCTCCTGGAAAGACATGTCCTCAAACCCGGAACACTACACGGCCTTCCTCTGCAAAAACAAACCAGCACCTCTCACTCAGGCACTGGGGTTGAAAACGTAAGAATTCACAGAAGAATTTTCAGAAGAAATGGCTGCCCTCTCGTAAAACCCACAAACAAAAGCCTTACACGGACGCGCCAAGCCTCGCAGGCAAGCAAGCAGAGGTCCTGGTCTGCAACTGGTGGTGCAAGGTGGAAGCCGGAGCTCGGGAGAGCTCCACCGCGGCCGCCACAGGCGTTACGAGCACCGCATTCGCCATGATTCCGAGACGAGGCAGCAAAACCATGAAGTCGGAGTCGACTTACTGTCCATGGAACGCAATCCACATAAAACGGAAGTTGCGCCCATTACCGTCCCTGCTTTTGGACCCATGAGCGTCCCTCTTCATCCTCAATCTCATCTGGATGGATCTTTAAGTGTCGGGCATGGGTGATATTAGTGACGGTCATGGGTGGTGTTAGTGAGGGTTACCGGTTATTGGTGGGTATCGGTGACGGGTTATTGGTGGGTATCTGTGACGGGTTATTGGTGGGCATCAGTGAGGGGGGTATTGGTGAGTATCTGTGACGGGTTATTGGTGGGTATTAGTGAGGGGGGTATTGTTGGGTATCAGTGAGGGGGGTATTGTTGGGTATCAGTGAGGGGTATTGTTGGGTATCAGTGAGGGGGGTATTGTTGGGTATCAGTGAGGGGTATTGTTGGGTATCAGTGAGGGGGGTATTGTTGGGTATCAGTGAGGGGGTTATTGGCGGGTATCAGTGAGGGGGTTATTGGCGGGTATCAGTGAGGGGGTTATTGGCGGGTATCAGTGAGGGGGTTATTAGTGGGGATTAGTCAGGGGTTATGGGTGGTGTTAGTAGCGGTCACGGATTATAGGTAAGTATTAGTGAGGGGTTATATGTCGATACTATTAAGGAATTATAGCAACTATTGTCAACTATTGTGATTTGTATTGATTTATTTAATTATACCGGTTGTATTGATTTCTCTCTTATAATAAGTGGCTAGTTGAGATCTGGTACATACCCGGGACGGGGTGAAGATTTGGCAATGCTGGAGAAGGTTTGGCAATGTATGCAAAAGGTTTTTAGATGTGGAGGAGGTCTGAAGCCGTTGGACCGGAGTTGGCGGCGAGGGAAGAGTAGGATTGTAGTTTCTTCAGTTTTAAGCATACAACAATTAGAGTTTCTTTGGATTTGTCGAGGAAATGCACAAGTGCGTCATGCTCACATCGGACGTTGCCAATGTGGTGTTGGATCTAACCGATTTTAGAGGATCCATCAAGCCTTGAAGCCTTAATACATGTACACTTGCCCCATTGAGGACAACTTAGGGACTCTACTTGTTAAATACAAATGTTGTACCAATTTTTTTCTTACATATACCAATATTTTGATTACAAATTACACCAAAATTTTATGACAAATTTTACCAAAACTTTATGACAAATTTTACCAATATTTTCATTACAAATTATAGCAATTTAATCTTTTACTAGTTTTTTTACTAATTTTCATAAAGTTTAGTAAACAAAAGAGTAGTATTTTATGAAAAAGGCAATATCATCCTAAGCAATGGTTATTTTTGTACATAATTAATTTGCAATGGAGAATGTCTTAAAAATTTGGAAAATTCATGAAATTTATCTAGATAATAATTGTAATGCCTGAGAGATATCCATTGTGTCGAAACCATTGCATTCTTAATAAATAATGAAATCGGCACCAACTTGCTGAAAGTGATGTGTATGCAGTAATGTACAATAAGTGTATGGTAGTTTACGTAAGCAGTGGACAATGCCGATTGGAGTGGACAGAGGCACATACAATTATGAATTTTTGTCACGGTCTTCCTCATGAGTGCTCCCAACCATCCTAGGCGTCTTATTTTCTCTAGCACAACCAAGCTAGGTTCTTGTTTAACCCGACATTAATGCGCTACCTCTCCTCGTTGAAGATGCGGTAGCTTTCACTTAGAGACGCCAGCTCCTTGTCCAAGTCCGTGCCCAAGTTCATCTTCAAGAAATCCTTGGAGATGACTTGAAGTTGTCCACATTGTCCACCCTGCCAATTTCCACAAAGAAGTGGAAGTTCCTCTCCGGTTTGCGAGGACATATTTGGGCCTTGCAATTGTATTTAGAGGCGCAAAGAAGTTTTATTTAGGCACGTCAAAGTTATGTTTGGGCTCCAATGTTCTCTTTAGGCTCGAAGAGACATCTTTGAGAGCATGTTGGTGTGTGTTTCTCCTTGTAAAATTGCGTGGTTTTGGTAGGGTTGGAATTTAGAGTTTTAGGGTGTAAGATGTTGGATCAAGGGGTAAAGGTTTGGAGTATAAGGTTTGTAGTAACCATGGTTTTTTGTTTAATTGTGTGATTTTTGAGAACTTTGAGAGTCAATAATTTTGTTTTTTTAGGTTTCAATGTTTCATAAATTGTCGATTATGAGATAAGGTTTGCAAATTTTTTACATTGTAATATGTCGTCATGATATTAAGAGTAGGTATGCAGTTGTGTCAAAAACCTTGAAAAACTTGGACAATCCGGTAAGGAAATGATGACTGAGTGAGCTCCAAAATTTCTGGTTAGGGGAGGAGATACTTAATCTTAGAAGCAAGGTTGTAGGCATCAATAGGTGGCTGGCCTTGATGAGAACTCTCCACACATCTAATATCTGAGAGGAAGAAAAGGCCGGGGAAACAAAGTTAGCAAACCATGTTGGAAGAGGCTCACAAGCATCACATTTGGGGATTGAGGAGTGAACGTAAGATTTGTGTTAGATCTAAAATGTGTGTTTACTGAAAAGTTTGGAAGCAAGTTTTGGCACATAGATCTGGCTAGTTTCACGCCACAAGATTTGCCCTAGATCTGAAGGCTAGATACCGGATTTGCAGGCTTCCTAATTAGTCACCGCACCACCTCTGTCCCAGATAATTATTTCACATTAGTGCAAGAAGGGCGAGACCGGCGTGATTCCAAGACAACAACAACTCTCCACTGATCAATATCCACAACATTGGCAATAGATCTATAACTCACACTCCATAAATCAACAATCTTTGTCTCATAATTTTCTTTATTGATACAATCCAACAAGTTACATATATCACTAGCAGTGATAGCAATAACCTAACCAAATAGAAGAAAACCTAATCCTAGATCACAATAATTATGAGTAGACACATAGAAATCTCCACATTCGCAGTAGAGCGTGGAAGTGCTGCATATTTTTTAAAGAAATTTTGAAGGCCTACGAGAGACACTACGGCATGCATCCGCCACTCTCAAACCTGCCAAGCCCAAGCCAACGTTAGTGCCTACAAACGTCCATCACTCTGCAACCAACACAACATATCGGAACCACATTACCGCACTCAACCAAGACTGGCCAACAACAACCACCTGACACGGAGCCCCAAGTCCAACTAGATAGTTTGAAACAAGAACGTGCGACCTACAAGAATACCCAGGAAACTTGAGCAAAGAACGAGTGACCTGGGCAAACCCCCTTCAAAGACCCTCCCTAATCTAGCGACTTGGGCCCCTAAACACAAAGACCCTCCCTGACACAGAAACCTTCTCCAACACTTGAGCTCCGAGATATAGAGACCCCTAGCGACACAGATAGACACTCCAGCAACACTCGATCTCCCTACTCGATACAAAATCCCTCTCCAATACTCGACACTCAAATTCCGAGATACAACGCCACTCAAGCTACCAGATACAACAACACTGAAGCTTCTAGACAGTGACACTCAGGCTCCTAATAATTGCGACACTCGGGCCCATAGACACATCGACCCTCCCCCCGATCCAACGACCCTCTCCTTTTTCCACAAGACCTACCCACCCTCAACTACCTCCTAGCCCAACGACCTTTTAATGCTCCCAACGACCTGCCTTTTAGAGATCTACCCCAACTTATTGACCTACCCCAACGTCCTTCTCATCAACGATTTTTCTCAAGCAACATGCCTCAATCCACACCCACAACCAAGATGGATGCCATAGACATTGAAAACTCCCTCCGAGATTTTACGAAGACCATAGAGACTAAAGAATTAGTCTCAATGGCAAGTGAAGGTCCAACCCCCCCAAAAAAAGCCAGAGGTAATTCTTCCACCCCTACCCAGGTTTTTGTCCCTAACCTCTCATCATTTTGATTCTGGTTGGGCTTTTCCACTATAGAAAAGCTTGCTATAAATGTGGGGCAGGAGCCCTTGTTCAATGGAGAGAGTGTTATAGATATGATCACTCGTGGCGTTTCCAAAGAAGAACCAGAGGAGGCCGTGAGCACCATTGTAGCTTGTTCCAAGATCCCACAACTGCTATACTCTTCGGTGTACAACAACATCATTGAGAGCCAAGACTATAATCTTATCCAGGTACCTTTCAATATCCCTACAAACCCTGTCATTGGACTTTCCTATGACTTTCATGTGACAATTAATTTCAAACTGCCACAGGATCCTATGAACCATGATAATGTGAAGAAACTTGCTTTAGCTAGACTTGAATACATGAAAATGCCATTAGGCACTAGCCAAATGGACCCCATTGCAGTCCTATGCAAAGGAGTCAAAAAAGAGGGACAAAAGGGTGTTTGGTAAGGTATCATCAAATTGCATGTTCTCGCGCCGGAGGTAGATGCTATTGCTCTCCTTAGAGGCATTCGTTACTTTATCCTACACTTGAATCCCATAAGACATGCCTCCTTAGGGAAAGTGTGCAAAACTTTCCACACGATGGCACGGAGGAATTTTCTAGTGCGAATAAAAAGAGAGACTCTCCAAGGTATTGTTGCTTACACCTTCTTCCAATATGTGGTGGCAAACAGTTTCTTGAGAAACTTGGAGTTTGAAATTATTGATGTGCAAAAGATATAGGAGGAATCATATGCCTTTATAGTCGCCTCAATCCCCCAACAGGCTAAAAAATTTAAGCTCCACCTGATTACCACATACTATTAGGTGATACTAGCAAGCGCCACAAGTTCTAGAAGCCTCTCCCCTGCTGATAGAGCCAAGATTGGACGCATTGACAATTACTCTCTCCCAACTTTCCATCCTTATGAGCATGGTAGAAACCATGGCTGCTATTTACCAAGTCTTTAATGCAAAAATTGTAATCTCCCTGTGGTTCCACAGGTAGCGGAGAAGAAAGCACTATGGCAATGCCAATGTGCAATTCCCTAACCCCATCATCTACGGCCAATTCCTACACAAACCTTCACTATTAGGTGACATCAAGTAGAGATTTCTTCCCACCGCCACAACCTAGATGGTGATGACCCACCATCCACCGTCTTATTGGAGAAATGGAGTTTCAATGACATCAACAAAGCACTCGTAAACACTGTGGCATCCCTCCAAGATACCCCCACTCCTATAGGCCTTACCAAGTCAGAAATAGCCTCTATTATACATGCAGGCAACAAGAGACTGTGCCAAGAGCTCTTCACCCTTAAAGAGGACATTATTAAGGATTCAAGGGCCTACATTGACAACCGCACCAATGAGTTGTAGGCAAAACTTTCAAATGTTGAGCAGTTGATGGCCTCCGTATTTGATGGCTATGCAACAAATCACAGGATCACGGCCACCAACAATCTCAACTCTAGAGGACCACTCAAACGTGGATTGACGAAGGACTACGGCTGAAGATATTACCAATTTAGAACCACATGGATAAACAAGGTTGTCACTCCTCTCTTCCTCTCTTCCTCTCTTCCTCTCTTTCCACTCTTTCCATGCACTCCCTTGTTCATCGGATTTGTGATATTTTCCAATGTTTTCTCTCTTCCTCACTATAGTTTGCTAGTTTATACTTCCGTGTTTACTACATTAATACTCCTCACTCCCCTCCAACTAGTTGTAAACTTCCAGAGCCATTACTCTCCCTCCGCTTTGCCTCCACAAGTGGTATGCCACTCTACTCTACTCTCTACAACTTACTCTTGCCTTACTATAGTCTCTACACCTTTCTTCCTAGCTACATCCTACTCTAGATACACTCTTTACCTAACTACAACACATGTATGTCTAGATACAAGACACAACGACATGACAATGTGAGCGATCTGAAAGCGTTTGCAGTGAGCAGAAAAGAAAGATATAAAATTAGCAAAAAAAAAATAAATATCAAAATGATCAAATCTGGATTTATACAACTAGTTTAGACTATCAAAAATTGGAAAATATATGGACCTATTCCCGTGGAACATTTTACTCATTCCCCCTTATGACGAATGTACATGATTTTTGAATCATTGGAAATTTCAAAGATAAACTATGAAATTTGGAAAAACAGAGGTCCCACTTGTGTGGAAAATGTCACAGATTTCCCCTTTTTGCAAATGTAAATGATAATCCTTTTGTCTCCGGGTTATTCTATCAGATGATAAATTGAGGCGGGGTGGTGAAAATTGGAACAAATGAAACGGAAGACATATACACAACGTCACATTCCTGAAGTGGCATAAACATTGAATCTATAGATATATGATTCAAAAGAAATATGCAAACATCATACGAGGCAAAGACAAAACACATCAATGCCAGCCAGTTGTATAACGACCAGTGTCATAGCAACATCTCTAGTTCTAGTCTGCCTACAAAGTTTCAAGCAAACTTCTACAACAAAATTGCTCTGATATTTAAAGAAGACGTTTTTACAACATCACAGTGTTTGACTACTTTCCTTGAACATTTCAAAAATATTGGATTGTTTATGATTTTTTGTATGTAAATCAATTTCTCACTATATGCTCATGGATTTTTGGAAGATAAAAGTCAAATCATTTGAGCCAACCAAACAAATTCACTAAATTGTAATAGTGCCAAATTTGATTTAAAATATCGTAACAAAAATTCTAATTTTCATATACAAACCCAATTTGCCCACTTTATGCAATGCTAACTTTTAAAGAACTCATAAATACTGCAAATTAGTTCTAATATTTTGATCACCTATCATGTAAACTTGTTCGCTGTTGACATTGGCATTATAATTGATGAAAATGGAATTTTTGAATTTTGTGTATGTCCATGTTCTTCCCACTAGATACATACTCGACCTTGAAATGTGCGCGCCCAATCCTGCATGTTGCGGGCCCGACCCCGTGGCGGGCGCGCACATATGCGCCCGATCTTTGTTGGATCGTGCTGGACCCTTCTAGCACGCGCCCAATCCAAAATTTGTACGCGCCCAGCCTATTCTCGTACGCGCCCAGCTTGTCGGCTTACGCACCCAACATGTTCTCGTATGCTCGCTTCCTGGTCATATGTGCCCACCAGCATTCGCACTTTTCTATAAATATGCGTTTTCCTCGATTTTACCCCACTTCCTAGGCGCTTTGGCCCACAACTGCCACTTGGCAGCTGTTTGTTTGGCTTTTTTTAGAAGTGTTTTACGATGTCTATTGACACCTTTTTATTTTCTCCACCTCTTCAAGCCAATTCAAACCGTGGACTTTGGAGAGTCATCTACCACTCGCAAGACACCCAAAAAAGAACAACGTAATACGCGGCACGCACATCATAAGCAAAAGAAGCGCCTTCATGTATTGATTGATCATGAGCTAAAGGCATTTTCTGGTTCGAAGGCTGTTCCTAAACCGTGGACATTTGCACAATGTGCAAAGTATATTGGATGGTGTCATGTAGGTGACATGTCACATGTGGCCATACTTGCGGTATTCACAAATGCGGCGTACAAATAGGGCCTACCTAAGTTTTTGCACCAATGAAGTCTTCAAGGAGCGTTGCATCCAAGCGCGCCAACATATCTATAACGAGGCCAAGGTTTGCTGCAACTCAGTAAATATATCTATTTCACGGACGGTTCTGTGGAGGTGGCACTTGGCGTACTTGTTGATTGGAGGACAATGGAAATCCAAACGAAATCCAAGATGGCACCAGTCATTGGACTGACAATACCTTGTGTGCGGAAGTTTCCGGGGAAGGTCTCAAGAAAAAACAAGTGAGGTTGAACTTTCAAATGACAAAGTCAAGTTGTTTAAGACTTCTAGCGACGACTCGGATATTGGATGTGATCCATGCGTGCGTAGGCATAAAGAATTCCCTTCAAATATGGCTTTGAGGAAGCTACATTGAACAAAGAGCCATCAATTTCATATCAAGATGGCAAAGAAGGGGATTCTTCAAAGAAGGATGCCGTATGTGACGAGGGCGTGGATACAAACCGAAAATCCGCGGAGGGTGACTCGGTAAACCGTGACAATTATCTTCGGTTTCTGGATTGACTAGAGCAAAGTTTGAAGATAATCAAGGATCTAACAAAAAAAAGTTCGGGAAAAAGAAAATGAAGAAATTCAAGAACAAAAGGAAGAAGTTCAGGACAAGGACCAACTTCTTGCAATTTTAATGGGCTATAGTGGCGTTTAGAACTTTAATAGTGCTAGAAATGTACATAGAGCAATTTTGAAACGTTTTGGAAAAAGAGTCTTGGCAATTTAGTAACTAAGGTAGAGGCACCCAATTCCAATCAGTAGAGAATGCATGGCATGGTGCATGAAAATGGCAAATGCATGAAATGGTGCATGAAGTGACCCAAAACCGAGAACTCAAAATCTGAAAACACCAGCCATTATTGGCATTGGGTCATGAAGTGTGCAATTTCGGGTTCTCCACCTCAATTGAGCTCTCATTGGTGGCATTGCCTTGAAAGTCGAACAAGGCCGATTTGCATTGGTTACCCTCTGTGAGTTGGTTATCCATGGCATGTCTTCTCTCTTTTACTCACTCTCACTTATTGGCATTGGGCAAAAGAGGGCACTGAGTATCACCTACTCTACAATTTGATTATAGGCTCCGCCGCTCCGGTGGTTTTTGGACTTTTAAATTCTATATCAAATCCAAATCTTTGTGATTAAATTTGAAAAAATATTTGTTGAGTTTCATTCATAATTCAACATCTTCCTACATAAATATTTTTGACATACAATGTCATTTGAGTCCCGAACTAGCTTAAGTGATCGGAATTGGGTGCCTCTACCTTACCACTAAATACTGAGTGACACCTTGTATATTTAGTGAAACCTTGTATATTAAGTGGCATCATAGAAAATTGCCAAACAAAATTTGAGTAAAACCTTATATACTTAGTAGAATTTTATAAGATTTTTGATATATAATAATGTTAACATTGTACAATGTTTCAATATAGCAACGTACTAGTGCAAACCTGTAAGTAGTTTGAGAATTCAACCGCGCTCGCCCTTGATCCACGAGCATGCACGCGCCCAACACTATGCGCGCTTGCTCTACCAGCGTGCATGCGCCCGCCCCATGGCACGCTTTGGGACCTTCCAGAAAGTGCGTTTGGCCCCCTAGCGTGCGCCGACCAGCCAACGTGGAGGCCCTACCCCCAACTTGTGCGCTCGGCCCGCTAGCGTGCGCGATATGAGCGTACGTGCGAGGGCTCCAACGTGCGCGCACCCTGTACACGCGAGACCCTAAAAGTACGCTCCTGCACCAGTACTATATAAGAACCATATGCGATGTGCTTGACCCCCCTCACATCCTTGGCTTTGTGTCCTGGAACTCCTTATTGGGCTTCTTCCATGAATCTACAAGTTTGTGAGTGACCTTTGGATCCACATTTTCTATTAGCACACAAGAACCCTATTACTTTTGGTGAATTTTTTTTGGCACAACAAATTATCGATTTTATGGTGATGTTGTCCAATCAAAGGGCTCAAACGAAGGAGTGGGCCTTGTGGTTTACATTTAACAAGAAGGATCAAGTGACATGTGTTTGGTGCAATTACACGTTTGCATACAAACGTGGGAGGTGCATGTCACACTATGGGTATCCACAATGGACAAAGATTTTGTGCACTAAGGCCCTAACAACTGTTAAGGTCCGTTTTAAAATCATTGACGCCTAGATCTATACGGCAATGAGGCTTTCGAGAGGCTTACCAACTTGAAAAACAAAAAGAATTGGACGAATTATGGGCACAATTTTTTTTTTGATGCAAACATTGCATTTAACGTGGTTAGACACGGTTCCTTTATTAAGGCTACACTCGCAACGTCAAAGGCGGATTTTGATTATACACCGCCATCATACAATGCCATGAGGTCGACATACATTGAGCCCCTTAAAAAAAGTGAAAGATCTTGTTGACAAGAAGACCGGTGTAGATATTGCCAAGTATGGGGCAACAATATGCTTGGACGGATGGGACAATGTTATGCGCCGTCCTCTTATGAATATCATGCTCGTATGTCCAATGGGTGATATCTTCTTGGGGTCTATAGACACCACGGATATGAAGAAATCTAAGGCATATATAAGGGACCAATTGAAAAAATTTGTCGAAAAGGTTGGACCATTGAATGTGGTCCAAGTGTGCACCAATGATGCAACAAACATGTTGGGGGCAATGAAAAAGGTAACCGAGGAGTACCCGCACATATATATACAAGGGTGTTGCGTACATATTTTGGACCTCCTCCTTCGGTACTGGGGGAAGGAGGACATATTTGCAGACCTTGTCCAAAGGGCGAAAGATGTTGCATTGTACATCCGGAACAACCATGTGTCCATGGCTCTTTTTTCGCCAATTTTTGCCATAATTGTCTCTTTTGTGGCCAATAACAAGAAGGTTTGCATGCAATTACGTAATGATTCATGGACTCTTGGAAGTGAAGAATGCCCTAGAGATGGTTGTGATAGACCCATCATGGATAACATATGTATCCTCTCTTTTCAATAGGCAGAACGGGCATCGTGCCCATACGAATGCATCATAGGTAAAGGCCATTATCCTAGACGACACTTTCTGGCATTGGTGTATTAACTTTGATTTTGTAGTGGCACCAGCACCAAAGGCATTGCGCTCTTTTGATGGACAAATCTCAGTTGTGAAAATGGCTTGGGGAACCATGAACAAGCTAAAGGACCACGTGTTCAAGCTGCACAATGAATTGTTTAACATGCTGCTGAAAACTGCGACTCGCCTTCATGATCATTCCTTGCCCGTTGGGCAAAGATGACGACAAATCTTCATTATGCAGGGGCTTTATTGAATCTTTATCTAGCCAATAACCTGCAAATTCAAAACGATGCTGAGGCCAAAAGGGCGCTAAACAGAGTTGTTTGCAAGCTTTGTGTTCCACTTGAAGTGTCCTTTGAGGAAGTAGTGATTGAAATCACGGAGTATGAAGAATTGCGAGGCCAATATTCACCATTGAAAGCTAGGGAGATTGAAAACAACAATCTGTTGCTCCACCAGTGGGTAAATCGTGTGGGCATGCAATCATTGCCTATCATTGCGAAGCGTACACTAGCACAAACCTGATCGACCTTGTTATGTGAGCATAACTGGAGCATGTATTCTTTTGTACATAGTAAGAGCCAAAATTGTTTGGGAGTAAAGAAGGCGAAAGATTTGGTTTACATCTATACAAATAGTCAATTGCTCCGAGGACATGCTCAACCGGACCCAATTCAATTGTATGACGAGAATGTGCATTTGGAAGAGTCTGATTTGATAGAGGACTTCCTTCAAACACGGAGGACAAGGGCTTGGAATCTGAGGATGGAGGTTATAACTGGTTGGGTGGTGATTGGGAGGACCTTGCCGGCGACAACAACCCCTTGTGTTGTCATAGCCTGCCTAGGGACAACTCAACAAACAACAAAGACGATGGAGATGCACTACATTACTATTTTGACAACGTCCACGATGACCCAATGGATCCTTTTACGTTTGACGAGGTCAACACAAATGCAATCCATAGTATAGTAGGATTATCAGGTGAAAATCGTGTCCAAGAAGCTAGGGCAGAGGAAGATAGGTGGGCATTGATAGGCAATCTTGATCAAGATGACAACATTCCGGAGAATCACTCTGCCAATTCTAAGGGCTCTAACGCCTTAGGCCCCTCTACTGACTATGGCCCTGAGCTCGACGGTCATGGGATTGGCATTGTAGCGCATAATGCATCTCCTCACAATGGAAACGAAGTGAGTAGTGGTGGAAACAATAATGAATCCCATGAGCCAATGGCCACCACGGAATCCATTGAAGTTGTGAGGAGCAGTCAAATTGAACCTCAAGCAATAGAACGGGACTTAGAGGAAGACACGCTAATCCAAAAAAAAATTTGGCGGCCACCTGCTCAAAGTATAGCTTCGGTTGGAAGAACTCTACTAAGTGTAAAGAGAAAGGGCTCTTCAACCATAGTCCGGCCACTTGTCCACCATAGCGCACTTGGCCTAAATGGCGGTGTAGAGCGCATGATACTAAACCCACAACTTCCCTCCGCCAAGGTTGAATCATCTGGTATGAGCTGTCATTTGGAGACACGTAGAGGCGGGAACAATGGTCTTCTCCATTTTTCACGAGACCTTGACCAAGCAAAAGCTTGGAAAGAGTCATTGGGGCCAAAGGCAATCGCCCTAAAAACATGGATTGAGTATCAGACAAGAAGAAAAATATTCGAGTAAAAAAACTTGTGAATGCTGCATCAACTACAAGAGCCAAGCTACAATTGCAAAACTTAAATTCAAAGATAGAGGAGTACGTGGCGCAAGTCCTAGAAAAACGTGCGGAGAACTTCTCATCATCAGGCAATGTTGCTGACGATGAAGATTGGAATGAGGTACCTGACGACAATATAGTAGTGCTTCGCAGGCTCTCTATCCTCCAAAATGTTCACCGATCAAATTGAACGAGGAAACGCAATGAAGATTTAGAAAACTCGGATGATTGAAAGATTTCCGACACCAAAGTGCTACAAGTTATGACTACAATTAATGGTGTGATGATTACATCATACAATAGTACCATTGTTTAAATTATGTACTTGGAGTTGAGAGTGCCCATTCATAAATGCACCACATTGAAATAAATAATTTTAAGCTTAGCCCACCCATGTATTGTATTCTTTCTCTAATGTGGCTCCTCAACCCTATTGAGGCGTGCACGCCCCCTGCGAGTGCGCATGTTCGGCCCCTAACCGTACGCCCGATAAACAGGCCCACGAGCAGCCCACAACGATACGTGCTAGGCCGCAAATGTTGCACGCCTGGACCGTAACAGTACGCACTCGACCCTCAAGGATACGCGCCCGACCCTGATTGGTACGCGCCTGGCGATAATTAATACGCGCTCGACCCCAAATGTAGCGCGCTCAGACCGTAATAGTACGCGCCCGACCCTCAAGGATATGCGCCCGGCCTCGATTGGTACGCGCCCGACCATAATTTATGCGCGCCCGACCCCAAATTCTTTGCGCCCGGCCCGCTTGCGATCACGCCCAGCTCTATGACATGACGTGGAAAGCGATATGACGTGTCAGCACACGTGTTTTACCATGGGATAAGTTGTAAATTCAATTTAGGGTTTGTATTTTTTTTCACGCAGCTGTTTGCCAAAAAGTGTTGTCCGTCCGTTCGACTCTCTTTGAGCCTCTGTCCATCTTTGTAGACAACTCTAATAACAAGACAATCAACCAGTGCAAATGTAAAATAGGAAGTACAACGTTTTTCCTAATGAAATAACATCACTTATAAGTTGGGCAACCACTAACACTTTGTAAACTCACTCACAAAGCTTGAGTTGACAATGACGTCAAATCAAGGACGTACGTGCCACTATACGCACACACTCAAAACCCTAACCGATGAAATACATCCATTCGACGGACGTGGTGAGGCAAACATATGTCTTTAACAAACATAGATTAGAAATAACTAATCTACGCTAATAATACGCAATGTGGTGCGATCCTTATGCCACATCTCGTGACATAACATCTTTTACATGGTGGAAATTTTGATATCTAACCTTTATCATGTTCAAATACGACACCATATATGTAGAATATATGACCACAACAACACATTGGGATGTTTAACTCTAAAGGACCAAGACATTTTAGCATAATTTCTACTCCGTTGATTAGAAAATGCCATGATGAACATTTTGAGAATGTAACTTTAGAATCTTCTTTCAAAATTATATAAGATGATGTAGTGAATTTTTTGTGAATTTTGATCGTACGGATTAAAGGATAATAGCTGCCAAAGTGGGAAAAAAATGTCCTCCAAGGGCGCACTTAGTAATGTAGGAGTTAATGGTTAAAATAGAAGGGTAAGCACAGTTAGTAAGAAATGGCCAAAGTGGGAAAAAAATGTCCTCCAAGGGCGCACTTAGTAATGTAGGAGTTAATGGTTAAAATAGAAGGGTAAGCACAGTTAGTAAGAAATGGCTAGGAGCTGCCTCGTTGGGAGTTATCCAAGGTGGGTCCCATCTTAATTACATGGGTTCATTTTTCTAGCCTTCTTATTTTGGGGGGTCCAAAGGCTTTTTTTGGATTTTTTTGGAAAAATTTGGGAGCTACGGCCATCATGTACCCTAGAAGACCCTCCTTTGCTGTAATTAGGGCCCCATCCAAAAACAAAATAGGGGCCATGTTTAGCCCCACCACCTCGTGGTCCCCTCGGGTAACTCCCAACGAGGGGGTCAATTCGTCCTAGGCGCTAGGAGCTTAGGATCTACTGTATAAAGTGGTCTGACACTTTTATACACAACTTGCCAAGTCAATTAATTTTTGAGATTGTAGTAATTCGGACACGATGGGTATTAATGGATATGAAATATGAGTATTTCATAGACATTACACAGATACTACATTGGCATTACAAAGGTATCAACTATCTTGGAATGGAGGTTTGTTGTTAATCAAAACCATTTAATTTTGGTTGTCAACACTTATGGAGGTACCTGTTCGACTAAACATGGCAACACACTTTGAAAATTCATATCTAATTCAAATTTCATCGGAAAAATATGAAATCACTTGGGTTGAAATTGCAATTCTACTGGCTATTATTGAAAAATAACTATAATATTATTTGTCTTCTCCATATATGCATATTGCTTTATTTGTCAGTTATATCGGGGTTTACCTTACAATGTTATGGGCATGCTCCTAGTCTCCCAACGAGTGAATAGGCCGACGCACATGACGTCCATATGGGGCTTCATCTCCCACATATGGTCCCTAAAAGTTTGGGTTTGGCTCCTCAAGCCCACATGAGTTTCATGGTAAAATCCGATGTGGTTCCAAACCAAACCATTTGGTTACCCTCTTCTGATTTACCTTTTTAACCATAGTATTACTACAATTTTCCCAATGCGTTCCCAATGAGTTCACATGTTGTTCCCCAAAGTTCCCACCTTGTTCCCCCTACGTGTTCCCATCGTTCCCAAGGCATTCCCCATGTTCCCAAAGAGTTCCCAATGCATTTACACATGTTAACCAATTTACATATTTAAAATTTATCCAAATTTACCTTTTTGTTTTGTGGGGCCCACACCACCAATCATTGGGGATCCCAAGCGGAGGCTCATCCGCACCATGTGCGTCTGCCTAATGGAGGCTGGAAAGAAAAGTGATGTACCAGAACTCAACTCAACCAGATCACGATTGGATGAGAATGAAACATAATCATTCATCCATGTGCACAACAGTTGCACAAGTCCATCATAATGCTCGGCCAAATCAACAACTTCAACAAGGTGAGTGAGAGGAACAAGTTTGTAGGGACTGAAGCAAGCATGGCCGCGGCTTCTCCAGCTCCTCCGCCCCTGCCTCTCTGTCTGCCGCGGCCGCCTCCGCCGCCGCCGGAGGGTCCATCAATCCACGAAGAGGTAAGTACTACTTTCCTCCTGTGCATGCAATTATACGGGTAAGTAGCTTTGATAATGATATGTCGTTTGGACGTGGTGCATGCGCTTGTGTACGTAGGTTCGGACGATTTTTTTGTTAGGGTTTCCTGGCGACGTGAAGGAGCGGGAGCTCCACAACATGCTGCGCTTCTGGCAAGGCTACGAAGCGTCCCAGATGAACTTCAAGTATGACCAGCCCATGGGGTTTGCGCTCTTCTCCACAGCTGCTGTGGCCCTGGCTGCCCGGGACGCCCTTCAGGTATCTACCTGCAGGAAAACATTGGTTTTCATACCCTATTCATTTTTAGGTTTTTATCAAGGTGATGTTAATTTTATTTAGGTTTCCCTACAGTGAGTCTCACTTCTCCCACCGAACTTGAAAGCCAGCCACTTGTTGAAACGTTCTAGCTGTGAGCAGATGATCAAGTCGGAACAGGTGTCAAAAGTCAGGATTGCAGGGAAAAGTAAGACTCACACATGAGGGAAACCATACTGTGGTCCTGGTGTTTTTTCTTGAACAAGATACTTGTAACCTAGGCCCGGCATTTATGTAAAGAACCTGTAAAATTTATGACATTATTGTCCGTTACATTGACAGCCGAAATTAGGATCGAATATCACGACGTTCTTGCATGCTAGCAACGTGCTTGGGGTATACAGGTTTTTTGATGCTGGAATAAGTAGCCGAGATGTATGAATTTGAGGCTTAGTCATCAATCGTAATGTGCATCCTGATTATTGTCTTTTTGGAATCAGAACCTGGTTTTTGACGCAGAAATAGGTCCCTCGGTACTTCGAGCTGAACTGGCCAAGAAGAACTTGGTGTGGAAGAGAGGTGATTACTAATCCCAAAGACTGTGCAGATGAAGAATCTTGCTACAGAGGAAGCATGTTTAGAATACAAAAATATAATAAAAAAACTTCGAATGTCTTATTATTTGCATCCTGAATCACACATAGAAGTCCTATTATTATGATGTTTCCGCACTTTTCCACCAATCTTTAGAGCTAGCCACCTGTATTCCAAATTTCCTTCTACCAGGTGACTGAGCTTAAGCAGGTGATTTTGCACGTGACATGTCAGTACTCAAATGATAGGAAGATGTGAGACACACAGGGGATTCACCAGTAGAAAACATATGAAATTTGCATCCAGAAAGGTTTGCCAGTGGTAGCAAACAAAACCACCTTAGTTTCTGTCATGGATTTGGCACTAACTACTGTTGAACTCTACATGTCATGGTAGGCATCTGATATCCATTAATTTCCTGGAGTGAATTGGTGCCCGGGAGTGCTGGCAGATCCCAACTCATGTGCTGACTCGAGTAAGCGCAAGCGCACAACAGGAGGCGGTGATTACGTCGCCCCCCCAGCTCCTTACAGCGCTGCTGCACCGTACGCTGCCCAGCCCTTGGCTCATGTGGCTACTGCACCTGCACCATCATGGAGCTCCCAAATGTACCCATCTGGGACATGATCCATTGGGAATATGGTTTGTGCAACAGGTGTGTTTGTTGGCCAGAAATATACTAAACCGGCTTAGTTTGTGGTGGTGATGTGCAGCTATTGTACTCAACCACAATATGCTGTGTATGGAGCAATGCCGCAGGCTGCTCCGGTAGCACCGCCCGAATATGTTCCTGTTCAGGTAAGGGCCGCTTCACACCAAGACCAAGGTCTAAAGGCTGTCGAATTCCACCACTGAGATTGCGAGAATGGCCAAAGTTTGGCCTCTCGGCCTACACACTAGAGGCCAAAATCTGAAGGCCGCCGCCCTCCATTGTGTTTACATGGTAGCACTTTTAGAGAGTTTTGGCATCAAAAGCAACAGCCTCTCAAGTCTCAAGTGTGAACTTGGGTGGCCCTTGTTAGCCAACCCAAAGTTTTCCATTAAAGAATGTTAGCTTTCTTCAATTTGTATTATTTAATGTAATTTTTTAGCCCAAGAGTTGTGGCTTCTCGCCATTGTTTGGGCTGAAATTTTGAAAGTTGGCCTCTCGACTTGGCTCCGTGTGAAGCGACCCTGAGTATCTCTTCTCTTCCCTAGTACTTGACATTAATAGAGATATCCATAAAAATAGTGTGAGTTTGGGTGTGGGACTAATTAGATGTACTCTTTAGTACAACATATGTTAGAACAACCCAAATTCAATTGTAAAGGGAGCTATCTATTCTTGTGGTAAACCGTAGATACAAAGGGTGAACTCATTAGATGATGGTAAATTTTGTCAAAACAAACGAGGTTGTTGTATCTGAGGGAGCTACTTGTATATAGTGTTTGTTCCTTCTTATGTCAAGGTTGTCTTGACAAACATGCGACTCTCTATGTCCATCCATCTACATATCTATTTAATAAGCTACATGTCTATCAAGGTTATATATGTTTAGGGATAGGAGGATATATTCAAAGAATATCCATAAAATCTTAAGAATTATATTAAGAATATGTCTAATGAAATTCCAAACACATCCATCATGTCCGTTGAGGTTTTGTCCGTCTTCATAGGCTACCAAGTTGTCTTATGTGGTATGATTATACAATATTCATGGTGATGTCAACATCTAAGTAACTATTGATGGTTCTTGAATGATAAACTTTGCCATGTATTTGGTGATAATGCAGAGCGCAAAGGACAACCCACCTTGCAACACATTGTTTGTAGGGAAGTTGGGAGAGGCTATAAATGAGAGTGCTCTACGGGCGCTCTTTAGTCAGTAAGAAGGCCTTGCTAAGCTTGTGAAATTAGTACACTCAAACCTCTTTCATATCACCTTCTACAATATCACAAAACCCAAGATCATAATCATATTTTCAAAATCCTGATATTAACCCTTTAAGGACGAGCGAACCTTGAACAATGGGAGAATCTACGAGTGTAATACATTTTGCAGAACATCATCAACGCAACGGTCCAGTGGATACATTTCACTTCCCATACATGGTCGCTCATCCTTAAAAGGTTAACAAGGTGGACCACAAAAATTCCAATTCTCTCTTGTAACATCTTATCCTTAGGGACATGTGGTACTGGAGTCCTCAGATCTCAAACCAGTGATAAATAATGGGGTTGTAGGGATTACAACCTGCAAACATAACTAGTGCATTAATTAATCTGTAAAATCTGGCTCTTCTTATTATTTTGTGACCTCTAGTCAGACATGAATTTGGTCTTCTCTATTTTCAGGCAACCAGGGTTTAAACAAATGAAAGTTGTGCAGCAAAGTAATAATAACACGGTTTGCTTCATTGAGTTTCTGGTAAGCCACTTCTCAACTATTGTTTGTGGCAAGTTTGAAAACTGAGTTCAGCAGAGGTTAACATTTTGGCTTCTTTTGTGCAGGACGTGAATAGTGCAATATCAGTGCATGCAAATTTGCAAGGTGCAGTTCTTTCGCCTTCAGATACGAGAGGCATGAGAATTCAATATCCTCAAACCAATTATGCTTGCATATCTGTCATACTTTGATGTTGTCAATGTGCAGAGGTAAGACAACCCAAGACTGACTCGTGACCCAGTACCGCTCCTTTCTGTACCCTTCCTAGATTTTGGGGAACAAATGTAGCTGGTCATCATGAGTTATGAAGTGACCAATGAATTTCTAAGTGATGTCATAACCGGCTACATTTCCTCCCTCAATTCTAGGAAGGGTATAGAAAGGAGCGCAATATTTTCACTAGTCGATTTTGGGTTGTCCTACCTTAATTCTTGACGTCTTTTATGTTTTGCCATGAATTTATCCAAAGCTTGATGATGGACAATTTACTAGTTACTTGTGAAATCACCCATAGCTTCAATAAGATAACCCCTCTTTTTTATCTACAACACTACTCTTTCCACACTCTTCGAAGTTATTAGTTCAATGTCTCAAAACTCAAGATAGAAATCATTTTAGTCTCTTCTTGGAAGTAAGGAGAGGTGATTTTGTACCAGGAATCTTAGCCACTTTTCCTTTATGAGATGAATATAGAAGTTTAAGGATGACTATAATTATAAGAATAGGAAAATGGTCAAAACTCATGGTATCTGTGTTTGACTTTACAAATAAGTCTTTATATTGTCACACAGTCAAGAGCTCTGCAACATAAATAAACTCCTACATAATGATATTGCCCGTAATTCCTTGACGGCCGGTACATTCTCAAAGAATCCATATGGGACTAGGAGATCATCAAGAGAAAGCACCATCAACGAACACTACAATGAAGGTGCAACTATGCCAACAATCGTACCAATCAGGCCCCTTGATTTGGAAGCAAAAGGAGGCATAGAATATATGTTGCCACCGCCCATAGTGGTGATTAGGACTCAAGAGCACACAGTAGAGCCAGGTTTAGGGTTTTAGGTCTAGAGAACCATGTGAGTGGACATATGCTAGTCTTTTAAGCTTAAGTATGGTAAAGTTTGTTGCTCCTAAAACTTAAATGTTTCTAAGGCCCAAGCTTGGCCTTTTCTAGGTCATCTAAAAGAGTCTGTGGTGATTAGGGGTTAAATCACCAACTTAAGTTTCTTGGTCTATATTTTGTGGTGCTAAAACCGAGATAAAGGAATTTGAACAAGGATTTCATGGTGCAGTATAACCTCATTAACGAGATACTCCATAATATGACAACCTTGATTACATGACACATTTTTGCCCGACCAAACTCTTGAGGTCTTAAAACTCCCTCTATAATATGACTATGACCTTTTGATATTGCGACAGTTTGAGACCCCAACTTTGTCATATTCTCAAGGGAGTAAATGCATTGGGTTCTAGGAACATGTTATCATGCTAGAAACAAATTGTGAATGTTGGGGAACAAGTTGTGAGCATTTTACGTAATTTGTAGACTTGTTCTTGAGAATTGTTCATGTGATATTTGCAATGTCATGAAGTTCTTATAAATTATTCATAATTCGTTTCTTGTGCCTTTCTTCTAGTGGATATCTTTTGGCAACCCTTAGACATCTATTATTGTGCATTATAATAAAATCTTGATAATAGGTCATTTAGGTTCAAAATGTCAAGTTACCGATTATGTGACACCTCAGTATTACAACTCTTTTCTCATTTCTTAAAGATGTCACAGACAACTTAGAATTGACCGGTGGAACTTGATTCACTCTTAGAGCATCCCCAATGGAGACGCTAACGTCTCTCGCCAACGGCTCTTGGCGGGCCCTCCGCCAGCGAAGCGCCCCAATGGGCACCGCATGCCTCCCTCCACTTTGTCGCCTCACGCCAAGGAAGCCCCGGTCTCGGCATATTTTCTATCTTTGCAGGGAGAACTCTTCCTCACGCTACACCTAGTCAACGCCACGATGGCAACACTTGAGGCGGGAAAGGGAAGGAAGGGCAAGAACTTCACTGCAGAGGAGGAGAGAGGGTTGTGTAGGAGTTTTTTGGCTGTGTCGCAAGACCCTGTGTGTGGGATTGGCCAACGAAACACAGCGTTTTGGGAACGCATCACTACTCATTTCAACTAGAACAAGTCAAGGGGGAGTCCTGTCCGACCTGTTAGATCTCTAGAAACAAAGTGGGGTCACATTAAGCATGCTGTAACCAAGTTTTGTGGTGCATACAAGCAAGTTTCAGATTGTAGAGAGTCGGGGGCATCAACTGAGGATGTGCTAGAGAGGGCGTTGGAGTACTACAAGGATCGACACCCCAAGTAGCAGGGATTTACGTTTTTGCATTGTTGGCACTTGTTGAAGGAGGTTCCAAGGTGGTGGCATTCACCTGTTGATAACCAAAGGCGGGGGAGTTTTGGAGAAGGGGGTTCCGGTGTTGCGGCTATGGCGCCTCGGAGGCAACGAGGTGCAGCCGGTGCGATGGAGGGCCTCGGGCAGGGCAGTGGAAGCGGGGTCACATGCGATGCCACCTCCGATGGAGAGGTACAGGTGACGACGAAGGAGGGCTTCCCCGCACGGCCTGCCAGACCGCAAGGAAGCAAGGCCGCAAAGGCTGACAACTTGGAGCAGGGAAAGAGAGATTCTATCTTGAAATCCCAAGCCCGTGCAACGGAGCAGATGGGTGCAGCCAACATGCGCAAGGCAGAGGCAATGATGGATCATACAGCCATGTCATTATTTCGAATGCCAATTGACGACCTCGATGGCGATGCCCGTGAGTACTTCCAGCTGCGGAGGAAGGAGGAATTGGAGCGCATCAAGCGGCGGATCGAATCAGAGAGGAGGAGCGCCGAAAGGGAGAAGCTGGAGCACGAGAAGGTCGTGCGGGAACGCTCAGCAGAGGTGCAGGCCGCGAAGAAACGGAGGACGCAACTTGAGGCAATCTCCGAAGTGCAGCCTACTCTAGTGCCGCCGACACTGACGGCGGCGAATTCAACGTGCAATTCCCAGGTGCCGACAACGACTTTAGTCGCCAGCCCCGAAACAACGCCGGAGCGCTCCCCGACGCACACCCCGACAGGTTTGCCGTCATGCCGTTTTCATTTATTTTTTTTCGCTTTCCTTTATAAAAATCATTGAGGCTTGTAAGAATTTGTTGTGCACCTGTTGTCGGAGTTGAGGCCGCAACCGAAATCCACCGACGTCGATGCACACATTTAGGGTTTAGGTTCTCGTTTTTTTTTGGTTTTCATATTTGGCATGTTGTCGGTCGATGCAGACAGTCAACCGAGGTTTTCATATTTGGCATGTAGACATCGACCGACCTCGATGCAGACAGTCGGTTTTTTTTTTTTTTTTTTTTCGGTTCCTATCATTATGAAGCAGAATTCACCATGTTGGATTGTTCTTTCTGATATCGACCGACGTCGATGTAGACAGTCGGTTTCTTCTTCTTCTTCTTCTTTTTTCTTTTTTTTCGGTTCCGGTGACCAGTTCGGTGAGAGGACCAGTCGGTATCTTTTTTTTTTTTTTTTTTTTCTGTTTTCAGGTTCGGCCTCTTCTACGAGACTTGGAGTTCACGCTGAGGTCGAAAGTTTCAGTTTGTGAACGTCCTGCACGTCGGTGCAAATATTTGGTCTTTGTAGGTTCACTCTTAGCCATGCGGTGTCAACTTCATTTTGCAGAAATTTTCGTTCTCTTCAGTTTCACAGTCGACTAGTCGGTCGGTGTCGACGCTTTGTCTGCTCGATTTTTATTCAGTTCCTAGTGAAGGTCCAGGTTCACTCTCAGCTCCAGAGGGATTTCGCTTCGGTTTTGTATCCGGTTTTGTTTTATTTTTCCTTTTATTTCTGCCACATTCCACTGTCTGCTGCGATGATGGTTTCATGTCTGTGAATGGCTGTGTTTTTTTTTTTTTTTCTTCTTGTCATTGCTCAAAAATCCGACTTTCACTGATTGGAGTGTTCTCGTGATGTTATAGAAGATGCAGAGGTTGCATATGGGGATGATCAATGCATTCCCGACACTCAACCTCCGGAGAAGGCACCAGAGGCACCATTAGTTCAGCCTGGCTTTGTAGAGAATAGGCATGGCGGTTTTGCTCAACCCCCTGGAATGTATAGTGTACCAAACTCATTTGCTTTGCATTCAAGTCAAATTGGCATTATGGAAGGCCAATTGTATGGATATAGAAATTTTGGGCAAGGTTTGAACCTCAACACCCGTTTCTACTCACAATAAAGAATCAATGTTCTTTCTGCTACTCATGGCCTCCTACCTTGTCCCCTAATTCTCCATAGGTGGTCTATCAAGTCATTTCGCAAAGCAAAATGACTCTCCACGTTCTCTACCTCTCTAGTGCCAGACTGCAAGTCTTGAAATGTAAACACAATTGGAGTAGTCTCCACAGGAATCCCGCAATCTGCAAATGGCTCTAACCACAAGTCTTTCTCATCCTCCAAGATCATGTTGTGCATAATAATGCAAGCCATCATGATATTGTCGATGGTGTCCAAGTCCCATTGTCGCACCGGGTTCTTGATGATCTCCCACCGAGCTTGCAACACTCCAAATGCCCTCTCAACATCCTTGCGGGCACCCTCTTGGCACTTAGCAAAATGTTCTTTCATCTCACCCTGGGGCTCGTGTATCGGCTGCACGAAACACACCCAGGGTGGATAAATACCGTCAGTCAACAAGTAGTAGCGGGGATAGACATGGCCATTTACCTCGAAACTAATGTCATGCCCTGCTCCCCGCAACATGTGGAAGAGAAACGGTGAACAATCAAGGACATTGATGTCGTTGTTGCCTCCAGGTAAGCCAAAGAATGCATGCCAAATCCATAGACTCTGGTCTGCAATGGCCTCAAAGATGATGCTACGGTTCTTGTCCTTATCTTGGAATTGACCGTGCCACGCCACGGGGCAATTCTTCCAAGTCCAGTGCATGCAATCAAGACTCCCAAACATCCCTGGAAATCCCCGTGCCTCATTTATGGCCATCTGCTTCTGTAAATCTTCTCTTGTAGGTTGCCTCAAATATGTGGACTCAAAGCAACCCCGAATAGCAATAACTAACCTCTTCATACACTCCTGTGCAGTGGACTCACCCAATTTGCAGTACTCATCACACGCATCAGCGGCCATTCCATAAGTAAGCATACGAATGGCGGCAGTACACTTTTGCAAACTAGATAAACCCATGCGACCCACAGCATCAGGTCTCTGAGAAAACCATGGATCAAAATTTACCACGGAATCCACAATGCTCGTGAATAGCTCTCTCCGCATCCTAAATCGTCTTCGGAATTTCACCGGGCCATATGTAGGGGTATCAGAGAAATAATCCTTGTACAAAAGATTATGATAAGCCTCCCTATTACGATACACAAATCCCCGACCAACTATACTTCCACCCACCTTAGGGGTAGATGAAGACTAAGTCAAAAGTTCAGTAGAGACCACATCAACCATCTGCAAGAAAAGCTCATTCTCAAATTCATCTTCAAGGTCTTCTTCAAACCCTAAGCCAAATCCAAGGCTCCTCTCAAGCTCATCCTCCCAAGACTCCATGCCCGAAACAAACTAGACAAACACCCTACGAACACGACATAACACAATTTCTAGCTAGGACACTAGACAGTGCTTTGACAGGGAGAAGCTCTTGGACCAGCACAGAGCAAAGGAGCTCCACCCTAAACGCCGAAAAATGAACCGAAAATTGAAGGCCCTATCGAAGCAGCTGGAGCCGCGGTGGCCCCTGATCTGCCACAGTGGCACCGGAAAGGGCTTACCGAGAGCCCGTTGACGGGCGATCCTTGGGGCGCTTGCACGGCATCTTCTCCCGCCGCGATGCAGGGACCCCGTCAAAGCCCCATGACGGGAGCACTTGACGGGAGAGCATTGGGGATGCTCTTACAGTGTCACAGTGTGAAGTGTCCCTTTAAAATTTCCATTTTGCTCGCATGGCCGCACAGTGTTTGCTGAATTGTTGAATGTCTCCAAATAAGGGGATAAAAACTGGCATGCCAGAAATTAAGCAGGTTCAGTGTCACACACACATGACTGGGCTATGCTTCTGGAAGCTGTGCCAGGCCAACACACCAACTCCTTTAAATTGTGTCAGCAGCGCACAATCCCACAATCCCACATGAACAAAAGTATTTGATAATTGATCTCAATGATGATCAATAAGACCATCAAGGATTCAAGGCTCATGCCATTACAAAAAGGGAGGCTGATTATGAGACGTACTGAAGTTCAGTCCACCCACGGGAGTGTGGAAAAAGTATAATCATGTCAATGTGGCCAACGTGGCATACAATCATTTGAATTGAAAGTGAAAAACTATTTGACTCCAGGCAGTAGAAAGAGCCAAGGCTCAACTGATCCAACACATGTCATGGCCTTTAGAGTGCAGTAAGAAAGACCATCAAGTTCTGTAATGTACGGATTACAGATGAAACAGCTTCTATCCATGCAATACAACTGAGGGCCCCTTCACGTCAAAATTTCTGCCCAAACTATGGCGAGAGTCCAAACTTTTGGGGAAAAAAAACATTATATACATGGCTGTGGTGTGAAGCCCCAAAGCCCAAGTCCAAAGTTCAAACCCCATATCATTACGCCAAAAAAATTAGCCATAAAAATTTAGCCAGAACATTCGGCCTCGTTCATCTAACGGTCCAGATCTTAGATTTTGATTATTTCATTGAAAAAAATCAACGGACTCTCGAAGGAAGTTTGGGTGGACAAAAAACAACAACCCAAGTTTTGCTCAAGAGTCCGTCGCCTTGGCACCAAAACTCTCCAAAAGTATTGCCATATAGGCACATTGGAAGACCACGACCTTTGGACTTTGGCTTTGGTGTGGAGGCCGAGAGGCTGGACTTTGGCCATTCAAGTATTCTCATTGGTGGAAACGGACGGACTCTCGACTCGGGCGTTAGGTGTGAAGCGGCCCTCAATAACACACATTAACTCAATAACACACATTAACCCTTTTAATGCCGCGGGATTTGTGGAGATAGAGTTGTAGAGGCCCATTTTGGGCCTCTCAGGCGTTAAAGGGTTAACTCAACAATACACATCCTCTCAATCACCAAATAAATGATTTTTGTACTAAATACAAAATGAAGGTGTATGTAAGGCCACACTCCCATTCCAGAAAAGGTGTTGGGAGTTTGGCTCTAAGTTTGATTCGGTTACCGGTATGATGGTGTTTGCTGGTCATCACATGATAAACTTACACAATACATGAGGCACTAGCAACATCTATTACAGTACCTTTCAAGGTCCTTGAATGGTAAATTCTATCGTGTATTTGCAACTCACTACCGAATATAGTGTGGATTCATTATTGATGTGGATCACCCACACAAATTTGCATCAAACACATGCATGTCAAAATCTGATTGACTATTTATTTCCAAGCAAGTTTATGTGAGTCCCCTATTGGATGTAAATTTCCAAGTAGTGTAGAAACTCAAACTACTCTAGTCCACACTATATGCAGTGTTTGGTGTACCAGATCTTGCCACCCAACTCGTAAACCTTGAAGAATATCTCTATTTCCTGAACAGCTACCTTCATGATCATTTTATTTTATTTTTTCATTCTTTTTTTCTTCTAACTTCCTTATTTTCATCTTTGAGCTCATTCACAAGTCAGGCAAAGTCATGCCTTTTGTCAGCAAGTACTGAATACTGGGAATGAATCAGTCTCTGCAGAGTCCCCAGATTGCCGGAGAATTTGCAGCGTATCCATCTCCCAATACAAAGAAAACTACATAAGCAACGTTGTTACATATACAAGAAATTTGGTTTAAACCACAATAGAAATGTAGCTTCACTTCAAAACACTGTTCCATGTAACACAATTCTTCATAGAACCACCTCTTATGTCATTAAACACTTAACCCTTTAGCGCCAAGGTGGTCAATTTCGGTTGAAGTGGGATCAAGCACCCTCAGATGTGTAAAGTCAGCTCTAATTATACAAGCATCTAATACAACAACAATTTTGTAATAACAACCACTTGAAATTAATACCAATATTCTCCCTTTATGAAAGCAACACTTCGAGTACACTCATTTACACCCCCCCCTTCCCATTATAACAACCTCTCAATATATCAGCCTGACAATATAGTAGGCACAACCAACGAGGTTGTTGTACAGGGAGCTGATTGTAGATGTTGTTGTGCATGACCTAGTACACTTGAAGATTCTTCAAAAACGTCCGAAGCGCATTGGTAGTAGAGGATTGAATGCCTTTCACTAGTACAAATGGGGCAAATGCTTCACCTAAATGTGTCAAATTTAGAGTGTTGAAAGCAGCCCCATGTGAACTACACTAGTGTTTGTGACAAGTAGAATACTCCACATAAGTGTTGTATTTGTATGGGCCTCTATAGACTCGCCGAAAAGGAATCTGGTGTTCAGATGAACGTAGTTCTAACCGAATCCTCTATTTACCCCAGTCAAGCATTGCACCAACCCTCAGCCATAGGTGGGTCCATTTTTTTGACCTTCTTACTTTTGGATTTTTTTTTTTTACCCTTGGAGGACTCCACTTTGATCAAACAGGGCCCCCCTTCAACATATAAATAGGGGCAAGATTTGTCCCTACCCTCCTCCACCCTCCCAAGCTGAAGAATTGGTGCAACACTCGACCAGGGTATTTAGTGGGATGAATTCTAACCAGCCCGCAGGTTTCTAGTTGGAGCTAAATCATAGAACAGTATTCTCATGGGCCGTGTAACATGTTGGGGTTAATAACCTGTGTAAAACACGTCCCTTCTTGATGTATGATCATGGTATTTAAAACATATCCAAAGTAAGCCACAATCAATACGGCTCCCATGGGTTGATAACTCACGTGATGCGCAGTACAGTACAAGCTGCTGCAGTCATTGTCACATAATGGCAACCCCAAAACACTCGTCTGAGTCATTTCTAAGGAAGGTGGATCATCAGCAAGCTCTCTCATTCGTGTGTATGTCCATGTGAAACAATGGGGTTGACGCCCACGAAGTGCTTGTTGCTCATCTGCCTCATCCTTGTGGCATCGTGTGCGTGGCTGCAGCTTTCTCTTGCTCCTCATCATCATCACGCACCTCCGATGCCACCCCACTCCGATCCTAGCAGTACTACATTTCACTCCCCTGAACTATTAATTCCTCGTAGGGTCACTGCTAGCTATGGCGAAACCGTTGTTGATATTGGTTTCTTGTAGAGTGGCTAGCTATGGTGAAACTGTTGTTGATATTGGTTTCTTGTAGAGTGGCTAGCTATGGTGAGTTTTTACCGTGTTGACCATCTCTTGATGCATGATGCATGATGCAGATGGCGGCCACGTGAGGAGGGCGCTTGTGGGATCACTCACTCGGCATGCGCCCACGGGGTTTCCTCCTCCGCCGAAGATGCTGAGCCCCAGCCCACCTCCGTACTGAAAAGAAAGCTGCAGCCATTGCGTTTGCAGGTCGTGGTGGGCTATGTCAAAGGTCATCCACCTCTTGATTCACGCTGGTCATGCTAGAGATGTTTGTAAAATGGTTGTGAGTTTGGGTGCTTGATCTAGCTCTCGTTTGTGATGGGAGCATAGTCTTTCATTGTGACCAAACTCCCAGTACGTTCTTGCTGTATGACCCCTAACGTTTACGTTTACTCTTCTTCTTCAAGCAATTTACAGTTGGCTCCCTCTACAACAACCACGTTTGTTCTACCTGTTACAAATAGAGGTTGTTACAATGAAATAGATTTGGTCTGGGATTGTGCAACATGTATTTGGCAAGCCAAGTGTTATAATGAAAGTGGTTGTTGAAACTTATGCCGCTGTAGAGATACCTAGTTGTAGTCTTTTTGAAGGGCTAGAGGGAATTAAGTGTCTACTTTTTTTTTTAGCACCTAGAGTCAGAGTGCCTGAGCTTGTAGGATATGCAATGACATATTGGCATTTTGTAGCAATACACAACAGCGATTTGAAGTCCATGAGACTGGTTCCATACATTGTTCATTTCTTTGCTTCTAATGTTGGTTTGATTCTAATGTTGGTTTGATTCTTTGTTTCCAATGTGGTGAATCTGGAATGTTTCATCATTTGCAAGTTGTGAATCCATGTTTGCATAATGTACCCTGGACTGTTTAAAATAGAACAAAAAAACTACTCAGTCAAAGGTTTCTTCTACAGACTGTCTAGTTTTGAAGGAATAGGGTTTCAATCACACCATGAATTTTCAGCATTGGTAGGAGTATAAGGTAAGAAAGAAAGGAAGATGAACTTCTGTAAAGGAGACTGATCATGAATATAGTGTCTGCGTGTTCTCTCCATTGAGCCTACGTCTACAGGACAAAGATTAGTGTAATACAAGGTAGGAGTTTACATTCAAGTAAAAATATTAGAAGGTGAGGAAGGTCAAGCATTCAATTTGTGGGAGCAATGAATAGGGAGAAGATTGGCATTGAGTTATAAATTGTCCAAGAGAAATTGATACTTGACTAGTTTTGCTAGGATACTTTATTATATGTGAGATTTTCAATCCAAGCAAGTAATATTATTTCCTCTCATACTGTCAAAAAGCAAATTTTTGTCTTTAATCCCTAAAGATCCTTGAAAGCCAAAATGGCTAATTGCTATTTCGGGCAGCCTAGTTCAAGGGGTTAAATTTAATATTTTTGCAAAAGATTTTTCCGGGGTGTTCCCTATACTACAAGGTGTATGTGCAACAATTTGCAAAGTCGAATTCCAATTTTTGAGCTTATTCACTCAAATTTTAGTTTTCAACCTCTGGGCGGGCAGAAAAAAACTTTTTATTTTCAACATTTTTTTGAAATGTTTTTTTGCTAATATGTTCATAACTAAGTTTCTATTCAAATTTCCAAGTGACCCATGTTGAACCTTTTACCAATTCTGCAAGGGCAGCCTTTAAAAATTACAACAACAAGTTTCAAAGTTTTCCACAATATCACAGTTTTTTCTTTCAAAATTCGTCAAAATTTGAGATTTAATAATTTTTCAAAAATAAATTTTCCCAAAATTCACAAACTTAAAGAGGTACCTACTCACCGTTCATTTTTTTCCTAAATTAAATACAATAAACGTGATGCATGTTTTTCCAAATCACCGTTTTTATACCTTCTGTTGGAAAATAATTTGCATGAAGGTCCAATAAGCCAAATGAGTCTCTAAAATTTTGCATAGGCATTCAGAACATGATTCTCCACATGGAAAAAAATATGAGCAAAATGATTGGTGTAGCAATCATCAAGTTTTCCTTTGCACAAAGTAGACTATGTCTTTTAAACAATGCCCAAAAAAAGTTTTGCATCGACTTTGAACATTATAATCTCACAAATGGTGCACATCCAACGGCTCAAATTTGACATAGCATATTCCATAGTAGCTAGGTTCAAGATCCTACGGTTGAAAGTACTTAAAAACAGTAAATACATTGACCATACCTCAATTCCAACAAGGTGGTAGAAATTCGCAATTTTTGGTTTTCGAGCTCCCAAGAACACAAGGATTTTTAGGGGTTAATGAATAAAAGCATTTTAACCCAAGTTTGTGGCATAAATCCATTTCTCCAATAAAATTTTGAATAGCCCTATAGAAGAGAAATAGTTATGCATGGTAATATGTCTTTTCCCTTTGTACCCCACTAGCAAGTTCACTACCACGTTAAATGCTAAATTGGACTCCATGATTGCACCAACTTCTACTACTATAGATTTCCTAAAATAAAATTTGAAATTGGGAAGAAACTTTGAAGTTGAATTTGCCAAGCACCATGCTTTTGTACCTCATTTTTGTGGTTTTTTTGGTGTTGATCAATGATGGCATGGCCTAATAAATTGTTCATGCTAAAAGCCATTTATTATTTATTATTTACGATGCGTTTGCAATTGCCTATGCTCCCTAGCTCTCTGTGTGTGCTTATTACTATCCAAAGTGCCTTGGCCTCAAACACAACTTCGGCTTTGGGCATTTAATCAAATTTTTATCAATAATAAAAAATGATTTCGATCATAAAAAAATTCCTCACTAAAAGGGACAAACGTCTCTATCTTGTGCTCCTATATCATAAATATTTGGACATTTTTTACCTTGTAGAAACCTATCCAATTTGACTTTAGGGATTGAATTATAAATCTAGATTCCTTAAAATTCCTACTTGTGGAGGAATATGGGTTGCTCTTACTATTTGGAAGAAAAAATAAATGAGTGACCACTAAATTCTCAAAAACTGGCTAGTGCATTGCCGTTTAAAATAGGCCACATTGCATATTTGTTTTTGTAATTTTGCATGTGTGTACCTAAGAAGATATACTCATGAATAGAGAAGAGCCTCAATATGTGTAGAGAAAAAAATTCATCTCAAGAGGGCTCAAAGTATGTTGTCCTTATTGGGAAGGGATGGAAAAAACTCCTTTTGAAATTTTGATTGTTATAATCTTTCAATCCACAATCAAATTGGATGAAAAAATTTCCACACATTTCTATAACCTTCTATTGTCATACTATACAATTCTGGTCTAAAAGAAAAACAAATTTATATCAATTCTTGACAAATAATCAAACAGTGCCATTTTTTGACAATTCTTTTATTTTTTATTTTTTATTTTTTTGTTTTGTTTTTGTTTTTTTGGCACACACAAGTTGCTATGTTAGCAACTTGCAACAATTCCCGTCAGTTGAAAGAAGGTTTTACAACCAGGGACCAAACCCGCAAGCTCATGTCTTTGGGTATCTTACACTATCACCCGGGTAGTTTAGGGTCATTTGAGACTGCGTTTTTGACAATTTCACTTGGAAACACCCATGTTTCTGTAGGAATTAAACATTTTTTGTGATAGATAGGTCTTTTTGGATATTATTTTTATTTTGATCCGGTTAATTGTGTTGATAAACTGTGACTGCAGGAACTCATGAAGCACTACTGTTCATAAACTGTGACTGTAGGAACTCACGAAGCACTACCAGTGAAGACATAACCTTTACTGAGAGAGAGTGACATATATACACTTGAGTGATGGATGAATGAATGATGAATGAAAAGCCACTAGATGACGTCTAGATTCTAGGCTACAGAAAGGTGGACGAGGGCGTCACGTCGCAACACCCTCCCTCGCTCTCGGCCACATCTTGAGTTGTTGTGACGAGAGCAGTCACTTGAATATCAATGTTGGAAGGAAAGAGAGAGGGGATGTCGAGATTTCGTACGATGTCGGAGGAGACGGCGGTGGTGCTCAGGGAGCACGTTGAGAAGTTGTCAGTGGTGAGTGTTTGTGGTTTGGAAGGTGTTCTAGGTTGTTTTTGTTTGCTGATGTGTCGGTTGTTGCATGCAGGTGGAGATCCTGCTCATTGTGTTGTGGCTGATTGCGGTCATCTTGCGGCGAATCTACGACGGAGTCCTAAGTACCTGTTTCTTATGGGTGAGTACAGCAATTTGACGGCCTCATGAAGAGATGATGGAGGAGTCGGCAGCAAGCTCCTCTAGGGTTTCGTACGTAAGCAGCACAGTTGACAGTGAGGAGAGAGCGTGGTTGGAGTATTTTGACAACCCTGGTGAATGGTGGGATAATAGGAGTACGAAGTTGAATCCTAAGACCCCTGATTTCAAGCAAAAGTCTACACGAAGAGGGCTGTGGATCGATGGTTGGCGAACTCCAGCGTGGGTGAAGGCTAAGCTAGAGCTTGAGCAGAAATAATTCCAGCATTGACGCGGTCGGTTGAGAATTTCATGAAGGGTAGGGGTTTGGTTAGGAAATCTGCCAGTTGAGTTTCTGTAGGAGTATAGAGCACCTGTATGTCACCATTATGTTGAGTTTCTCTAATGAAGTGTTCATGTATTCCTATATGTTTGGTCCGGGAGTGCATTACAGGATTGTACACAAGTTTTATACATGATTGGTTGTCTGACATGAGTGGAGTTGCGTCCTGTATGCTAAGTCCGAGCTCAAGCAGAAGTCTTCGAAAGTATAGAATGTCTTTAGCTGCATCTGTTAACACCCTATATTCGGCCTCTGTTGTAGATAAGGAAATGGTGGGCTGCGGTTTGCTAGTCCAGAAGATGCTAGAGTTGCCGAGTTTATGAAGGATATCGGATGTTGATCTACGGGTGTCTAGATCCCTCCTACAATCCGCATCTGCATAAGTGTGGAATAAATCGGAGTTATCAGAAGAGGGAAAGAGTCCGTAATCCATGGTACTTGCTAGATAGCGAAGTATTTTTTTTGCAGCTTGATAGTGGACTTCTTCAGGAGAGTCCATGTACTTGGCAACGCAGCTAACGGCATAGGAAAGATCAGCTCTAGTGTTGGTAAGGTATGTGAGACTTCCTACTAATGAGCAGTATGGTTGAGGATCAATCAATGGTGTGCCCATATGACGTTGAAGGTAATATATTAGGGTCCATTGGCAATCTGCATGGGTTGCAATTTTGCAGATTAAACTTGGCTAGCAGTGTTCAGATGTAATTGGTTTGTGTGATCAATATTCCATTTTTGTACCTAGTGATTTCTGCTCCCAAATAAAATCCTGCTTCCCCTAGATCTGTCATGGCAAACTCACGTTTGAGAGCTGCTTTCAATTGACTGATGCGCTCGTGGTCGTCGCCGGTTATGAGAAGATCATCCACGTACAACAATACAATAATTTGTTTGCCATTTCTCTTGCCATAGTACATGTTGGGGTCGGATTGGCTGCGAGTTAAGCCTTGAGATAGAAGCCAAGAATCTATTCTCTCGTACCAGGCTTTGGGAGCCTGCTTTAAACCATAGAGAGCTCTTTTGATTCTACATACTTTTGAGGGATCACCTGCGCCGGGAAACCCTTCTGGGATTTCCATCACAATAGTCTCGTTCAATTTTCCGTTGAAAAAAGCGGTGATAACATCAAGCTGGTGAAGCGGCCAATTATTCTTGGCTGCTAAGGCGAGGACAGTGCGAATAACAGACCATCTTACTACAGGCGCAAAAATGTCTTAGTAATCTACACCGGCTTGTTGCTGAAAACCATGGGCTACAATTCGTGTTTTCAGTTGTGGTATATCTCCACTTTGCTTGACTTTAAAAATCCACTTGGCTGTGATTGGATTTTTGTCTGCTGGTCTATCAATGACATCCCATGTCTGATTTGAAATGATCGAATCCACTTCTTTTTGAATCGCTTGCCTCCAGCCCTGCTCCTGGATTGCATCTTGATAGGAAGATGGTTCAGGTGAACAATCTGCAATGAATGTCCAATGATCTCGGAGTCGTATTGAAGGTTGGCGCTGGCGAGAGGGGTTTCGGCGAGCGGGGACAGCGTCGGTCTCGACAGCGGTAGTCAGCGGTAAGAGGCGTTGATTGATGTCAGCGGCAGGCTAGATGGCTTGAGGAACACTAGGAGTTATGTCAAGGTGACGGGGCTGCAGTTGCAAGGAGTTGGCAGGGAGTGGCACGTTGGTAAGTGGGCTAGGAATCCTCGTGTAGCTGGCAGTCTGCGGGGAGCTGACAAACTGGTCGTGGTCAAGCTGACAAAGTGCCTCGTGATGCTCATCTGGTTCTGAAAAGTAGGGCACTGTTGACGTGCATTCGTCAGGTTCAGGTGTTGTTAAGACAGAGGCGGCTAGCATGTGTGAAGTGGCCAGGTCTTCGTCAAGTTGCCCCGAGAACAAAAAACCGTACCCAACCTGTGCCTCATTAATTACCACATCTCGACTAATTATGATTTTCCGGCTGCTTGGATCATATAATCTATAAGCCTTGGTGGATTCGTTATACCCTGTAAACATGCATCTCTTGGATTTGTTGTCCAGCTTTTTTCTGTCACTATCTCGGATATGAACATGCGCGGCGGATCCAAAGATCTTTAATTTGTCAAGGTCAATCGTATTACCTGAGTATTTAACTTGGGGAGGAACTCTTGAATTTGCGCGCGTTGGATTGTGATTAATGAGAAAGTTGGCCATGCTGATTGCTTCAGTCCACAAAAAATAAGGCAGTTTGCTGTCAGATGCAATACTTCTTGCGCGTTCCAATAGTGTGCGATTCTGACGTTCTGCTACACCATTTTGTTGCGGCGTCTTTGCTTGCGTAAGATCACGATGAATGCCAAGCCTCGAGCAGTAATAATTGAATTCGTCTGACAAGTATTCACCTCCATTATCCGAGCGCAATGTTTTCAAAGTGTTGCATGTCTCTGATGCAAGTTTCGCTCTGAAGATACAAAATTTATCAAATGTCTCACTTTTGTGTTTCATGAAATAAACCCAACTCTTGTGTGAAAAGTCATCTGTAAATACTAATATGTATATTGAACCATCCAGAGATGGTCTTTGCAATGGGCCCATCACGTCGGTGTGAATATATTCACCTGGTTGTGCAGCTCTTGTCTCAGAATGACGTGGAAATCGTTCACGGTGTTGTCTTCCTTCCAGACAACATTGGCATATATGTTGTTTGACATTGATGTTGGGAAGTCCTGTAACATGATTTGATTTTGATAAATGACTCAAACTTGAGTATCTGAGGTGAGCTAACCGGCGATGCCAAGTATCCGTATCATCTTTGGTTTCTGATGACAGTGCATGAAATGAGTTTAAACCAAGTTCTTGAAATGAATATAAACCATTGGTCTTGTCTCTAAACCCGGTCGCCATGATATTTTCACCATCAAGTATCCAACAGTTTGTAGCTGAAAACAATACTGTGTAGCCTGTATCCGTAATGGAGCCTACTGAGACAAGATTCTTCTTCATAGACGATACGTAGCGAACATTCTCAAGCTTTATTTCACCATTATTCGTGCGAATTGTGGAAGTTCCAGATCCTTTCACAGTGTGTGATTCGCCACCGCCTGTTTTGACATCACAGTGCTGCAGGCCAGAAGTACTTGACTGTTCGTCTAGTTTGCTCATGTCTGACCCTATATGTGCTGTGGCGCCACTGTCTACATACCATGGATTATATCTCTCGTAATACTGCGGTTCATAATACTGATTGTAACTATGATCATGATAATTCTCAAACATCTCTGCTGAATATGCATATGTTGTCCCTTCATTTGGTGGTGGTGCGATGTTGCATTTGCGCGCAATATGCCCGGGTTTCCCACACGCGTAGCAGACGATGTGCGTTCTCGGTAGTCGATGTTGTCCAGGTCGCTGCGGCATCGGTTATGAAGGTTGGTAATGAGCTGCTACACTCATGGAGTTCGGTGCAGCGGTAGCAGGGTTCGGTGGGCGATTGTAGGCCCACCTACCACTGGAGAAGCGTCCACCTCATCCAAAACCGCATGGGCTCCATCTTCCGCCTCGGCCACGGTTGTGCCCTCCAAATGGCTGATAGTGTCTAAAGCTTGTAGCCAAAGCTTCTTCGTCTCCAAGTAATTGTGTGCGGTGTTGTCGGCGATGATGCTCTGATAACAGCATTGAGCAAAGTTTTTCAAAAGTCATGTTTGGATCCAGATGAGTGAGAGTCTGAATCGTACCTTCATAGGAGCGAGGCAAACCATTGAGTACAATCTGGTTTAGATTTCGATCAGATACCCGCTCTCCCATATTGTTGAGTCTGTTACGTAGTTCTCGTGCGTTCTTGATGTATCCTTCAACAGATCCTCCTTCGCTCATCTTAATGGTCTGTAACTGTCCCATTAAGGTAAGTAGTTGCGATTGATCTCCAGAAGAGAACTGGTCCTTTAAAGCTTTCCAAGCCTTTGCAGGATCTGTAAAATTTGCTACAGTGTCAACAAGATCATCTGCAAGTGACAATAAAATCAGTATACATGCAAAAGCCTTCTTTTTCTTCAATTGAGCTTCAGAAAAAACTTCACTGTCAACGGTTGCTGGAAAAACTGTTGGCGTCTGTTCAGTTTCTGTAACTCCCCAGTGACCTTCTGCGCGAAGGATGGCGCGCATCTTGAGACTCCATACCTTTGAGCTTTCAGGAGCAACGCTTCTACTGAGCTCTCTTCCTCTACTTCTCAACTAGGAATTGCACTGATCTTTCTTCAGAGCCTTCAGGAGCAACGCTTCCACTGAGCTCTCTCTCTACATCACAAAGAAGAACTTCTCACCTATCTCTCATCGTAAACATAGCACTATTCTATTCTAAGTGTCGCTCTGATACCATGTTGATAAACTGTGACTGCAGGAACTCATGAAGCACTACTGTTCATAAACTGTGACTGTAGGAACTCACGAAGCACTACCAGTGAAGACATAACCTTTACTGAGAGAGAGTGACATATATACACTTGAGTGATGGATGAATGAATGATGAATGAAAAGCCACTAGATGACGTCTAGATTCTAGGCTACAGAAAGGTGGACGAGGGCGTCAGGTCGCAACAAATTGGTGTCTAAATCCAATTTTAAAAGAAAATTTAGAACTATCATTTGATCCGTAACAAGCTTCGTTTCTACATTTAGAGTAAAACAGACTAAGTAATTTTTGCATAAAAGAATCACAAGTTAAACCAAAGTCTTGTTTACATCCCAATATTTCATTTCCAAGAACAATTGACTTATAATAAGAACTTGCGGATTGATTCATCATATGATTGGCCCCTCAACCCTCTCCCCAACATCAACACAGGACTGCCTTTCCAATATATACAGAATTCCACAAATATCAAAGGGGCACAACAAAAATTTGGATGTGCTCACCCTTTACTGCCCAGGAAGCCCAAAATCGGACTTTGGAGGTGCTAAAACTCAATTTGCATGAAATCCATGTGAAATTAGGCTTCGAAATACCAGGTTCAAATTTGCGCACACATTACATGAACACTCCAACAATGAGATCATGATTTGGATTTATAAAACTCTTGGAAAAGCTTGGAATACAACACCTAATACATCAAATACACTAAATACCATGCCACTTACTATGTTGTATTTCACACACATGCACATCGGTTTTGGTCTTAAATTTTGATTGAACTTTGTCTTTAAGACATTCTTCATTGTTTTGTGATTGTTGATCTCTCTCCTCGCACATGAAACTTCCATTTTTGATTTGTATAAGGTTGGAACAGTTTGGTATACAATCAAATAGAAAAAAACAAAAAAATCACTAAAATCGTGTAAGAACATTTTCTTGACATATGATATGTCAATGCAAAGCTATCAACCTAGTGCACATGTGAACCGCTCTTATATAAAGTAAAAAATTCTTGCAAGAATCTATTGATGGTTAAATTAGTACACCCTCCAAAATCCACAATTTTCACTACCAATATACGGTGACTTTAAACACTATAATCTATTCCATCAACCGTTGGATGTTGTGCAAAATTTCCCCAAAGTTCAGGTCATGGGTTAAGTTCAATTTTGTAAGATTAGATATTAATACAAGGCATTGTATTTCCATTCAAAGAAAAAATCAGCAGAAAATCTTTGGTTAAGGGTTAAGATATATACTAGAAACATATCTGGGCGGTAAAGGGTTAAGATGGCATACCTTTGTTACTGTAGGTCCACTTATATTTTTACATAGCTCCTACCTTCCCCCATCTCCATACAAAATATCAAGAATTGTGAGAGCTCACCTTGAGACTTTAACTCATTAGGGGTTAAATTAAGGTAAGCCTCCCCATAACCAACAATAACCCATAACCAACGCCTATAAATTTGGGGTATATCTATCCCTCTTCCATCCTATTACCACCAACTGAGCTCCACATGGAGGTTTGCTATTAGTCAAGACCCTTACTTTTGGTCGTTGGTTGCGGGGGGTACCTATTGCTGGCTACTCACTAAACATGGCTGCACAGTTTGAAAATTTATAACTAATTCTCTTTTCATTAAAAAAAAATGAAATCACTTGGGTTGGCTATCACTGAAAAATAGTATGATTATCAAGACACAGACATCGTCTGCAGCTTCGAAACAAAACTCCAGAGTGTATTTCTTCATCTGAGTATCTAAAACTAAGTGAACAGCGATTAACTACAACCTGTGATGCTAGATGAATACCATCCATTCTGTACTTCCATCTCGTATTTAAGAAAATCAAGTAAAAAAACCATCGGTCCATTTGCCCTGGAACGCCGTTGTCGTTGGAATATCCACAGCAATTGGGGAGACCAAACCGCATCCTCTTGCCAAGTCCAGTATCTATACAGTAATAATCCTGGTCAACATTCCAACAGTAAATGGATTCTCAGCCAATCAATCAGGTCGGCGCCCCCTGAATCCGTGATTCCTAGGGGCCACACAGTTCAAGTCAGTGTGCCTTGTGGTTGCAAACCAAAGGCGACAATCATGCCAACAATTTTCTTACCTCGAATTTCTATGTGACGCAATCAAGCTCTGCTAGGACTCTCTACCTTTCTCACATTACGTACCGTAATACTTTCGACTTTTCAAAATGTTCCACGATCTACCCTCCCTCATCAATGTAGCTATTCAATCCCAGATAAAAGGATGGTTTCCGCACCCGAATCCCCTTTCGTTCGAAAGAGGCATAACTTTCCTAAGTACAGTAACATTCTTTCATAGAATATTTACATGTATTCTGTGTGGATTACGTGCTGATTAATCCATCCACTTGCTAAACTACAACCAAAATCCGGCATCTCCAAGCTCTCAGATACAACATCAAGGAGATGCTCAGAGAAGGTACCTCCAACATGCCTACGGAACGGTTCGGTTCACTGAAAAAGCATGAAGGGTCCAGAACGGGTGGGCATCCTCGAATCCTCCTCTTTAGATGCGGCGCAAGAATCATGTGCATCCCTGGTACAAATGCAGCACTACCCCAGCAGCAGGTGCCATTTCAGGGTCACTACTAAACTCTCCCAAGAAGCAGATCGCCTCTGCCATGATCGATCAGAGTCCACAGCTTTGAGATCGTCATAACGGAATGCCCCACAGGCGCTGAAGTTTCATCTACCTGGAAATTGATATAGCTCCACAGAGAAGACCAGACCCAATGGCAAGCACAAGTCATCATGCCGTTCTGTTCCAACGCATGGACGATACTGCCTTCGCTATGATACCTTACATCTGACAAGCGTACAACTCTCATACCTGCATTGCACAATGTGCGCACTAACTACTCAAGCTACTACTTGCTAAACCCTAACATATACTCTATCGTTTAGAGAATTCGTACCGAGCTGGAGGTCGATTACCACACGTCGCGATGGTACCGGCCGTCCACTTGCAACTGCTTCACAATAGCTTCGGCCTTCGTGTTGTCCACGCCTTCTTCCTGCTGCACGATGGTGTGCAACATCCTGTGCACATCCCTCGCCATTCCCTTGGCGTCCCCGCAGACGTACAAGTAACCGCCATCCCTAATCAGTTTCCACATCTCGCCCGCCTGCTCCAGCATCTTGTCCTGCACGTACTCCTTCTTGGGGCCCTCCCTTGAGAAGGCTAGAATCAGTTCCGTGACGCCGTTCTCAACGAAGGTCTTGAGCTCCTCCTCGTAGATGAAGTCCTGGGTGCGGTTCCGGCAGCCAAAGAAGAGCTTCGCCGGTCCAAGAGTGGATCCCGATTCCTGAAGCGCAGCTCGCTCCTGCAGGAATCCCCTGAAGGGAGCTAGGCCAGTCCCAGGGCCGATCATCACTACGGGAGTCATGGTGTCCACAGGCAATCGGAAATTGGACTGGCGAACAAAAACGGGCGCCCAGCTGCTGCAGCCCTCCGGGCCAGAGGATTCCTTGGACACGGCGTTCTTCATCCAGGTGGAGCAGACGCCGCGGTGGATGCGCCCCGTGGGGCTGGGGCCGTACACCAGCGCGCACGTAGCGTGAATTCTGGACGGGGAGAATCTCGAAGACGAGGAGATGGAATAGAATCGAGGCTGCAAGCGCGGCGCGACGCTGGCGAAGAAGACACCCAGAGACAGCTTCACAGATGGGAAGGCCGCCATCACCTCGATCAGGCTCCGCTGGCTGGCCACAATCCACTTGGAGTACTCCTCCTTGCCCTGCACCGAGGCCATGTGCTTCAACCGCTCGGCCTCCTCGGGCTCCTTTGCAAAGGCCGCCAGCACTGTCAACACGGCCTTGCGGGGAGGGTTGAGCAGATCCGCGTAGCGACGCAGCGCCGTCTCCAGCAGCAAAGGCCCTGGGAACGGCGGCGGGAGAGAGCCGGCCAAAAGCTGCCCCTCCTCCGCATCCACATGGAGCGAGAAAATCGTATCAAGCGGCAGCCCGAGGTGCCTCGCGGCCTCCTCCACATCCTCTAAGCTGTTCTCCACATACACTCCAACGTGATCACCGGTTTCGTATTGCAGCCCCGTGCCGGCAATGTCGAACTCCAAGTGCGTGCACGACCTGTCAGAGAGAGAGGAATGAAGCTCTCTCACCACGGCCACCTCTGACTTGCAAGGGTGGAGCGCGTCGTGTACGGCTTGCCCGTTCTTCTTCGCCGCATATTCCTCCACAAAAAGCTTCGTGCCCGGCTCGTAAGTCACCGTGCGATACTCAGCCACCGCGGCGTGGTAGGGAGTGCGAGGTGTCGCGGGCGCATCCTGATCCTTGAGCAGCGCATCGAGCTCTGGCCACAGCTTCTCCTTCCACGCTGTAAAGTCGTCCTCAATGCACTGATCGTCGTCGCCTAAACCGACCTCCACGAGCCGATTCCCGCCGTGCTTCGCCAGCGCCTCGTCGAGCTTCTTCGCCACCTTGTTGAAGTGCTCGTACTGCCGGTTCCCGAGCCCGAACACGCCGAACCTCTGAGCATCCAACCCTAGTACCTCGACCTCCTCCCCGTTCTCAATGAACCACTTGTAGAACCGCGCCGCGTTGTCCGTGGGCTCGCCGTCGCCGTACGTTGCCACCATGAACAACGCCAGGGTTTCCTTCTTCAAGCGCGCCGCGTACTGCTCGTCGTCCGCGCCGTAGTCATCCAGATCCATCACGCGGAACGCCACCGGCGCGCCCTCGTACCGGGCCTTCGCCTCCTCCGCAATAGCCTTCGCGAACCCCTCCGCCGTGCCCGTCTGCGTCCCGTAAAATACCGTCACGCGCTTCACGCCGCTATCACTCTCCTCATCATCCTCCTCCACCGCCACCGGCTTCGCCACCACCGTAGGCTTCACCGCAGGCTTCGGCCCTTGCTGCTGCCGCCATACGAAGAGCGCCACCGTCCCGACCAGCAACAGGCACGCCCACACCTCGAAGATGCTGAAAAAGGGCGGCATGAACGACACCGCCATCGCAACTCTCCCCCAAAACCCCTACCTAAAGCCTCCGCATGCCCCTCCCTCTCTTCGCTTGTGAGCTATCCAACTACCGATATGCCACCTAGTAGGTGATCAGCAATTGCTAATTCACTGAGTGCTGCGACCGCATGCGACACTGGACCGAGCCGACGCCGGAGTGAGGCGCGAGAGACGTGGGAGCCCGCGGCCCACTTGATGCGCACGCAAAAGCTCCCTCCCCCGCCCGAGCAGGCGAATCGCCTCTTTGCTAAGGATCTCTCCGCACCTGCGTCGTCTTATTCGCGGCATCGTCGCTTTGCTGGGAGAGGGACGACGGAGCACGACGGAGAACGACGGAGAACGTCGATTGACGACGGAGCACGACGGAGAACGTCGAGTGACGACGGAGCACGTCGAGTGACGAGGGACGACGGAGCACGACGGAGATGGACGAAAGACGACTTTCTTTCAACGGAGGGCGACTTTTAAGAAACGAAGGGCGACTTTTCTGAAAACGATGGGCGACTTTTTCAATGAACGGAGGCCGACTTTTTTGCAGTCAGCTTTGTCATTGCGTCATTTTAACTTTTCCATTCGAAGTTGCAAAAGTGATATTATTTCCTTTCATATTAATCCCACTATTGACACCATGTTCTTGAGAGGGGGGAGCAGTTCTAAACCATGAACCCCATGTCTGGTGGACATTGGTCTAGTGGTAGAACGAACAAACATTTTATTCACTCCAGCCCTTCCAACAGGAACCGGAGTTCTTCTTCTTCTTCTTCCTTTCATATTAGAGTTCTCGTGAAAGTGCAGCTCGAAGAGGAAAGCGAGTAGGAATATGGTGCTAGTCAGGACGAAACTTTTTTATGCACGGGGATAGATGTCCAAAAATTTCATACTCCTTTTTTCTGCACCAATGAGATGTACAACAATCAATGCTCTTGGGTCTTGCTCCATGCAAGCTAAAGCTCCCCCATAGTACCCCAAGTTCCGAAAAGGTTGACTAGTGGTTCCCCCACACCTTCCCAAGCCAAGCCACCATGTGCATGTGGTCCCAGTTACAAACATAAGACCCTGAGATTCGTGGTGAAAGATCCTTTGTTTTCAGGAAAACTCTATTGTCAACAAATATTTCTTGTCTTCAGTGAAAAATAGCATATTGACCCAGGTCAGACATTTTAACACATTCTCACACATTGTTGGGCAAGGTACCAAAAAACTTTTTCTTTTCCAATAAAACTCAAAGACCTTCATACTTTTTATTTTGTATATTTTCCACGAAAATACGTGGTGTAAACCTTCTTTTTGACCATTCAGATCAACATTTTAAAACATATTAAGTTCACAGAAAAAATATATATAACTTGCATTGGCAATTCTTATATTCCACTCCTTGCACAATTGTTTTGAATATGCTACACACACCTTTTTAAGAAGAAGCAGAAGAAGAAGATCAGTTTCCGAAGGAGATTGGCGTGAAAAGTGTCTAATTGTTCCACCACTAAAGCAATGCCCACTCGACAAAAAACTAGTAGTATGGAACTACTTCCCTCTCGTGAGGATAGACACTATAGAATAAGAAGCTCAAAAAGAGCCATTTTAAGAGTCATTTATATGGGTTGTGTAACTTAGATAGGGGTTGGTTGTTTTCTAGTCTTCTCTCTGGAGAAGAATAGACATAGCGTATTGGATAGCGATGGTGTTGATATTTTTGAAAGTGTTTCTAATGGAGGTATTTGGAATTTTGAATGTGTCTTCAATGGATTTTAGCCGTGATTACTATGAGTGGTTGTGGCTCGAGTGGTAATTACTACGTGTGGTTCTACTTTCCACCCTAGTGCACTAATTTTGTTCAAAAGAGGTTGATCTTTGTTTATCTTTTGTTCAATTGTGTAGGGTGATAATCTGTTGTTGCAATATGTGAATTCTATGAATTGTATGGTGATGTTTGGATTAGGGGCTTCTGGTAGGGGTTGCTTGTATGGTATGCCGGGGATACATAATAGATGTGGTTTAAACCTAGCGTTACAATGGCATCTTTGTGTTCCACATGTACATGGAAGTAGCCATGGTGGGACCGTATTTTTCTGATGGGTTGTTGTGAAAAACACCGGCGTTCATATAAATAGGGCATTGAGTTTTACTATGGGATGTAAGTAGTTTTCTAATTTTTCATATTGCCTTGTTGTGTCTTTTGACTATTAGTGAGTATATGTGATGTTGTTGACACTTGAGTAGTACATGCAACTAGGTATCTGGTTCCGTGAAACTACAAATGGAACATGTGGTCGAAGGGAATCTTTCAGGTCCAAAGAAGAATTGCTTTCTAGCATTTCCCATGTATTGGCCAGTTCTAAATTTATGATGTATGTTTTCTGTGAGTCTCTGATGAAGGGATTTTTCAAAAGCCATTAGAAAGTTTGTTGTCAATGTTTTGATTCCTTGTCCATTTTTCTATGTTTGGAAAATTCTCAACTAATTTTGTTAGGTTGTCATATAGATCATATTTTTTAAGGTATTTGGATAGAACTTTAATGGGGCCTTTATCTTGGGGTGTCACACATGGACGGCCATTCATCTTTTTGATAGTAGTATGATATTGTGTGAGCATATTTGCATGTGTGTTTGGCTCCCCTGTGTTCTTTGTCTAGACTCCTATTTTGACTAATTGATCCGCTTGTTTGTTTTCATCAATGTTGACATAGGCCCTTAACTTGTACAAGTTTGTGGATTGTGTATGTGATTGTAGCATTTGTACCATTGAGGTGAGGATATTTTTATCCAAGTGGCTATTATGTATGGTAAGGTGTTGTATTTGTGTATGTAGAAGATATAGGACATTTACGCAGTCTATAAAGATGTTTGCAGGTTTGTCCAAAGATTTAATGGTTTAAATTTGTAGTGTTTTATTGACAACCGTCATTTCACCTCTAATGATGTTTTGTAATCCATGTAGTGGTCAAGTTATCTTAATTTCTTTTGATGCGTTGTATATACCATGTCCACCTTTTTCTCTTTGTCAATACCATGACTTACTTCTGTTGGTTCTTTAACCCCTAAAGGACAAAGCCTTCTGCTTCACAAAAACCACCCCAAAAGTGCCATTTTGACATGAGATATTATTAGAATCATTAAAACATTTGTTTACTATTTTTAACCATATGGTCTTCAAGGTAACTACTAAAAAAAGGCATCCTAATTTTTTTGTAAAAGCTAGCCGTGCCGATTGTAAAATACATGCATTGAAGATTGTAAAATACATGCATTGAAGATTGTAAAATACATGCATTTGAAGAGTGCAAATTTATTTTTTTCCAATGTGCCGGGACACGGCCAACGTACTTTGACTCAAGATTATGGCATATTTTCCACTACACATTGCATAAGTTCAATGGATCTATGTTCTACCTTCTGTTAGGTCATTGCACACCAAATAAGAAAAATGGACCTAGAACGACCACGGGTATAAAAAGTGGCCCTTTACTTTGGAAAGTAATTTTATTTTTTAATTAGAGAAAAAATTGTTGGATCTAAAATCCAAACAATAAATATAATTATCATGAGTTATTCTATAAATAGAAAATCACATTTTATACAAAGGGTAAATTTGCTTAATTTCTATGCATTTTTAAGTGAAAAAAATGACGGTTTCCAAGAACTTTCCTTCACTACTACCCGCCACAAGAAGTGCAATTGCCAACTCTACAATAGCACTATTCATCTCTGTAGTATCATGTCTAACTGCCAAAAGGAACATGCTTCAAATGTTTGAAGCGCCATAATTTTTCTCTGTAAGTCCAAAAAAAGAAAGACAAAATATTGTACAAAGAAAACCCATATTTCTACTCACACTAAAATTTTCAAGAAGTTATCTTTAAAAATGATTTTTTAGGAACCTACCCAAAATTGATTTGTACCCCGCAGGTACAAATGGTCATGTAGGGGTTAAATGATCCGTCCGTGAAGTAGCAGTGTTCTAGGTTAAATTTGAGCGGTAGATTTGTGTTATAGTTTGGAAGTAGCCTTATGTGGAATGTGGGCAAATTTTTGGAAAAACCCCATCATCACCGATTCACAAATAACATGCCTTATCAAATTCCGTACCGGCCAATACATGGGAAACGCCCGTAAACAACTCTTCTTTGGAATAAAAAGATTTCCATCCATAACATGCCCCATATGCCCCTCAACGGACCCCGACACATGGCTACATGTTCTACTCAAATGCCAAAACCACCACATACACTCCCTAATTGTTAAAAGACATAACAAAGCGGTATGGGAAGTCCGAAAACTAATCACCTCCTACAATAAATCGAGATGATTTATACTAATGAACGCCGACACTTTCAATAACAATCCACAAGAAAATACGGTCCCCCCGTGGCTACTCCCATGCTCATGTACGACCCAAAGATGTCATTGCAACGCTAGGCTCAAACCGGACATCCTTTGTGTCAAAGGTTTACCATACAATGACCCACCACCCGATAACGTCAACCAAGACTACACCATTCAATTCATTGAATTCACATATTGCAACGATAGATTTTCCCCGGAAACAATCCAAAACAAAATAGACAAATACCAACCCCTTATTGACGACATCATCGCCCTCGGATGGAATGTCGACCCCCTTATGGTAATCACATCCGGCGCTCGAGCCACCACCTTTATCCCATCTATGAAAACTCTAGAAGACTCCTTCAAGATACCCATTGAAACAATTAAAACATCCTTTAAAAACATTAACACCATAGCTATCCAACATGCCATGTCCATTCTTCTACATAAACGCAAAATCGAAAACAACCAAGCCCTCTCTGATACACAAGACCCCCCCTAAATTCTCCCCCCGCCTTGATTTTCATGACTAGTTGGTTTTAAGGTCTTTGACTACTTGCCTGGTTTGTGGTTAGTTTGTTGGATAGTTGTTTGGTTTGTGATTCGTTGGTTGGTTGGTTGACTTGTGGTTCTTTGGTTTCTGGTTACATAGTGTCTACCCTCGAGAGAGGGAAGTAGTTCCAGCTCACTAATTCCTTGTCCGGTGGGCATGGTCTTAGTAGTGGAACGAACAGACACTTTATTCACGCCGGCCTCCTTTGGAGACCGGCGTTCTTCTTCTTCTTCTTCTTGGAATGTGGGCATTGAGTTTGGACTTAGGTAGTGAAGTTTTGATCATTGTTTGTTACGGTTAACTATGATATGTATAGACTTGATGTAGTTTTGGCTCTTATTTATTTGTTTGAGTTGTTCAAGGTTTGCTTGGGAACCTTTATTGGTGTTTTGGTGGTGTATGCACATTGTTTGCAGTGTGGACTTTTCTGTTCTTGGTTTGTTGAATCCCGTTAATATAGTATATTCATTGTAGGTTATTGTATCAGCATCAAATAAACGTATTATGTGGGAGTCTGGAAATGGGCCTATGTGAGGATTGGCGTTTTGATACAAATTGTTGTCTAGCAATACAATGTATTTTATATTAGACGAGTTATGTTTTGCCGCGAGTCTATCCAATGTATTGCTTGTTGGACTTCTTCTTTGTTGTGTGGATGTGCGTTGTTGTCCCGCAAGAACGTAGAGAAGAATTTAGTTAGTTTTGAAGAGCATGTGACTGGAGACGAGAAGTATGAGTGTTGGACATTATATGTTGTAGTGAGAGAGTCAAGTATTGTTGTTGGTATCATATCGTGTGCTTGTTTGAGGGAGTCTATTTTAGGTATCCTATAGTTGTATCTTTGGTATAGCCAAACTCGTTCTAGGTTTTTTGGGTTGTTTAGTTCAAGCTAAGATTGTTTTTATAGCCATTCTAGTTGGTCAGCGGGGATGGTTATTAGATGTTTTCCGTTACTTTCATAGATGTGTGCTTCATTTTGTTGAAATTAAGTGGTATGTTTTTGGGTGAAGATGTCTTTACGTGGGTTGCGTTTGATTGTAGAGATGTTTGCCGAGGAAATTTGTGAGGGAGGCATCATGGCCCTTGTATCTCTACTTTGCTCTTGGGGGTGGTGTGCTTGTATGATGTTTTGATAGAATTTGTGTGTTCTTTTTTGGTATCATTGTTTAAAATATGCTACAGTATGTAGTGTGACAAGGTATTCGGGTTTTGCCATGGAAATAGGGTGCGTTGTGTTTGTCATTTATTGTATGTGTTTTCTTGGATTTTCCATTCAAAGAAAAAGAATGAAGTATATTCTTTATTGATGTTATTAGAATAAATGTATTTTTTGTGTTTGTGTTCTATTATTGCGTGCAGTGGATATAATGTGGGATATTTTAGTATGTATGGTGGTGGTGGATAGTGTGGTTGAGGCGGATTAGGGGGGTGAATGGATGGAGTGATTATGTTGAGGGGTATTTTGTTGTTGGTGCAGATGTATTTATTTTTTAGTCTTTGGGGGCTTAGGTGTACGTTAGAGAGGTGGGAGCATGTGTCTTGACATTCGGGATGATAGAAGAGTTGCTTGGTTGGATTAAGTGCACTATTTATTAGTTTGATGGATGTGGAGTAAACTCGGTAAATTTGTCTTTATTCATTAGTTGTGTGAGTTTATTAAGTGATGTGATGTTTGGGGCAGATAGCTTTCGTAGTAACTTCATGGATGTTTGTTCGTTTAGGTGTAGAAGTGTTGGGGTTTCATGTATCCACATACTTTCTAAGGGGTGCCAGTTCTAAGAGAAAGTTGTTTGATGTGCTTTATAGGTGGGCTCTTCCCTTGGTTTTAGTAGGAATAATGTTTGGATGATGGAGGATCTATAACAATCTGGGTTTTTTAAAATTCTCGGCAATTCTTATGCTCTTCCATATTTAGCTAGAATGAAGTGTAGTAAGTTGTTGTATGTGTTTTCAAGCCGCCTATTATTGTTGAGGGCATTTAACCCCTAAATTTCTTTATAATTTCACACCAAAAACAATTCAAAACTGATTGTTTTAGTGCAATGAGTATGGACAAAACAAAAAAAATTTACTTCTAGTTTCAAGTGTAGGATCTCAATTAAGGCTTATTAAGAAACTTACATAAAAAATTTCATAGAGTTTGATCGCACATGTTGTAATATTATAGTGTTTGAAGTAGAAAACAAGGTCCATTTTCTTCCGTGCAATTAGTGGATCAATAGACTTTGACTTCACTTGGTGTCAAAAATTTGCACTACACAAGGTCTAAATTCATTTCCATCATGTTAAGCATGATATTATTTCCTCGTACTCCAATTTTCAGAGGTAGAGAAAGGGTGTAGCATATTCAAAAAAATTGTGCAAGGAGTGGAGGTTCAAAAATTGTCAATTTGTGTTATATTTTTTTGTGAACTTAGTATGTTTTCAAATGAGACTCCAAATGGTCAATAAGAAGGTTTACACCACATAATGCTGCAGAAAAAGTAAAAAGTAAAAAATATGATGATCTTGAAGTTTTATGTGGGAAAGCAGAAGTTTTTTTGGTAACTTGCCCAACAATGTGCGATAATGTGTGAAAATGTTTGACATGGATTTATATGCTTTTTTCACTAATTTAAGACAAGAGACATTTTTGACAGTATGAAAAGAAAGAATATTATTAGGTGGTATTGAAATCTCACATTCAATAGATTGTCCTAGCAAAAGTTTTTGAAGTTGTCCGATGTGCCCGCTCTCCCCATTTGAATTTCAAAACCCTATAACTTTTTCATTAAATGTTGGATATAGGAAAAAAGTGGACTCAAACAAAGCTTTTAGTAATGTCCATCTACATTAAAAAAAATTAAAGAAAATTGTTATAAAATGACACCATAGGAACGTGCCCGAACCTTCTAAAGTCCTACAATGGGACTCTTGGAAATTTAGGGGTTTATAGTTGTTCTCTAATATATTGTAGATAGCCATTTTATTGTGAGAATGCCTCTAGTCTAAATATGTTATGGGGGAGTTGTGTTATAATATTTGATGTGCGTATGGAGAGTCCGCATGTTGTCTTTTGTGTTGCTATGATTTTTCTCACAAGATTTTTTATTGTTGTCATTGAATATGGTATTGCGTAAAAGCTATATGAGACTCCTAGTCTGATAACGATGTCAACCATATTGATTTTTTGTTTCATAGTGGTAGGGCAGTTTATTATATCTTTTCATTGTTTGTTGAGTTTTGTAGTTGTGACATGGGTTTAGATTTTCCATTTTAGCGATGGTACCAGATGAGCTCCAAGGTATACAACTCCAATATATACGATTCATATTGGTGTAACACTTGGATGGGTTGATTCTTGTAGTTAATGTTTGTGGCTTGGATTTGTGCTTTGAAAGCTGTTGAATTCATTTTTTATTTATTGGGGCATCCATTGATTGCAAAACCAAAAACAAAAACAAAAACAAAAACAAAAACAAAAAAACAAAAAAACAAAAAACAAATACAAATACAAAAAAAAACAAAAAAAACATACACAATAATATATATCTATACTACACAAAAAATCATAATAAAAATAAAAAAATCCAAAGAAACAACAACAACAACAACAACATCGACACCGACACCAATATCAACATCAATAATACCAACAAAAATATATAATATACCCAACTAAACTCTTCCATTGTAAACTTTTATTACTTCTTGGTGGAGACATTGAAAAAAAATCGAGCTCCATCCCAAACATAATATAAATACACCCCGCAACCCATAAGAAACGTGCAAAAATGTATTTTATCCCAAGTACTATAAAATTGCACCCCAAATATCAACACCTCGCTAGCATATTTGCCCCTTTACTAATAAACAAGCATACACTACACATCCATCACACATAACATGACATTTCCACATATAGCACACTACATCCAACAAAAAAATACACATTCACCATCACATACTCTCTATGCCTTAATTGTTACTATCCACCCATCACTAGACAAGTGCAACCAAATCTGAGCCCCACAAGACACCAATACAACACAATGGAGTAACACCCTCTTAAAAAACCTAGTTACCCTATCCAACCCCCCCAAAAGACATATTAATTCAAAACATCCGTACACAAAACTTCTAGGAGAAAACCAAAATATTATTCTATATAAAGACTCCATACACAAAGAAATATTCGACTTCATTCTTAGTCAAACCTCACCTCCAACGCAAAACATAATCCAACTACACTTTCCATTTTTGCCACATGAACTAATTAGGAAAACAATGAGATGCTTTGAACCCATTCATGAATATACACACCCACCTCCACCACCCCCATGCATCTCCCCTTAAATCACAACACATACACCATAGACATCAGCACATATATTTTAAGATGGAATGTCGCATCCCCAAACACTGCTCTTCCATGCCTTCAAAACCTCATTACATGTACAAAAACGCCTCCGGCCGTTATTGCCATAGAAGAAACCAAACTCACAGCCACTAAGTCCACTCAATACATATTGTAAAGAATTTTTCCAAAATATAAACTCATCTTTAACAATATCCATGCATGCACTCGTTGCATCCAACAACGCGGACCAAACAACGCCGACCATACACAGTAGGCCGTGGTGGTCTTATTACTCTAATACACAAATCCTATGCATTCCCAAACAACATTATTGAAATCCCCACATCTATGCATATACCCCCGTACTTACAAATCCTAAAAATGAAAAACCAACCCCTTCAACCATGGCTATTATTTCATATCTACATGCCAATCCACCCAGAAGACATTAGACTCATTCCTGACATTAAATACACTATCAATACCCAAATCAACAACAACCAAAATCACACATAATTTATGTGTGGTGACTTTAATAGAGACTTTGCACTATCTGGTAGACAACACGGAGACCATCTCTTTCCTCTACAAACCACTGACCACCATTGACACAACTTTACTGATAGCCTAAACTTTACATACATTTCCACATATACAACATATGCTAGACAAGGCGGCTATGACTAAAAAGGTCTATAGCCTAATAGACGGTTTTTACATATCAAACCCAAACCACGCACAATATACATGTACAACAAAAATAAACGCCACTCTTAATTCTGACCACTCACCTATCCAATTAAACGTCCCACAAAACATACTTGTTAGTAGAACACCCACAATACCAAACAATAAAAGTACCCAGATACTCAACCCCATCACAAAACTAAAGCCCAAAATTTCAACACAATGTTCTTTGAAGAAAACTCTACTCAAGTAGACTCCCTCATTAATTATTCAAAAAAAATGACCAACTCTTTCAAAACCAATGGCTTGAAACCTGCAACATACTAGACACATATTAAATAGTATCTCCAACACTCTAAAAAAACCTATAAAGCCCTACCCATACTCCAGCTAACACCCAGATCATCCAAAAAAAGAGATTATCTACCATGAAAACTCTCAAAAAAGTGGAAACAACACTTAACCACCTACCATACCATTCAAAAAAATTCAACTATTAAAGATAACCCACAATGGTTCACCCACCCTATTTGCCAAGAATTACAAATCCTTCAACATACACAGATTCTGCCCCCACCTCCTTGCCAAACATCACCAAATGAATGGTTATATGATATTGCAATAATCGCAAAAGAGGCCAACAAACAAGCCAAAAAAAATACTACCAAATTTGCCAAAGAAAATATTAAAAAATCCATATGTAAATATAGAAAATGACACAAAATTAGCCCAAAGAAAATTAACAGAAGAGTCTTTAAAAACAATGAATCTTTACCAATACTATATCACCAATCAACATAACATTATCTTAACTAGACCTAAAGACATCGCAAATGAGATATATAACCAACAACAAAAAAAACAGATCGATTGTATCCACATGCAACTATTTACCAAACCACCCACCTACAACTTGTACATGTGATGTAAGACAATACCCATGGCATGACCTTGACGACTTCACTCTAGATAAATGAGGTGAACCACAAATCCCATTGCACATATACTCTAACCAAGCCACATATGACACATCCCTTAAAAATTTAGGAAGCAACAAAGTCCCAGGACCAGACCGCATTCCAAACTCCATATTAAAACTAATGCCTCCAATATTCCACAAACTTCTCTCCCTATTTTTCTCTCACTGCTACAAACATAAACAAATCCTCGCCTCATGAAAACTAGCTCTACAATATTACTATATAAAAAGGTGACCCCTCAATGCTTTCCAACCATAGAACGATTACCTTAGCCAACACTATCTATAAAATCTTCACAAGCAAATTCACATCCATATTATCCTCGCATGGAGAAAAACACCAAATCTTTTACGATAGCCAAGGAGGCTTTCATGCAGAAAGAAGTACCGCTAGACAACTCCAGACCATAATAGCCGCACTTGAAGACACACAATTTACAAACTAAGACATATATATTTTATATATAGACTTCAAAAATGCATTTGGCTCCATTGACCACGCAAGATTACTAGGAATTATGTCTGACCTTAGAAATCCCACTAACGCAGTTGCACTAGTAGGAAACATCTACTCTCACTCGTCCACCTCATATTTTGGAAAATATTTCGGAACAACACATCCCATCTCCATACAACGCGGAACTATACAAGGGGATACCCTAAGTCCATACCTATTCATCATTTTCTTAGAACCACTACTACGGTGGATGCAAAGAGGAAACAACGGCTACACCTTTGGAACATCACAAATCACCATAAACTGAGCCGCTTGCGCCGACAACCTTGCCGCTATAGCCGGTAAACCTAATCACAACAAATTTGAGTCAATAAAATTGACAAACTCTACAAATGGTCCGGTATGGATGTCGGCACCCAAAAGTGTGCCACCACGGGATGTCCAAACAAATCCAAAATGAACCCCACCGCATATAAAGCACTTACGCAAACCGCCAACATCAAATACCGTAACCAATCCATCCCTATACTACATCAAAATGAATCATACATTTATCCTGGCACAAATCTTGTCCCTTCACTAAAGTAGAAAATACAAATTCACATCACTACCACTAAACTTACTAAGCAATGCAAATAACTACTAACATGCCCGGTCACTATGAAACAAAAAATAAAATGGTAGACACCGTACTTAGACCAGGGGTAGCATATAGTTTCTATGTAGTCCCATATTTCATGCCTACTATCAAAAAATTGGACAAAAAAACCATAGCCATACAAAAATCCATTTATAGCCTTCCTAAATGTATGTCAAATGTCATAATCCAACTCCCACAAAATTTGTTTGGACTAAAATCCTTCTCCCTTAAAAACGCTTACCTTCGATATAGAGGAGAACAACTTCAAAATGCACTCAACGACAAAGGTAGACTTGGCAAGATCCACAAAGGACTCACCCACTTTATCCTCACCAAATATGGTGGCGCTAAAAATCTTCCTAGAATAAACAAAGCCGATTGCATCAGATCACCAATTACCCGTACATTTTTTCTACTAAAAAATGAAGCAAAAGTTTACTTAAAAAGCACACTCAAGGATTTCTTCTTAGGACCCTTACTTTTGAAACAAATGTGGCTACAAGAAATCCAAAATGACACAAGAATTAACCTACACCTCTCCTAAAAAAATTTATAGATACTTTTATCAGTAAATATTACCAACTTAAAATAAATTACACTACCAAACGGAACAAACATTATGAACTACAATGACTTCAAAACATTTCATACTACACCGTCCAAACTAGTAAAAGAGCGCCGTTCATATTGCCCAACATCCAAAGACACATATACCACCACCAATAACAACATCCAACCCGCAAACAACCCCCCGCCAACTCACCCCCCCCCCCAACACTCCGCATCCACTATTCCCTTCCCCAACACACATGCTCAAAAATCCATCCACATACCCCACAAATCTCGCTATTGACCATAAACATAGAAAACACAATGACTCAAACAAAATTATAAAGCATGATACCAAATATTTGTGTTAATGGCAACACAATAATTATACCTACAACAAAATGGTTATCCCAACAGAAGTTCTTCCCATGGTAAGACCAGAACACCTCTATTCATAACTCCACACAATTATTACAACATTATCAAACACTCAAAACAAATTCGACTTAGAAATCATCCAAGCACACCACCCCCCAACAACGCTAGGATGTGAGCAGTGAGCAGTGAGCGGTGAGCGGTGAGCAGTGAGGAGGGAGGATAAAAATGGAAATGAATATTCTAACTATAGGAATTTTCTATAAATGATATTTGGAATTTTCTTTAAAAAGTAAAATTTTGCAACCTACTACCGTGGTTTACAAATGTCTTCTGTGATTTTTCACTTACAAAATGGGCTATGAAATTGCTTCACATAAAAATAAATGTTGAATTTTAGGGACAAACCTAATCAAACTTGAATATGGCGTTGATTATTTCTTGTCATTAAATGGATGAATAAGTTTGGATGATATATTTCATGGATGGATAGAGTTTATGGATGAATGAAGTTTAGGGCATCCATTCAAAATCTCATCTAGTTTTACGAAAATTATTCTATGAGCGACATGAAATTTAATGGGAAACAAAAACTATGTTAGTTTACAGTGCTTCATAATTCATACCGCATACAAAAATATACCTTTCAAGAGTGAAGATGAATCACTGAACTACAAGATTTTAAAGAAGTCAAAAGAGGTTCTTCTGTGCCAAAGAGCCTACCAAGCCCATTTTAATTTTATTTTTTTGTCTAATTTATTTGATTTTTTCCCCCGTTCCCAACAACGGGTAAAACATGTTTCAAAAAAAATTCCTCAACAAATTCTACTACTTCTACAAGTGAAAATCGTTGAACTTCACAAGTTTTTTGTGAAGCCTAAAAGGGTTCCTCGGTACCAAGGAGCCATTTTGGCTCTCCAAAGTTTTGTGTAGTTTTCAAAGTTAAACTATAAATGAGGCAATAACTTGCCATAACTACTATGACCAAAACAAGAAAAACTTAGAGATTACTATTGCGGAGTAGGAGCTGTACTTTATTGAAACTAAGACTTGGTGCATGTATATACTTGTCGTCTTCTAGGTTTGCCTTGCACAAAAATCTGTATTCATAATACAAGTGTTTGCAATTCACCCTCGTTTTGCGTTGGCCTAATGCTCCACTGCGATGAAGATTATAGCGGAAGCAAGAATTTTAGTGTTCAAAATTTCATAAAAGTTTGGAGTGCCAAATGGGCACTTTGGTACTAAGGTGCCAATTTTCCCCTCACTCAAATTGTAGTGGAAGCAAGAATTGTTAAACTATGTAAAATTGTAGTGAAAGCAAGAATTGTAAAACTATGTAAAATTGTAGTCAAAGCAAGAATTTTTGTATTCAAATATACGGAGAAGTTTGAAGTGCCAAATGAGAAATTTGAATAACCCCTCAAGGAGAATTTTTCTTAGTGGGCGATAATTTTTAATTTTTAATTTTTTGTATTTTTGTATTCTTTTTTTGGTTTCCCTTGTTTTGCCTTCAAGGCACTCCTCGGTACCGAAGAGCCTCTCGACTATTTTTTTGTTTTTTTTAAATTTATTTTTAATTTATTTTAATTTATTTTTTGGTTTTGCCCTTATGACCCTCATCGGTACCGAGAAGCCCTTCGGCTGGTCTTTTTTTGTTTTTTTGTTTGGTTTCGCCCTCATTGGCCCTCCTCGGTATCGAGGAGCCCTATGGCTGGTTTTTTTGTTTTTTTTTGTTTTTTTTGTTTTTTTTTGTTTCGCCCTCAGGGCCCTCCTCGGTACCGAGGAGCCCCTCGGCTAGTTTATTTTTTTTATTTTTTTTAAACTAATATTTTAGAAGTTGCTATATTTTTTTAAACTATAAGCTGAGCAGTCATTCATCTACATTCATCTATCTACATTCATCCATCTATCTACATTCATCCAAATATCCTCCAAATAGTTTATTTCCGGGTTTTTTAATCCAACTTTCTCCCATTTTGATCTTTTTTCATACCACAGAAATAGGTCACAATGTAAAATTGTTTCTTGTAAATCACCCCAAATCTGTGGTAATAGGGTGCCCAACTGAAAAAAATAGATTGCTTACTACTCACTACTCACCGCTCACTGCTCACTGCTCACTGCTCACATTCTAGCATTCCTGCACCACCCCCAACTGCAAATTTGTGACTCAAGATGTTATTCCACCCATAATCATCCCCCTCCTCAATATACACACAACTGAATGCAACCCCAAAAAAGACATTCTCACATCAAGTATTCCTATCAAAATTAATAAAGATCAAGCAAATATATACAAAGATAACGGGAGGAATCTAATCACTATCCCTATCACTAGACTCCAATGGCTACAAAACAATACCATAACAAATTGCTAACTCCCACAAGCATAGAGCGAACAATCCAACCATTTGAAATAGAAATAGTTTGGTTGTACCAAAGATATAGATATTGCATCCCAAAAATTGACCCCCTTAAACTCGCACAATACACATTATCCACGCCCATTTTAGACTCACTAATCTCAACCTTAAACATCCAACACTCGTGCTTTTCATCCCCCGTCACATGCTCCACTCAACTTACTAAATTCTATTCACTTCTCAAAAGAGAATTTTTTTGGCTCACTTGGAAATGCCTTTGACTACAAATGGATTGGAAATGGTATTGCACACCAACACAATATAGAAGAAACACAACAAGCAATACATTGGGCTAGACTTGCGGCCAAAAATGATCCAAACTCTATTTCCACTCTTATCATCACACTAGACAATAATTGGTACCAATACTTTAATCCACACTTAGGCCCATTTCCAGAGTCTCACATAATAGCTCTATTTGATGCAGACACAGAACTATTTGAAGAACCGACCATACCACTCAAGTTATCAAATAAACTGAGGCTCGAGCCTTCTACCATACAAATAAATATGCATTCACCATCAAAATAATAACATTGGTACCTCGGAACAACTTGCCACACTTACCTCCTTAACAAATGACCTCAACATATGCCGAATATATACAAAAATAGCTCCACTAACACCTCCCCAAATCCCAGTGAAAGTATCAAAAAATAGTCCCATCTTAAATATACATATACAACACAAACCCACCTTGTCTCGCCACCCTCCTTCCCCACATATAGTGACCATATCCCCTTAAAATTTACCCCCGCATATAGTTACTATATAGATGGTTCCTTCAAAGAACCAACAGAAGTTAACCGGGGACATTGGCATAGAGAAAAAACTCGATATGGTACACACAACTCAACCAAAGAAATTCAAATATCCAAAAGACTCCACGGACTTCAAAATACAAATTACAACCCTCCATAAAGTTAGAGCACATGTCAATATAAAAGGAAACAAACAAGCGGATAAACTAGCCAAAGATGGACTAGGTAAATTCCATTGAAATGCCAAACATCTGAATGAATATGCCCATGCTACCCCATACTACTTTCAAAGAAAAAGATGGTCCTCTATGGTAGACACCTCGAACAAAGGCCCCATCAGAATTTTGGATAAACACCTTAAAAGACATGTTTAATTAACAACCTCAATCTAATCTCAGAAAATTTCCCTAGTATAGATAAATGAACCGGTAATAACGACATTGATAATGAACTCTCTACAAAATTTTGAAAAAATCCCACAATCACAGACTCACAAAAAAATGCATCATCAAATTTCGTACTGGACAATACATGGGAAATGCCCGCAAACAACTTTTCTTTGGTATAGAAAGATTTCCATCCATAACACACCCAATATGCGCATCCACGGACCCAGACACATGGTTACACGTACTCCTTAAATGCCAAAACCATCATAAACACTCCGTAATCGTCAAAAGACACAATCAAGCCGTATGGAAAATCCGTAAACTAATAATATCCTCAAATAAATCACAATGTTTCATACTTATGAAGGCCAGAACCTTCAACAACAAACTACAAGAAATCACAGTCCTATCATAGCTACTTCCATGCACATGTGGAACCCAAAGATGTCACTGTAATGCTAGATTCAAACCAAACATACTATGCGTTAAAGGACTACAATATAAAGACCCCCCACCGGTCCACAATAATTCAAACCTTAGTATCCAATTTATCAAATTCACATATTGTAATGATAGATTTTTCCTAGAAGCAATTGAAAATAAAATTAATAAATACCAACCACTTATTAATGACATTTCAGCCCTTGGATGGAAGGTAGACCCCCTTATTGTCATTGTCGTTGGAGCTAGAGCTACCACCTTTATCCCATCTATAAAAAGTCTTGAAAAAATATTCAATATCCCCACTAATCCAATTAAAAATATATTTTCAAAAATTAACACCATCGCTATCTGACATGCAATGTCCATACTTCTATATAAACGCAAACTAGAAAATAACCAAGCCCTCCCATATTTACATGATACACCTTAAACCATCTCAAAATACACAGGTAACCTCCCGGATTCCTTCTTGGAATGGAGCCTTGTGGCTTTGGGTGGTCCTTGGTCTCTAGTTATTGGTTATTGGCTACTGGTACTTGGTTACATAGTGTCTACCCTTGAGAGGAGGGAGTAGTTCTATACTACTAAACCTATCTCTGGTGGACATGGATTTAGTAGTGGAACAAATAGACACTTTATCCACTCCAGCTTCCTTCAGAAACCGGAGTTCTTCTTGTTCTCCTTAGAATAACGACATCTTTAAGGTAGCAAAGATCACTCATGATGGCAAGTAGCACTATAATCCAAGTGTAAGCAGAACTAAGTTTTAGAGCTAATTTACTTTGATCTATATCTTCCTCAAATTATTTTGCATTTCTCGGTTTATAATTTGGTACCCACATCATTTACTTGCATGTATACAACCTCATATACATGCGTTAATTGTTCAACGCCACAACAAAGCGGTGTGGGCAATCCGTAAACTAATTGTGTCATCAAACAAATCTCGATGCTTCATCCTCATGAATGTGACCTTCAACAACAAACCGCAAGACAACACGGTTCCTCCATGGTTATTACCATGCACATGTGATACTCAAAGATGTTGTTGTAACGCAAGGTTTAAATCCAACCTATTATGTGTTAAAGGGTTACCATATGATGACCCCTCACCGACCCACGTGGACCCAAACCTCACTATTCAATTTATTAAATTCAAATATTATAATGATAGATTCTCACCGGAAGCTATTGCTAAAAAAAATTAAAAAATATCAACCACTCGTCAATGATATTCTAGCACTCGGATGGAAAATAGACCCTCTCTTTGTTATCACCTTGGGTGCTAGAGCCACCACCTTCATCCCCTCAATGACAACCCTTGAAGAAACATTCAAAATCCCCATTACCTCAACTAGAAACACCTTTACTAATATTAATACTATTGCAATCCAATATGCTATGTCCATACTTCTACACAAAAGAAAACTTGAAAACAACCAATCCATCCCGGAGACACTTGATCCCCTTGAAAAACTTTATGCGATTTCACTACATTAGCCCCCCTTTTTTCGTCATGGTTCTCTCTTCTTGGTTACTTGTTATGTGGTATGTAGTGTCTACCCTTGAGAGGGGGAAGTAGTTCCATGCCACTAAGGTTGGATGACCTATCACCACCACAAACCCCAAAACCAACAATCTTATGTGGGGCCAAAACCACCAGCCACCCACCCCATTTCCGAAATTTTAGGAAGTCAGTTATGATTGGATGTCAGTTTATAATTGGTTCCAAGCTCTCGGTTTTTAGTCTCTTGCACAAGTGGTCATTAGCACAACTTACTGTGGGAGTAGAGAGTTTTGTATGTCGAGAATGGGTCACGGCTTACTACCCAATTTGAAAATTTGTAGCAATTTCAATATGAAGAAATAAATGGTCACGACAATTGCAATATTCATGAAATCCTATTTTGAATTCCCATAAAAATTCTTACCATGTATACAAACGCTATAAACAGGTAAGCAAGCTTAAGTTGGTGGTAATAGGTCATCCAACCTTAACCCATGTCCAATGGACATAGATTTTGTGGTGGCACGAACAAACACTTTATTCACGCCGGCCCCTACTTAGGGTTTTTTCTCTTCTCTGCATGTATACTCAAACTGTCAACTGATTTGGCATTAAATACAGTAAATTATAGAATATGACTGGCTAAAGGTAGTCTAAGCTCTTTCATACTCAGTTTTGGCGGTCAATGTAAGTGTTTTCTTCAACCTTCTCCCACATGCAGAAGTGAACCTCATGTGCTTTCTGGGATCAGACCTACAAAGTTATCCACTCATCCCACAAATCTCATCAAACCTGGCACATAAATGACCTTCAAACCATGATCATAACTTGAGACATGCTGTCCTGTGCCCTCAATCACCCCTGACACACAACACAAGAAAGTCCAATTCTCCAAAAGCCACTGAAACAATCTCATTTCCCAAAAGACACCAACCAACCCATTCCTCAATCGCACTTGAATAACATTAAAAAAAAACAAAAAAAACAGACATGGCCAATTTCCAACGACTTGACAAGGAGCTGATATCCAGCCTCACCAATTTCAAGATGTGTCCATTTAAGTATCATTTAACCCTTTTAACGCCTGAGTGGACCACGAGGGTCTACAAGCATAATACATATATTATGTTTACAAGCATATTAGGTCTACAAGCAATATACAGAACATTCATGTACACAACGGATACATTTCATTGCCACCCCACTTCACAAAAGTCATTAAAGTGCCTCAACTTGCATCAATTAGGAGATCCGTTGTGTAGTGCTAACTTCCCCAACCACAATGACATTTTGAAGACCAATGAAAATAATGACATTTTGAAGACCAATGACATTTAACAACTTCCCCGACAACAATGACATTTTGAAGACCGCGAAAATATTGATCAGTTGCGGAAAAAGTTAAAATACCAAGGGAACCAAAATCAACCCTCCCAGAGCCTCATAGGCCTTAAAGAATTAAAGAAAGGAAGATGACCTCTGGTCTCAAAAGTATTTGTTTGTTTCATCACTAAGCAATACATAGGTGGGTGGTATACAACAATAGTGTACCTCCAAGAGGAGGCACTAAAGGTAGTCTGTGCTATCAAGGTCTTGGTGGCCTAAGTGATAATGCTACCACCTCTAGCAGACTCTTTATTCACGCTAGTGAACAAGACCACTGTTACTCTTCTTCTATACAAGAATTATGTCGTATGTGAAGGTGCAATCATGCTCTAGAACAAAGCAGGATGTTAATAACAAAATCTTTATGACATGAGTTTTTTCACCAAGGGCCCTTGGAGGCGTCTCTCATCAACCCACTTCGAGCTCCAGCTTGAGCCGCTGAAGTACATTGAGGAAAGCCTTCAACAGGGAGGGAAAGAGGCAAAGATACAACCGCTACAGATTGTACGTATTTATAGTAACATTACCTGCATGTCTGAATGGCTGGGCAAGGTGCCTCGATCCATGACACATCCTATGCATGTCTGAATGGCTGCCTCAAGCCATGACACATCCTGTACAAACGCAAACACGCTGCTTGCGGCCGCCACTGATCTACCAGGTCGGTGGTGCATCACACGACACATGGCAGCCCGGGCGACAAACCAAAGCAATGTATAGAGGCTGTCCTTGTTATATGTCAAAGAGAGAGAGAGAGAGGGGCTGCTAAACAATTCAAAAATGAAACTCTCCTTTTTCTTTTTGTACCTTTGTGATGGAGGTAAAATATCAGTCTAGGGTTGCGTTTTCCTTACGCCCAGAGCGCCTCCCCCTTCTCCACAGCTTTGGTGGCTGGCTTGTAGTGCTGGAGCTCCGGCGACCGTGGCTGCAGAGGCGATGACATCGACTCCAGGGGCATTGGCGACAGTTTTGCATTGCTTGCAGCTTGGTGCATCCGCATACACACAATTTCGGCGTTGGCGACTGCCAACTGGTTCTGCAGGAGGGCGATCTGCTGCTGCAGGGAAGAGATGGCACTCACACAGCCATACACCGGGTCGCGGACTCGTGCATCCGCTTCATACACCATGGAGCTCGCGGCGTCGCCGCGGTGGTGCACTGGCAGGTCCTGAAAAGAAAAAAAGAATCACCATGTGACAGCGTTCGTGGAAATGTGTGAGTGTCAGAAATGACACTCACAAGATACCATGGGTTCAGATCATACATAAAGTACAACATACATGAATAAACAAAGTAAGTGTTTTTCATCCTCATGTATGAAGAAAGTCATACGGTTCTCGCAAGTACTGAGTTATTTGTACTTTTAGCAGGTCTCTGACAGTGCATATGTGGTTTTTTCCAAAACTAAGAACGTCGTTTTGGCAATTTAAAAAGAGCCATAGTAATAGATAATTTGACATTGCAATTACAGGATGAGAATATTCAAACCTGGCAATAGCTCTACAGTATCCATCAGCAAACAATACGTCATCGTAAAGTAATCAGTCTTGTTCCTAACATGCTACAAGAAGTGAGTAGCAACACCTTCAATATGAACTCCTCAACCCAATTCTCAAAGATCCCACAAACTGAAAGGAAAAAAGTTTAACACATCAAACAAGAGTACTCCAACCATCACAACTGGAATTGGACACTGGAAAAAGGTCGATTTCTTAGGGTTCGTCAGTAAAAACTGTGCTATGTTCTAGTCTTGGCATATGAAAAATACATGAGCATTCTCTCTAAGAGCCCACAGACTGGGGAATTCTTTTTTTAAATCACATGAAAGAATACTCAATCACTCAAATCATGTGGAAAAATAAAATGAGCAAGATATCAGAAATAGCGGCATAAAAACCATGAAAGATGAAACTACTCTTCATGATATCAGAAAGGGTGGCGTGAAAACATGAAAGATGCAACAAGAAGAGGAGGCTTACTTGGAGCATTTTGTTAACATTCGCAGCGCCGAACACTTTGTGGACGTTGGCGAACTTCTGGGGCTCGTCCGGCGGGAAGTACGGCGCGAACACGCAATCACGCGCGCATCGCCGCCGCAGCAGCTTGCATGCAGCACAGGGCGACATACCCGACGACCCCATCACGCACAGACACACCGCTCCACCACCACTACTTCACCACCTCCTCGAAAACGCATTCAGGGTTGCTGCACACACGAAAACCCTTCCCCCCCTTCACAAGAAACTAATCAGTCGTCCCCATCATTTCGAGCTCAACCTACCTGGCAATTTACGAAACCCCGAAAATTTCAGCTACTAAACGGCAGATTTGGCGATACCCACAATGATGAGACAATAATGGGCGCGGCGATCGCCGGATTCGCGAATATCCTCGCCTTCCATCGACCCCGAGGGCAGGAGTACGTTGTGGGAGGTGAGTGGGGGGGGGGGGTTGGGACATGGCCCCCACACCGACACGGGTGAGCAGAAAGCGTCGCGCGCCCGGCGCGTCGGTCGCGTCGGTCGCGTCGCGCGTCGCGTGCGGGGAGAGAGTGAGATCTAGGAGAGCTGTGGATTTAGGGGGGGGGCCTGTGGCCGTGGGTAGTTGAACCGGTCGCCGTGGGGTCGGCTCGTGGCATGGTCTTCTTCTGTGAAAGCGGCGGCGTTGACGAAATCCCCCGAGTGCTCATTTCTCTTTTACTGATGAATGGATGAATGTGTGGATGGGTGGATGAATGTTGCATAGAGGGTTGGATGGAGTTTGCCCCACATCGAAAAATTCTTGGTTTGGGGACGAGGGTGTCAATGAGATTTTATGGAGGTAACATATATTCAATATCAAAGTTATAATAGACTTCATGTGTATTTATTTATTATCAATCACATATAGACTTTAGAACCAAGAACTTTCTTGATGAATGCCATGGCTCATCAATCCCTAAAGGACCAAAACATAGAAGAGGAATCTCTACTCCACTTATAAAAAACCGCCAAGGTGAATTTTTTGAGAATGTAACCATAGGGTCCTCTTCTAAACTCATATGAGATGATGTGATAAAAACATTTGTGAATTTTGACCATATGGATTGAAAGATAATTGGAGTCAAAGTGAAAAAAATTGTCCTCCAAAGGGACACTTGGTTCTTGAGGGATCAAATGTCAAATAAATCAATAGAGTCTTCTGAAAAGTGTCAAGTTGTACATCAATGGAAATAAAAAAAAATCATATTTGACTTTGGAAGAGTTTGAACATACAAGTAAAGTTTTATTTCTATAATTTTGAGGTGGAATGATCAAGTTTTTTTTGTCTTGATGAGGTGTAAGAAAAACCCCTTAATTCACCCAAATCAAACATAGACATGGCACTTTAAATCTGTGCAACCAATATGATCTTTCACTTTTTTTTACAAATTAAAAAGATCAAAACAAAACAATCACATGTCCTTGTCAATGACCAAATGAAGCATGACTTTCTACCCAAACAGGAAAAAGTTGTGCTCACTTCAAAAATGCTGTGATGACCATGGAACTCCTTGGGCTTATTTGTCTTTGAGAACTGAGTCAGGGACAAGTATTTGTATTGGGAAATGTTTAAGATAAAATTCACAGGAAAAACGGAGAGATTGTCAAATCATAAAAAGAATAGACCTTGTAGCATGGGACATCAGAAACTTTCAACATGACAAGGAAGGTTCACCATACTGGGATCAAATTTTAGACAAGAACTCCCTAATTAAACATACTTAAAATTGTTGTTGACAAAATCAAAACATTCAATGAAGTGGATATGAACTTGTTTTGGACCAATGTTGTCAAGTTTGATGATGTGATGATACACCAACTTTGTCAAATTTATTGCGCCTACTCCCAACTCGTTGTTCTTTCTTAGAAAGTGCCATGGTTCAAAAAAAATTATTTTTTTAATTCACTTGACAACTTAGTGCTTAACCCCTAAAGGACCAAGACATTTTCCCCTCAAAATCACTCCTAAACTGCCATTTTCAGTGCATTCAACACGAAATGATACAAAATGTTTTTTCTGAAAATTTAACCATAGGGTCTTGTACTAGAGTTGTATGAGAGTGTGTGGTGAAAATTTTGGTAAGTTTGACTACACGGATTGAAAGATATCAGCCTTTCAAGTGAGACATAATCTCTTTTTGAGGTCATACTAAACACCTTCAACAAACTTTGACCACCTTCTATGGCAACTTTTTGCACTATGGGCCGTGAGTTTATTATGTTAACATGAAAAGGATCATGTTAGGCACATGTGCACCAAATTTTAGAAGTAGAAGAGGTGTAGTAGATGTCCTAAAAAATCCTGCAATGCAACTATGTGCTGAGAATCAACAATACACTTTAATTTTTGCATATATCATATCCTTCTCAAATTTTTGAAATTCACAAATCTATATGATAGATGCAAAGATCTCAATTTCCTTTCCAAGAGGACATTTTCTTTCTTTGAATGGACAAAAACTCGAATTTCTATTGAATTTAGAAGTCATTAAAGTTTAGTGACAGTATTTGTCATATGTCACACTAAATTGTTGCACTATTTGTATATGTAAGTGAAAATAAATTAAACTTTTGAACCGTAAGTTGGAATTCTACGAAATTTGTGTCTACGCAAAGCTAATCAAAAGTTATCCATTCAGTAAAAAATCTCATAAAATAATGCCTAGAATTGAGAACGTGGTACCTTTCCCAAACTCAAAATGTCGCCCGAGGGGATTTTGGTCCTTTAGGGATTAAGAGACGATCAACATATCTTCCCCCAAAGGCCTTTTTTTAGGTACCCATACAATGAGGACCAGGAAGAATTGACCCCCTCGCTCATTCTTACCCGAGGTGGGCCCCCTCTTAATTGCATGGGGTCGTTTTTCTGGCCCTCTTATTTTTTGAGGTCCAGAGGCTTTTTTGGATTTTTTTTGACAAATTTGGGGCGTACGGCTATTGTTTATCCTAGAAGTCCCTCTCTTGCTATAAATAAATCCCCATCCAAAAACAAAATAGGGGCGAGGTTTGGCCCCACCACCTCGTGGCCCCCTCAGATAAGGACGAGGGAAGGGGTCAATTCTCCCTGGCCTACAATGAGGTCTTCAGATCCCCCCACTATAATTGAGTGGAGTATAGTGGTAGGCACCACGCCGGCATGGAGATTTGAACTCACAACCACCTCACGGGTGTGCCAAGACTCAAACCACTACTCCAAGGTTGTGGTGTGTAGACATATTATTCAAAGGCTCACATGTAGAATTAGCATTTCTAGTCAAATTTCAATTAAAAAACCTTATTTGACACTTCGTCACATATCTCAACGATTGATTTTTCTCGGAAGTACAGTATATGGAGTGCAAAAGAGTGGAAGCGTGTTGTTTGGGCAAATGAATCTACCTTTGAAACTAGAAAAAAATCTAAACAAAGTCATGTTTGAAGAACTGCATGTGAGCGCTATTCATCAGGTTGTATTGTTTCTACTTTTGAAAGCGGATGGACTTCTTTGATGATTTGGGGCGCATTTGTCGGAGGACAAAAGTCAAAATTTGTTATTATGCCTTAAAATAGACATTTTGCTAAGAATTTTGTAGAAGTGGTCTACGATGGCAAATTGGTTCATTTTATGGGTAAATTTCCAGAAGGAGTGCTCATGGAAGATGGCGCATGAGTCCATTGCGGAAAAATATGTGAAGAATGGAGACAAACACGTCTTCTTGACAAACACAATTAGCCTGTAAACTCTCTCGATCTCAATCCAATCAAAAACATCAAAAAAAAATCTAAAAGGTGTTGTATAACATTGCAATGCATGCCCTAGAAACTTAGATGGGTTAAAGGTACTTCTTGAAAGAGGGTGGAAGTCAGTCAGTGGTACAAAGCTCCTTCAACTATGTCATTCTATACCCTCCTAGTTACAAGCAATGATTGATGCTAAGGCAGGACATACTTGTTGGTAGATTTTGAATATTTTATTTTGTATGCATCTTTCGGCCTTAAAAGCTTCCACACAAGTTATCAATATAGAGATGATCTTGTATCAATATATTTAGAGTGAAGTATTAGTTTTTTAGCCTTAGGGACGGTGTCAAAGTTGAAAGTATGAAATGGTTCCTCGTTTGTTTCTCACAACTACACATGTTCGTAGATTTGGAATATTTTTCTTGTGTGGATATTTTGGACTTGAATTTTTTCACACATGTAATCAACAAAAAAATGGTCTCACACCTAAAATTTCATAGAAAAATAATTTTTTTTTCGATCCTTGAGAGGTGTCAAATTTGGCAGCCATGAAACTTTTCTCACAGCTACCCCATGTTGGTAGATTTTGATTATCTTTTTTTGTATCCACCTCCTAGCCTTGAAATTTGGCACGCATTTTGTCAAGAGAGATAATCTTGTGCTAAGACTTTCATGATAAAATAACAATTTATCAGCCCTCAAGAGAGTGTCAAAGTTGACGCAAAGTGGACACTATCCTCGTAATTGCAAAAACGTCAATTTGAATGTTATCCCACTGTATAATTTCAATGTTAAATATCTATGTTGGGAAAGTATGGATAAAAAAATGAGATTCAAGGTAGGAGACAACATTCTTGTTTGCTTATGCCATGCAAAATATTTGTAGTTATGATCTCTACAAAATAACAACAAAGAAATTTACTGTAGAACTTTGGGTGACAAAGCCAAATCCAATTTTTTAACTAGAAAAGGACTCAATGTTATTTTTACATTCTTTAATAAAGTAAATATTTATAGGTCCATATATTGGTTTGAAAGTCATTTCATTTTTGTACACATATCATCCACCAATCACTTGCCACCATTTTGTTAATGTAAAGATTCATAATCAAGTACATGTAAAAGAATTTAGAAAATAAAGAATTGGACCAATATGCACTTATAAGAGACCATACTATATCCTTTACAAATATAGCACCATGCACCTTATGTTAATCATAAATGTTTTACATTAAAAGTATAATATATAATAGTACTGAAAATCTAAATATTAACTTGCTCTGATGAGCGGAACAGTTTCTCAAGAGTCCAGTCCTTAACAGAGAATGGGCTCTGTTCTTGATCAGTAATCCTAGAATCTCTGACCGCGTGCATGGTGGCTCGCCTCTCTTGCATGCTTGCTTTCTACGTGCCCGACCGCCTTCGTATCAATGCCCTCGGGCTCTATTTCTACTTGCCTGCCCACGTAACTGAATGACATGTTCTTGAACCATCCACTAACTGCTTGACTTTAGAACTTCTAACCTTAATTGACACTTAACTGAAAAGTCGACCTACTAAAGGTATTGACATGTCAATCTATATTCAGGACGTATGTCCATAAGTGGCGGATATCAGCTTGTGCCGGATTTCAGCGCATCACTACTATGATAGGGTCGTAACTTCCAAATGGGTTTCAAACTCATTTATTTCTATATCCCTTACTGAGCAAGATACCTCTCATCAAGAAACTCACAAATTCTCCCACAAACTATTTGCAATTCCCTCATTTTGCTTAGTAAAGTCTCAAGGGCCTTGAACATACGGTACGCTACGGTCAGTTTCGGCAGGCCACTGCCGAAGTATTTATTTTTTTCTGTCACATTGATTCGACACAATGGATAACACATAGGTATTGCATGAGTATCACCTAGATCTTGTATGGGTGTCACCTTGGTATTACATAGGTATCGCCTAGCCAAATCTCTTGAAATTTCCAAAATTTTGGACAAGTCCCCATTTTGAATTAATTATGTACGAAACTGACCATAGCGTAGGGTATCTACTTTTTGCATATTACCTAGAGTTCTATTTTTGCATCATTGGTTCAATCCATGTTGAATTCATCGTTTTTCATAATGCATAGATTGTGGAGACATAATGTTGCAATAACTATGTATCGTACGTTCTGAAGTGGCACGTCAATCTTTTTCAATAATATGCGCCATCTTCCTTTGAGAATTCCAAATGACCTTTCGATTGCCATACGAGTGCTTGATTGAATGAAGTTCCAATGAGCTTTTCTTCTAGGCAAACCATCCTTCTCTTCTTTGAATGGGGAATAAAACTAGGAGGGCCGCATAGGATATGCACCATGACCAATAAAATTTAAAAAGTAAAAATGAACCTCTTTCTCTCTTCTTCCCAATTTCCAATTTTTGAAATAAAGCCCAATCATGAGTTTGTCCAACCCGTCCAAAGACGTAGTCTCAAAATTTGCAATTCGCATCTACAACCCCCTGAAGTAAACTTGTATAATTGCCTTTTCTGCAATGATATGCAATAGGATCATGAGATGGTGTTAGGATAGAAATACGGCTGCCATGATCTATAGCTTCTAACATGAGTAGAATGTCATGCATTGCCTCAAAATCAGAAGCAATCTCTTTCATCTTGGTAAGCACTGGTTTCTTTAAACCCAATGGTAGTAGATGAATCCTAATCGCTTCACAACATTCCCTCACAATCACTAAAGTTGTACTCAATCTATTCCAAATAAATCACCAATCATGACTAATGAATCCCTTATTCCTAATTAAAAAAGGATTACGCAAGCCTACATTCAATAGTAAGACTTTCTCTGAAATTTGTATTTTTTGTTCAAAACAAGCCCCAAGAGATTACTCAAATACTTGAACATAGATGAACTCACCCTCTTTTTATGGGACCCCATAAGACTATGCTCCAAAAATCCTCCATACCTTTGAAATTGCCAACAAGACCTCCTAAAGTCCACCATCTGTCCTTAAGCAATAAATACCGCCATTATTATCATTTTAACATTTTGTTAAAAATTGCAAGTTTTTGCAATGTCAAAATGCCCACCATAACATAGATCATTACCATGAAAACCAAAAGTAGAACAAGAATACGTTCCCTTCTAGAATCCATGGTTAAACAATGAGAGAGGAAAATTTCTAGAAAAATTGATCCATTCATCTGGTAAGAAATAATTAGAATATTTGCAAATGGTATGGGGTTTGGCTTTGGACTTGGCCTTTGGGGCTTCACACTATGACCGGCCAAAGGCTAAAATTTGTATGTTTTCATGTATTTTTTTAGCCCAAAAGTTTGGCCTCTAGCCATGGTTTGGACTCAAATTTTAACGGTCGACCTCTTGACTATGCCCGGTGTGAAGCTGCTCTTAGAATTCAACATGGAGGTACAACTGGGTTGGCTACCAATTTGGTTAATGATTTCAATTTTCAATATGTCAATGACACAACCTCATTGGATTTGACTGTGATAATTGAGAGATTACTTGGATCTTCATCATCCAATTTGATCCTCAAAATGAGCATTTATTGTAAGAAGGAATTTGTTTACTAGAGATTTATAACCAATTGGATATACCACTCAATTAAGTTTAAGAACCAATAGGGTTGACTGACAGAAAAAATAGTGAAATCGAGTTATCTATTTTGAGAAATACGATTGTGGGTGTAGTGACTGTCAAAACCCAATTAGCATTAGTAAATGTAGGCTTATACCAATTGAGAGATACAAGGTAGTTACTAATAAATTGAGTTAAAAATTCCTTTAGAATATATTATAAGCCTCCCAAGATCTAGTAAGTCTACTTCTTCTAGTGGTGAGAGTTCATCTATAAGTATTACATTATCATTGGATAATAATTTAAAAGACCAATTATTAAACATTGATACCACAAAATCTTTTGATTTTTGGTCTAATAATTGATCATTGCAAACTGAACCTTTATTACCATTACCTTCATCTAGAGGTGAACCAAATAGGACTATCACGAAAGGAAAAATGATCAAATGCGGAACTAAGAGCCCAAGTCAATGTATTGCCAATAGTTATGACACATTGCCAAGCAATTGTTCGGCCTTTCTCCACCATACCTTTTTCGGTATACTATGGCCAACCAAGCGTTAATTCCAATAGGCATATCAAAGAGTTTTTAACTTCTTGTAATGCCAATAGTGCTAGGCATGAATTCCATCAATTAGCAATTTTTCCTAGTACTTTGCAAGGTTTTGCTAGAGATTGGTTTAACTAGAAAAGTTTGGAGCTTTAGCCAATTGGGCTAATTTGAAAAAGACCTTTTTGGAGACATTTAGACCACTTGCTTTTAATGGCCAATTAATGGATCAACTTGATGATTCAGTGAATCAAGGTGAAACTATTGATCCCTATCATGGTAGATTTAGTGACATAATAATGAGAATTCCTTAAGATCAAGTGATTTCTGATGAGGTGAAACTAAGGATCTTTGTTAAAGGATTATCACCTTCTAGGTTGAAGACTAGTATTTAAGAAGGTCAACCAACAAATTTGGCTGGAGCTTACAGTAAGGCTACATTATGAAAGAGACCATACATGAGGATTTATTGGAGGTGGTTGTCCAAATTGTTTGAGTTAGAGGCATTGGATGAGAACGGAAAGGGGTGCTACAAATGTATGAAACCTTCATGTACAATACTGTCATTAGCTAGGTCAAGTTAGGTTAGCTTACGGTGTCGTGAAAAAAATCAGTAGATGTTGTAAAAGGATTAAAAAAAGAGGGGAAGAGAATGGTTAGGGCCGAAGGTGAAGACATGACTAGCGGATTCATCCTCAATTACGCAGTCATACTTCACCAAACAACATCTTTATCTTAGAGGATCTTTTACTGCCTCTTGTCACTAGCTCAGGGCTTAGGAGCGTCCACCAACTGGTTTTCCTGTTGATTCCAGCAGCCCCCTGACCACGCGTGCGCCAGCCGCTCTGACAAGCCAAGGAATCAAACCCGGACCGGCGAGGTGCAACGAAATGTTCAGCCAGCCGAACTGAGCCGGGGTCGATGACAGTACGTGGGCTCTAATGGTATTTAAGCCATTTTCTAACGCTTCTAAGATTAAAAAATCTAAAGAGAGTGTTATGGTAGTTTAGTTTGTGGTAAAAGTAAGAAATGCTAGTATTTAGAGTCAAGTTAGAGGGAAGAAAATAGGGGCAGCTACTTGTTGACATTGTAGATAAGAGATAAGAGGGAATCTAGGCTTATGTGGGAAGTTATGGGCAAGAATTGGAGGTAAATTGACTTAGGTGACCAAACTTTGGTCAAAGAAGGAGGCTTGAAGGCGTGGGCAGATGTTAATTCTTGACTTTCTTGTCCTTCTCCCCCGCTCGAGCTCTTCTCCCCAAGACTACAAATAGCCTCAGGTTTCTGCTTGTTTCATCGCGAGTTTTTAGAATTTGATTGTCAGTTTTTAGAGTGTTGTTCCTCTTGTTGTTAGCTTTCCAGTGATGTATCACACGCTCCAATCAGAGTTGTAGTGGAGCTGTGGTGCGGATTTGAATAAAGAAGGGTTTAGAAATTGAGGCAGTAATGTAAAAATACTTTGAAGGAGTGGTGTTCCGCGATCATTGTGAGTTTGATAGTGAGATTTTGAAGGTAGTATTACAATTGTCTTAGGAAGCTTGTGTTAAAATCTTAGATCCATTAGGACTATAATCTAAAAGTTATGAGGTAATTTGTAACCGGGGTTTTGAGAGGGATTCAAGGGCAGAACTTGGTATAAGGAAACTACGCTTTGGGAGATTATTAATAGAGTCTTTAGGATTGATTTTTGTGGAAGTGTTCTTTGTTATATGAGTGACTTATGTACAAATTTTGAGATATTTGTCTGTAATAGAATAGGAGTGATGAAGAGTTGAAGTAGGGGGGGTCCTGATATTAGAGGCAGAGGAGTTTGAGGCCATGGATCTTGTTGAAAATTGATCCAGTGATAGTGAAAATTGGTACTTAGCTTCTTAACAAGATTATAAAGGTTGTGTCAAAATCCTAGAGTCATTGGATTTGTAGATAGAAAGTTATGTGAAAATTAGTGGTGGGATTTTTAGGGGCAGCGTTTGAAGATGGGAACTCCTAGATTAAGAATGTTATGGAGATAGACTAGAAGCAAAAGATAAGCATAGTAGCCATTTTTTATGTTTGTTGAAGCCATACATACAAGATAAGTCTTGCACTTAACTACCTAAATGCAAAAAAGACCATGTGTTTCCTAAAGCAAAGTTTCTCAACACGACAACGGCTGCGCCGCTACGCTCCACTTTGATCACAACACCAACATGTATTAATAAGCTTTCGCTCCACTCTCAATAGATCTTCTCTTGATCACCAGATCTAACAGGTGCCCAACACATTGAGGCAATCCAATGGCCACGGAAGGTGTCGTTTGAGAAGAAGCACAAGAAACATGTGCTTCAACTGGGCATGTTAGTTTTATCGCAAGATGCACGGAAACTTGACTTTCCAAGTAAGTTTGATGCGGTGTGGCATGGGCCTTACCTTGTGAGGGTAATCTTTACAAACAAATTGGTGCAATTAGAGACCTTAAACAGTCATTTGTTTCCCTTGTTGTAGACTTGGATGACTCAAGTGGTTGGGCTCAATGTCTATATGATTGACTTAGTTCTTTGAGAAGGCTTTGCTTGTAGCCATGGAGAATTTGGTCGTAACACAATGCATCGTGATATTCTCCATCATGCATGCATCCACACTCTAATTGTTTAGAAACCTCAACAATGAAGAATTCTTTGAAGAGATTATATGAATTTGTAGAGCGAGGCACCTATGACATTTGTGGGAGTCTAAAACTCCCAACTTGGTCGCCCCTACCAAAAAAATTAGTTAGAATAGAGTTTTTAGTATTAGTTAACTAGAAAATTAGTTAATATTGTGTGAAATTAGATTAGATAGCGAATAGAGAAAATAGGAAAATGCTTAAGTAGTTAATTAGGATTATAGTGGTGATAAAACCAGGTCTTAAAATCACTAATTTAAGTCCCGGGAAACAATTTCAAAAGACTCCCGGGAGAGATCCCGGACGTAAGTCTAAAATTACTGCTTAAACCTAAATTAACTAGTTAAGTTTAGGAGGTAGTTGGAAGTAGTTGAGTTCTTGTAGATGCTAATTCTTGTTTGAATTAGTAGTAGTGGTAGAGAAAAGAAAAGAAAAGACCAAAAAGAAAAAGATAAATAAAAAAGAAAAATAAAAGGAAAAGATTTTTTTAAAAAAATTTTAATTAAAAAAATACATACCCGGGTTGATACCCGGGTATGAGATGATACCCGGGTACCCGGATATCACCCGAGTAGCAGCCCGAGTAGCTCCAACCGTCATGGCCAACCCCTTCTTTCCGAAGTTGGACCCTTCTTCTCCAGAAGTTCTTCTTCCAGAACTCTTCTCTCTCCCCCTCCTTCTCTAAAATCTTCCCCCCCCTCAAATTTTCTCCTCTATCTCCCTCTCTAGTTCTTTCTCTCTCATAGGTTCTCCCTCACACTCTTTTTAATCTTTGTTTGGAATTGGGGTTTGAAGAAGTAGTCAAAGAGGTGGTGCAACAAGGAGTTACAACTAGGGTTTCAAGAGGAGGTAGCACAAGAGGTTTGAAGAGGAGGTAGCGCGAGCTAGGTTTGAACAAGAGGTGCGCGCGTTCTAGATTTATTGGAGAATTGACCGGTGGAGAATTTTAGGGTTTGTGGAAGAAGAGGAGATTAGTGGCCAAAGCGAGAAGATAAAAGAGACAAAGAAAGGAGGCTGCGGGTGCAACAACAAAGGTGACTCTTACCCATGTTGGGTTTTTTTTTTTGTTTTTGCGAATTTCTTGTTTGTGAGTATTTTCCTCTCTTTTCTATCGGGGTGACTCCCCAGTAATATCCTCCCCGGTCTTGAGAAAAAGTTCCCTAGGGGTCTTCATCTAAACCTTATTGTGTTGTTTACATGTGTAGTTGTTGTCGATTGTCTTAGCCTAGTGGCAAGTGGTTATTTTGAGTTGCCTCCATCCTCCTATCATTTTAGGTCTTGCCCACAATTCCTATCTTTTTCCCGGCTTCCCGGTCAACCGGGAAGAACCTCTTTTCTTAGTCCTTGTTTCCAAAGTCCTCTCCTAATTACGATTATATGTGCCCTTGTGTTGTTAGTATGTTGCTGGATATGTGCGACACCTATATCCACATATTCTAGCAAAGTGTTCCGGAGTTGTTTACCGGTTGACCGGTAGACTTGTGTTTCCGAGCCAGACCGGAGTTTGTGACAAATTAATAGGGAGATTGGTGGAAGTACAAGCACTTGGAGGATTTTGTCCACCTCGGACAACATGGCTCTGCCGGTGAGTCGGGTGGATTTTCCATCCTCCAAAGAGTGGGACGTGAAGGTCTATGAAAGAAAAAGAAACCTCCCGGTAACTACAACCAGGTTGGAACCGGTAGACCTCCCTTCCTCAACCCCGGAGTCCTTGGTGAAATCTTCTGTGGCCATATTGATTGAGCTTAAGGAGACTCCGCGTCTATCTATAGATACACTCAACCTTTCGGTGGATACCGCCACTCCACCAGTAGACCTCTCGGTGGATATTCCCAATCCACCGGTAGACCTCCCGGTTGAGACATCCGACTTTCCGGGGGATTCTCTTGACCATGTGGGTACTTCCAGACGTAGTGCCAATCCCTTTACGTCTCAATCGGAAGAGTTCCGGTTGAGTCTTTGTTATATATTATGTATTGATTTACCTCACCGAATGGTAGGATATTGTTTCAAGTTGCTAGAATTAAACACTATGGTGAGAGTAGTGATGTCGATGGGGCCCCATTGCGCACCCGGTCACTACCACTTGATGTGGTTTATCCGGCTACTTACTTTTGTTAAAAAAAGGTTCATCGGTCATGGAACCGGGAGTCTTCCGGTTTACCGGTCTACCGGTAATCCGCCGGTGACTGGGCTACTTTTGATTTTAGGATCTAGATGTCATTTTGTCCTTTAGTGGATCTACTTTTGAGGGTAGCTATTGACTTTAGTGCACCCTCTAGATGTCTTTTTGTCCTTTTGGGGGCTAATTTTGGAGGATAGCTATTGACATTAGTGCACTCTTTAGATGTTATTTCCACCTTTTGGGGATCTAGTTTTGGAGGGTAGCTAGTAGCCTTTGTGTACTTAAAGGCCTTGGGCTCTTATGTTATGTACTCTTCTCTTTGTTGATGTGCTCGTGTCTTGCCTTCATTGCTTGTGTCTAGAGTCTTTGTTGAGCTTGTATGAGTAGACCGGGAGAGAGTTGAGTCCTCCTAGTGTGTCTTTGCTAGGTGTACAAGGTTGTGACTTGTTGTGTGTTAAGTGATTAAGTGTGAGTAGAGACATCCCGAGGGGCTAGGATATCCAGGTTAGATAGGTAGAGTGAGGTCCGGGACTTATGCTCTAGACTTTTCACCGGTGGGACCGGGAAGAGTTGCTTTACCGGATGGGATCCGGAAAGCGCACGGCTATGTATGATAGCCTCCCTTAAGTGGGAAGTGCTCGGATTGGTGGGGAGTAGGGGGTGACATCCCCCTTCTCTCGGTACACCGGGAGACATCCCGGTTAAGTCTGAGTCCGGAGAATTCCGGGATTATTACCCTTGCAGTGGATGAGTTCCGACGATCCCCGTGGAAGGTTGTTTTGCTCATATGATTTGTTTAGTACTAACTTGTTTTGAGTCTTGTATCTTCTTGGTTTGATTCATTGGGTGTGGTTGTAGTTGGAACCCGGGCTTGCGTGACTGGTTTACCGGAACAAGTTCCCGGTAGATTGTGAAGACAGGTAAACCGGCTGCGACCTTATTAACTCTTTCAAGGTGTAGGGTTAGATTGTGGATATTGTGGCCTCTGGATTGTGAGAACGGAGGGCAGTGACTTTCCGGGCACTGTAAAAACTTACCGGAAATCTACTCTAACGCTCAACAGAGTTTAACTGAAACACATGTAATTACTTGTTACCGGTTACTAAGGTACCGGGGAAGCCATCCTTCGGGATGTGCCGAGGTATTATGTATGAATTGTTGTTAAGATTTAAAGAGTTTGATGCACGATAAAAATCCCTAGAAACAATCTGGTAAAGTGGGCTTGCTTAAGGTTAATTTCGGTTAATTTTGAGAATAACAAACCACTAGACTACGACAACATTGGATATCAAAGGAGGGGCACCATTCTTTCTATGAAGGAGGTGTTGCCTAATGTGATTTGTTATCAGAAGGCAAAGAATATTTCAGAAACTATGTCATTTACCTATCAAGGATAATGTACTAATATACAAATATGATAGTTCAAATTATAAGAACTTATGTTCGATTTGTTCATTATCTTGGTACTATTATTAAAATAAATTTATTTATAACCATACCATTTAAATGAAAATTTAAAAATTGACTTTCAATAAAAAAATGTATTAAGATTGTTAAATATTAATGGTTTGAAATCCATGGCTTTTCTTTTCTACATTAGACTATAATGAAACCAAATCAATGAATCTTTTTCTTTCCTCAAGATCTTTCACTAGATATCAAATGTGCTCAAATGTGAGTAGAACTTAAGAAAATCTTATCATCATTGATTTATAAAATGAAAAAAATATTAACTTTGATATTTAGATGCTAAAGGATCTTCTTTTTAATATTGATTCATATCTTTAATTGAAAGAAAATATTTTCACAAGTTCTTCAATGTCATCACGTATGTAAAAGAGAAGATTTTCAACTTCCTTGACACAAAGTTAAAATACCACATTTTAAAGAAAACCCACAAAGATAAGGCCCATATCAAGTTCTTTCATTTGAAGTTGTCAACTAAGGTATTACCACTAGTCACTTATTCATTTACCAAGATCCAACATAGATCTACACATAACAAAATCTAATATACAAGACCTACATAACAAATTGGCTAAAACTTCCTCATGTATTGACAATGGACTTTGTTGTATTTGTCTAGAATGCATCTCATGGTCCTTTATGCCAATCCAAACAACTTTTACATCTCTTCAAACCGTAAGACAACAACCCACATCTCTTTCCATCAATCACGTAAGAAAAGTGATGGCTGCCACTATTTCTAAACTACACCTCATTTGTCTTTAAAGGACTAAAGGTTGTCATTGTACTTTACTATGTTGCTCTATATTCCATGTCATGTTAGGCCTATTTTAACAACCTCAACATCTCATCAACCTCAACCTCAACAACTATTCTCAGGTATAGACAGTGGACTTTGTTGTATTTGTCTAGAATGCATCTCACGGTCCTTTATGCCTATCCAAACAACTTTAATATCTCTTCAAATTGTAAGACAACAACCTTACATCTCTTTCCATCAATCACGTGAGAGAATTGATGGCTCTCTTGTCTCTAAAGGTTATCATTGTACTTTATTATACTACGCTACAATCCATATCATGATCCATTAGGCATATCCACAATTCACCTCTCTCCATCAATCTCATGAAACAAAAGATGGTTGCCCACTAGTACTAGGGTAGAGGCACCCAATTTCAATCTGCCACCTATTCCGATCAGTAGAGTATGCATGGCATGGTGCATGAAAATGGTAAATGCATGAAATGGTACATGACGCAACTCAAAACTGATAACTCAAAATTTGAAAACCCGAGTCACTATCGGCATTGGATCATTAAGTGTACAATTTTGGGTTGCTCCACTTCAATTGAGCTCTCATTGATGGCCTTGCCTCAAAAGTCAAACAAGGCCGATCGGCATTGGGTACCGTCCATGAGTTGGTTATCCATGCATATCTTCTCTTTTACTCACTTTCACTTGTTGGCATTCGGTGAAAGAAGGCACCAAATCTCACCTACTCTACAGTTTGATTATGGGCTCCAATGGTTTTGGGCTTTTAAATTCTACATAAATGTTTTTGACATACAATGTCATTTGAGTCCCCAACTAGCTTAAGTGATCGGAATTGGGTGCCTCTACCTTAAATTGTTACTAACCACCTAAACCAAGTAATTCTATTTTGATTAGTTTTCATCTATCATTGATAGAATACATCCAACACTTATTTTGATTGGTTTTTACAACCTTTGAGAATGAAGGAGAGGGCATGAACCCTAGCCACTTTTTTATCGCATATTTAGTGCTATTAAGGACTGAGTTTAGTAATTATGAACAAGGGAAGCAGCCAAAGTTCTCTATATCTTTGCCTTACTCTACATATATCTCTAAAAAATGTCATTGTCGTTCCATTCAACAATACAAGAAGAAAAGTTCTTGAGAAGACAAATATTATCAAATGGTATATGTTTATGATAAAACTAATTTACAAAATTTTGAAATTGCTATTGGATGGAAGTTTAATGTTGCTTTATTAGTCTAGATTAAGACCAAACGTGTGATTACATGTCATAAAACTTCAAAACTTTTTGTACATTACAGCTACTAATGGCTATAAATAACTCTGCACGGTATTGAACACCAAGTCTATTGTGATCTCGCTAAACTTACCAACTCTCCACATTTTTCCTCAGATTCTTACGCCAAAATTTCTTGCCAACATCCTCGTCAAGATTTCTTGACACTAAGCAAGAAAAACATTTTCCCCCTCAACAAGCGCCTGTAAGAATATATATGTTTTCGTCCACCTTTGGTCCTTCATGTCAAATAACACCATCTCCGGTGAATGGACCCCCTGAAGGCAGGCACTAGACTAGTAAGTGGCCACAGAGCCGGGTTGAGGTGGAATTACTGAAATCCGAATGGAAAGAGTATCGCATGGGCTCCTCAGACGATTCCATCTTCACCCTGCAACATGTGTAAACCGACACCAAGTGAGGATAAATCAGGCAGAAACTACGTTTAAAGAGTCCTGGTTTTTATGTTCCTGAATGAGAGTAAGGTTGAGGAAGCTTACGTGAGGGAAGAATCGATGTGGCACTTGTGAAGCTGAAAAGCTGGAGTAATGCGTGTGCCGCAGCTGCATTGAATACCCGCCCAGTTGAAGTTACCGAGCCTGGCGTCACACTTGACACATTGGAGCTTTCCTTCGCACACCCCGTCTAGCACTGCAGTGACCGAGTCGGACGAATGAGGGAACAAAAATGAGTAATATGAGGTTTTCTAAAGAAAATGGATGAGACTTGACAGCTGTTATATGTCAACTGGAGAAAGTTTACATGGAAGTTGAAGAGGTGGAGCTCTTACCTTGATTCATCCACTGCATGGGCTCAACGAAAAGAGATGTGCATGCAGGGTCGTCATCCTCGCCACCCCAACGCTGGACACCACGCCGTCTCCACCTGAAAGAGCTCTCACCAGACATGGTTTCGTGAGGAATCACATTCTCTTGACAGGCAATTACTCGCTTGCACTTTTTGCAAGAGTACTGCGCAGCAGAGGCCTGTGAAGAAGACACTCCAGCATCTTCCTCGGACTCATTTGTGCTGACCCCCGGATCGGCAGCATAACGAAAGCTTTCGATCTTCTCCCCCCTCCCAAAGGCTTCGCCTGGAATGCAAACAAACCCGAACAGGACCCTCCTATTAATGCCTTGCTCCGTTCTAGGTGAAGCAAGCAGAGCTGCTTGCCTCGTCTATTGCTACTACAGGAAGGTTAACAGGTACTTACCGAGATTCTCGAGATGAAACTTCTTGAAAGAGCGGTTCCTTCGATCCACAATGTAGCCCATTTCTTCAAATAATTGCAACTGCACACGCGTCCAGAACAATTCCCCCTGTATTAGTATTGTGGTGGGGTTTAAGAAACAAGGTGCTTGACGCTGGACCATGTATGCTAAGTCCATGAAAGAGAATTGTATTATGTTTCAATTGATTGATTGCACCTTAGATACCAGGAGACCGCATAAAATAAGATTGTTGAATGATATACCTGCTCCATGAACCCATAGTTCGGGTACACTTTGCTACTCGCCTGGTGTAATGATGCTAGTGCCTCTGCATATCAAAAAATCAAATTTAAAAAATTCAGCTGCTAGTTTTTCAAGGACATATTTCATGTACCGTGATACCTTCAAAACAAACTACTGCAACATACAAATCTGATTATATCTTAAATACCTTTAAAAGAAAACAAACCCTGCGAATAACTTCAATTTCACAAAATCAGCGGCATGTGTAGATTTCCATAGCACGCAAATTAAGATGCAGACGACATGAAACCTCATCCCGGATCGAAAAAGAAGGAGAAAGGAGCGTACCATCTACAGTGCACCGATCCAACCGCATCAAGTACGCAGTTATGACAGCTGCACTGCATTTTTTGACAAAAAGCGAAAGGTTAGCCAATCCTAAACGAAGGCCTCGAAATCAGAATAATCGTAACACGAATTCAGAGTGGCAGAGAACTGCATCTATCGAGGACGACAACGTTGCGGATGAACTCGCTCAAGTGTAACCGATATTTTCAATAATCCTTGTAAAAATTAAAACGAAGCCGAAAAGCAACCTAGGGTTTGTAAACGCGCTCGTGACGTCCATGCACTTGCCTGCGGGAGACTCCAGCGACGCAATGCACGAGAATACCGCCAGCGCTCCTGCCTTTCTCAATAAAAGCAAGGCATGCCTCGAGATGGTCCAACAGATTCTGCGATTCAATGTCACGAACGGGCACAATTTTCCTCTCCAGCTTCTCGACCACCAGGTTCGCGACATCCACAACCTCATGGCTGTCCGCTTCCGCGCCGGCTGGCTTCTTGTAATCCAGCGGGTCCATGTTCGGCGTGATGAGCGACAGCATGTGCGTCACCGGTGCATGCGCCGAAGTCAAAACCTTGGCGGCGTCCTTAATGTTGCCTATATACAACCTGTCCCGCACTTTCTTCATCTTCTCCCAATTTCTCTACCAAAATTACGTCTCTCTCTCCACCGTAGCTCCCACAACGCAACACTCTCGCTCGTCTTTCCAACACTCCTCTCGCTTCAACCCCCTCGAGAAAACAGACAATCTCTTCTTGAAACAAAAAAGCTAAATTAACACTCCATTCCGAATCGAAAAAAAAACCAGAAACAACACCAAAAAACAAAAACACAAAAACAGAATCAAAAGCTCCAATCACCTCCTCCTCTCACAAAACAAAGCCTCTCTAAACAACACAATTCAGTCACCGGTTGCCTTCCACTCCATCCTCACAGAATTAACTCCAAAAAACAATAAAAAAAAATTCTTTCCACTACTCACAATAACTCCAACAAGCAAACTCACCGAAAATTGCTAAGCAAACTCACAAAAAATGCTCGGAAAACTCGCCAAAATGATAAATGAAATATGAGCAAGAAGGCGCGCTGTCGCTTTGTATCCGTCGGGTTCTAGGAATGCTGTACATTTCAGAAAGTGTAGTTTCCTTGGTGAGGGGGACGGTAAACGAACCTGACCACAAATCCGTCAATAGTTCCAAATCTGACCAGGAAGTAGACTCTACCATCTGAATCCGTAGATGACCGAAATGTTTGACCGTTGAAGAAGAGGATCGCAGACCTCGAAGCGCTTGGTATCGTATATCTATGTTTCTGGAACATTTTTCTAGGGAGGGACCTAGATATGAGATAGCTGGGGTTATATTTCCGTTATCAGTGGCGTGTTTGGCGCGTCTTCTGTTGCTTCGGATAGGTTTACAGTTTTGCTAGTTTGATTCTAGTGATGCTTGTTTAATTAGTAAGCAACTAGTAGTAAATATATATAGTATTACTTTTGCTTAATTAACATGATAATGATGTAAAAGTATAAAATAACAATTTTAAAGTAAAAGAATGAAGTAAAAATATCAAAATAAAAGTGTGAAATTTAATCCTTAGTTGAGTCCCTCTCAAGTATTTGTCATCACGGGCTTCATCCCCACCCTTTTTATTACTCAGAGAGACAAGTATGAGAAGTAGGAACATGTGATTGTTGTCTACAATTGTACTTTTTCCAGGCTTGAAATCGTTTCTTTTTTATTGTATTTTCTCATTAAATTTTAGCCCTTACCCCCTAAATGACACAAGCCCCAAGCTGGAATTTGGGGCACGTTCCTATGGTTGCAATTCCTTGAAATTTTGTTTAAATATGTAAGAAGACGAGATGTACATAGGAATATAATTTTACTTCTCATTGGACCTACAAGAGAAAAGGTATGTCATCTTAAAGAAAACCTTCTCGAGAGCAGGCACGTCAGGCAACTCTAAAAACTTTTGCAAGAACACTCTATTAAATGTGAGGTTTTCATTGTCGGAAAGTAATATTTTTTATTCATATTGTCAAAAAAACAAATTCTTGTCTACAATGAAGAATAGCATCATAATCCAAGTTAATCATCGTTGGGCAAGGTTCCAAAAACTTCTACTTTTCTAACATAAAACTTAGAGATCTTTATGTTTTCTACTTTTATTTTTTCCACAAAACATGTGGTGTATTTGACCGTATGGGTTATCATTCTGAAACATAATAAGCTCACAAAAAAATAAAACGTGGATTAGCAAGTATTTGAACCTCCCACTCCTTGCAAATTGTTTTGAATATGCAACGCCCCATTTTACCTTTAAAAATTGGTGTGCAAGGAATTAATATCATGCTTAAACATGATGGTAATAAACTTAGACCTTGTATAGTGCAAAAATTAGACACCAAGTGAAGCCAAAGTTTGGTGATCTACTCTATGCAAGGGAGAAAATGAATCCTTCTCACACTATAATCTTCCAGTCTATGTGTTCAAAGTTTGTGAGTATGTTACTTAACAAGTCTTAATTCTTAATTGAGATCCTACGGTTAAAACTAGAAACAAAAGATTTTGTTTTGTTCCTTACTCATTGCACAAGAATCATCAATTTTGGATTGTTTCTGGTGTGAAATTGTCAAAGAAATTTACAGGTTAAGTCAGTGGTTATACGACATCCAACCTTGCAAAACCTCATCTCCATTCCAAAGACACATGCTTTCTTCGTTTGTGGTCTTTCCACCCAACAGTGACAATGATGCTTGTGGTGAAGTTGGAGTAGTTCATTGTTCAATGTAAGTTAAGTCCAAGCTTGCCTTTGTAACTAGACTTGTTAGCTTGATGACAATGTCAACGAGGATAAAAGTCAAACATTGAGGTGGCAAAAAAGATCTCAATAAAACGATGCCTGTTGGTAAAACTGTTTTTTGAAGATCGGGATGAGGTTTATCCAATTCACGTACTAGCAAAATCAGATTATATTGTACCTACTCCTTTGTAACAGCCATCCTTAGTTTCAATAACATATTTGGTTTCCATGACACTATGTGGGTCCCATGCCGAGAGAAGCGGATAAGGGAAGCAAATTTGTGGGGATACCAAGACCCACACAATTCACATGGAAGGGTAAAATGCACCAATCTTAAGTGGGTTTGTATGACGTTTGGAGGAGCACACCATGCCCATCGTGATGGGTGCTCTTGCTTCTACTTCCGGCAACGGGGAATACTTTTATTGATGTCCATGGATTACTACTGAAGTGGTTCTCGAAAAGTCTCTAAAGAAAAGGTCGGGATTGGGAAACAAGTGTAGAACTTGGAGCCATGCAAAGCTCAAGACGTATTATCTGCCATTCACATGTTTGTAGTGATCAGGATCAAAAGTGAATCTCCAATGGCAATGATGTCTGCACTTCTTGTCCTTTCCAGTTTAAAAATCTAAGTTTACGCTTGTGGAGAATGGTCTCATGATTCACTTATCTACAAGGAATTTTTTTATTTGAACCCATGGGGAAAAAAATTGCTTTTGAAGGAAGTTAAACGGTGCACGTTTTGAAATAGTGCCAAGTGTGAAAAAATGACGTCTTTGGCATTATTCTGGTGACGCCACAGTTGTGAGATGACATAGAATTTTTCGAGTCATGCAACACACGCATCACATACTTTTGCATGCAGGTGTTTCCAAAAACATTAATACCCTCTTATGATTTCTTTTTTCTTGTTATAATTTTGAGAGAGAAAGGAACTTAAGGGCTCTGGCATGATGTGTAACTTGTTGGTGACATAGAACAATACAATTAGTGCAACTCAGAGCACCAAGATGATGTAGAATATGTAATCAATCCCATTTTCAACCCTAAAAGCCCGTGACAAATTCACACCAAAAACACTTCAAAATTGTTGATTCTAGTGCAATGAGTAAGGGAAGGAAATAAAACCTTATATTTGTCCTTTTGACCGTAGGATCTCTATAAAGACTTACTAAATAACATACGCAAAAAAATTCATACACTTTGACCACACGGATTGAAAGATTATAGAGTTTGAAGTGAAGAAATGGTTGCTTTTCTTCCCTACGTTGAGTGGATCAGCAGACTTTAATTGCAATTGGTATAGAAATTTTGCACTATACAAGGTCTAAATCTTTTACCATTTTGTTGAGCATGATGTTAGTTCTGTATACACGAATTTTTAGAGGTAGAGATGGGGTGTAGCATATTCGAAGCATGATGTTAGTTCCGTATACACCAATTTTTAGAGGTAGAGAAGGAATGTAGCATATTCAAAACAAGTGTGCAAGGAGTGTAGGTTCAAAAATCGTCAATTCATGATTTATTTTTTGAGAATTTCATATGTTTTAGGATGATAATCTAAACGGTCAATAACACCACATATTGTTGTAGAAAAAAAAATAGTGTAAAATATGAAGATCTCTAGGTTTTATTCAGAAAAGATGAAGTTTTTCTCCCTGCTTGCCTGAATTGTGTAAAAATATTTGACTTCAGTTAAAATGTTTTTTAAAACTAAATACAAGAATTTTATTTGACATCTAAAAAGAAGGCAATATTCTTTACATGTCTGGAAAATCTCAATGTCAATAGATACTTCTAGCAAAGTATTGGAGCTGCCCGGAGTCCTCATTTCTAACTTTGAGTGGTACTAACTTTCAAACCATGAATCCAATAATAATAATAATAAAAATATCTCCATGGAGCTCTTATCAGGGACAATCTAGTATAAAGTTTCCGAAAAATATATATTTTTTCGAATTTTAGGAACTGCCCAAAATCCAAAACGTACGCCCGACGTACACTTGGGCTTTTAGGGGTTAACTTAACTCCAGAAGGACCAATGGTCCCAAAATGGGCTTTTTTGAAGGTTCACTCAGGTTCCTACGGTGTCAAATTATAACATTATACTCTATAGATTTGATAACGTGGATGGGCATTAATTAAAAACTTTGTGGAAGTACAATCTTTCCTTAATCCCACATTTGATGAAAAACTTAAAAGTGCCTACACTTTAAATGGGAAGTGTAGGCATGGTAGGCATGGTACTATTGAAATTGAATAGCATTACTATAGAATTTGAATACTATTCTAAAGTTGGTATTTAATGTTAAGCACCATAAATGACTTGTAAATGCTATAAGTTTTATTTCTTGATGAACATTTGTATCCCCCATGTTTTCAATGATTCTCCTCTACATATAGTATAAATAGTTATGCTCTTAGTAAAAATCCGCATCAAAAGTAAAAACTTATAGCATTTATAAGTCATTTATTGTGTTTAACACTAAAAACCAACTTTGGTGTAGTCCTTTAGAGCTGAATAGTGCACTTCTTTTAGGTGGGTAGATGTGAAGGAAATTTTATGGCAACCCTCATTGTGTTTACTTAAGAAAATATTTTTCCTTGTAAGAAAAGGCACAATAATTATATCCGTTGTTTGCAAATTAATTCCAATTTTTGTGGTTTATCTAATAAATATAATTTATTTTCTAAGTAAATGGCTATTTTCTATACCCTTGGTCACTACAAGTGCATTTCTCTTATTTTAAACACCTCCATTACTCATGATTTCTTGCGTACAGTGACCTAATACAAGGTAGAACATAAATAGACCCATAAGATTTATGCAATGTGTAATGAGAAAATATGCCGTCATCTTGACTCAAAGTACGTTGATAGTGCCCGTACAGTGATGGATAAACCATATTGCACTCTTCAATACATGTATTTTACAATCCGTGCGGTCAAAGTTTACAAAACAAATTGAGTGTTCTTGCCGTGTTCAACTTTAAAATCCTAGGTTTGAATGTAATAAAAGGTTGTTTTAGTTAATCTTGCAATGTCTCATCTTAGAGAGGCGATTTTAATTTTTAGGGTACATGCAACTTTCAAATACCAAATCTGATTGCTACAACCTCCACGAAAGTGATATCCATGAATTAAAGTTGCCGCGATATGTATCCATTGTGTACATGATGTTTTGCATAATCTATCACAATCATTGAATCTCCTAGGTTTCTTCTGTCATTCTCGTCACTAAAGGGTTAAAAGAAGCCAATGTGAATAAAATGTCTTTTAGCTCCCCTACTAAATCAATGTCCACGATACGCCACAAAGAATTGTAAATAGTAGTTGTACCTAGATTCAAAATGCAATAGTAGGGGAGTAAGTTAGAGTAAGGAGAAAGAAAGGCTAGAGCCCTACAAAAAGAAAAACAATAAAATATGGGCTCCACCAAGTCACCCTTTTTCCTTGTGCTCAACTTTGGTGAAGGTGGTCTACAGTAACAATAATTTAATGAAAATAACCTTCGGCACCATTACAAAGAAGAATGTTTATCTAGCTACTATATGTTATGAACATTGGAAGGAACTAGCCACATAAGAAAGATAAACTTTGGTCTTCTTTGAAAGGGGGCCAACGTGAATAAAGTCTATGTTTGTTCGACGACTAAACTTATTTCCACATGACATAGATCAGTGGTATGGAACAAAACTAAATACATAGAAGATTGAGGCATTGGTACATTTAAAATTTAGACCTTTTGTAGTGCAAAACTTTGACACCGATTGAAGCCAAAGTTCGTTGATCCACTCAATCCAAGGAAGAAAATGAACCATTTTCATTACTTCATACACTATAATCTTTTAATTCGTGCGGTCAAAGTGTATGAAATTTTGTGAGTATGTTACTTAGCAAGTCTTAAGTAAGATTTTACAATCAATACCAAAAATAAAATTTATAGTTTCCATCCTTATTCATTGTACCAGAATCAACAATTTTGAGGTGTTTCTGGTGTGAAATTGCCACAGAAAATTAGAAGCTAATCCTTTAACCTTAAATGTTTAATTCAAAATCGTATATACATGTACATATTTACTTCGTATAATACAAAAATGCATTAAATTTTAGAAAGACTTACACCGTTGGATTGAAGAATCTAAAACAAACATCTTTCATTTGGAGGTCATTTCAATGTGTGAAACCTTATTATGTTCAAATACAACACCATATATGCAAAATATTGCGGCCACCAGTGGCACCTTTTGATGTTTAAGTGTTGAAGGTCTAAGAAGCCAAATTTAGATCGAAACATGAGGTTTTCAATGCAAAATTTTTGTATTTGTGTTGAGCTCAATCCAATGACACATGGCATTTCAAATTTAGATCATTATTGCACCAACTACATGTTTGAGAAGTTGCAAAATGGTCATTTCTCTACTACCATAATAAAAGGAATAACGGATATCATAGATACTATCATGATACCCATTGAAAAGGCGGGGTCACATAGAGGGAGGAGAAGTGTTATCTTGGTGGCAGGCGAGACCACCTTGCTTGCTACATGCATCACATGTTGCATCACTACTTGGACTTGCTTCTTCCATCTCTCAAATCCCATCCCCAGGCTCAAACTTGCATACCTTTGAAGAATCCTAGAGCTTTGGATTTAGGATTTAAAAGCTGCAACTAAAGTCGAAATGTTGCTAGAGGAGATTGCACTTTGTCCACAGACGATGAATCACGGTGGAGTACAAGTTTTGGGGAACAAGCGAGGCCAAATGTGGTGAAGCAACTTCAATTAGGGTTTATGTGAACATTAAAATATTCATTTAGGATGTTTTTCCAACTTGACAATGTGAATGGGATCAGTTTTCAAACAATTTTGGAAATAACTTGAGAATGTGAACTACTAAGGTTGTGAGATCTCAAAGGAGATTCTAATGGACGAGTGTGGTAAAAGTGACTCTTACTTAGCACATGTTTGGTTTTGATTGTAGAAGTCATGTCCAATCGACTTTGAATCCTTAAGTGAAGTCTAGAGAAGGATTCAAACACTTCACAACGTTAGAAATTGGAAAATCTTAAGAGTGCAAGTCAGAAGTAGAAAGCTTGAGTATAAGTTATCTTGAAGAAAATAGTATTGTTGAAAACTGTGATTGGTGTTCAATTCTAACTTTACCACACTCGACCATTTATCATTACCACACTCATCCATTTGTACTTTACCACACTCGTCCATTTATCATTACCACACTTGTCCATTTATCATTACCACACTCGTCCATTTGTACTTCAAGTAATAAAAATAATGATTATGCCAATTTGAAGTAGTCTGTTTGGATAAAGTGTTGGACTGAGAATATCAAGAGTCCAATTGTAGTTTTATCTATTAGATAATTTCAAACCAGGTGAAAGTGAATTGGAGTGAAATAGAAGTAATTGTATGTCGAATTAACCAAGTCAATCATGGTCATTGCAATGTGTCACGCATGCATCTTGCATCCATGCCGTGGTTACTTCTTGATTTGACTTATGTGGTACCATAGAGCAGAATCAGTTGAAAAGAGTTATTGTCTATTAGAAATTGGATCCACAAACTCGTGGAAATTGAGTAAGGGATTGAACATCGAAGGCGAATTCAACCAATTAGAAAATGTGATTGAAAAGATGGCTCCTGACACTAGGATAATAAATTATGAACAACAAATTAATCAGTTAATAAAATAAATGGATTTGCATCCATGAAATACAAGCATTTGAGTAGCAAGAATTAGTAATGCATGTTGATTAATTGAACTATGGATTTGGGGAGAAAGGGTTGTAGTGATGAGTGTAACATTACTTTAATTACAAAATACTTGGGCTACTAGATTCCTTAGATTAGACTTGCTACCTAATCTACTCAAGAGTTTAGTAGAAGAGACTTGGAATGATGATTTAAATTATAGACCAGATATTGCATGATAATAATAAGAATTATGATTGAATGATAGAATGATACGTCTTAATCGGAAGAGTCTTCCGATTTAGTCTTTGTTATATGTTATGTGTTGATTTACCTCACCGGTTGGTGGGATGTTGTTTTAAGTTGCTACATTTAAACACTAGGGTGAGAGTAGTGATGTCGATGGGGCCCCATTGCGCACCCGGTCACTACCACTTGAGTGGTTTCTCCGGCTACTTACTTTTGTTAGGGAAAGGTTCACCGGTCCCGGGACCGGGAGTCTTCCGGTTTACCGCTCTATCGGTAATCCGCCGATGACTAGGCTACTCTTGATTTTAGGATCTAGATGCCGCTTTGTCTTTTAGTGGATCCACTTTTGGAGGGTAGCTATTGACTTTAGTGCACTCTCTAGATGCCGTATTGTTCTTTTGGGGTCTAGTTTTGGAGGGTAGCTGTTGACTTTAGTGCACTCTTTAGATGCCATTTCCACCTTTTAGGGATCTAGTTTTGGAAGGTAGCTAGTAGCTTTTGTATACTTAAGAGCCTTCGACTCTTGTGATAATTACTCTTCTCTTTGTTGATGTGCTTGTGTCTTGCCTTCATTGCTTGTGTCTAGAGTCTTTGTTGAGCTTGTGTGAGTAGACCGGGAGAGAGTTGAGTCGTCCTAGTGTGTCTTTGCTAGGTGTGCAAGGTTCTGATTTGTTGTGTGTTATGTGATTGAATGTAAGTAGAGACATCTCGAAGGGCTAGGATATCAGGTTAGATAGGTAGAGTGAGGTCCGGGACTTATGCTCTAGACTTTTCACCGGTGGGACCGGGAAGAGTTGCTTTACCGGATGGGATCCGGAAAGCCCACGGCTATGTATGATAGCCTCCCTTAAGTGGGAAGTGCTCGGATTGGTGGGGAGTAGGGGGTGACATCCCCCTTCTCTCGGTACACCGGGAGACATCCCGGTTAAGTCTGAGTCCGGAGAATTCCGGGATTATTACCCTTGCAGTGGATGAGTTCCGACGATCCCCGTGGAAGGTTGTTTTGCTCATATGATTTGTTTAGTACTAACTTGTTTTGAGTCTTGTATCTTCTTGGTTTGATTCATTGGGTGTGGTTGTAGTTGGAACCCGGGCTTGCGTGACCAGTTTACCGGAACAAGTTCCCGGTAGATTGCGAAGACCGGTAAACCGGCTACGACCTTTTTAACTCTTTCAAGGTGTAGGGTTAGATTGTGGATATTGTGGCCTCTGGACTGCGAGAACGGAGGGCAGTGACTTTCCGGGCACTGTAAAAACTTACCGGAAATCTACTCTAACCCTCAACAGAGTTTAACTGAAACACATGTGATTACTTGTTACTGGTTACTAAGGTACCGAGGAAGCCATCCTCCGGGATGTGCCGAGGTATTATGTGTGAATTGTTGTTCAGATTTAAAGAGTTTGATGCACGATAAAAATCCTTGGAAACGATCTGGTTAGGTGGGCTTGCTTAAGGTTAATTTCGGTTAATTTTGATAATAACGAACCATTAGACTACGACAATTGTTAATAATTAAGAGTGAATGTTGTAAAAAGAAGTGAATAAAGAAATTCTTAAGGTAACTCAAGTTAGAAATATCCGATGGTGTGTTGGAATTATATTGGAAAAGATAAGCAGGAGTTTGCTTGAAATGAGTATAACTTTTTTACCATAACTTATGTATCATTGCACACCACAAGTAGATAGACTTGATTTCTAAATAAGTAACCTAATAATAATTAATGAATTACATACATTTCGTATTGTCTATTTGACCAAGTTATTGTTTATTTGCCTAGGCTAATACCGCCTTGGGTTGATGCGCCGTTGGTTACTGTATATTGGACTTCCTACTATCTATATAACATGGGGATTATAATAAGAGTGAGATTAATCAAATCATAAATAAAGATTCGTGGATTTATTTGAGAGAAGACTTTGTGATACTATTAATTCAATTATCTTCTTTATGACCTATATGTGACCTTTAGTTACTAAACACGCTAAATGGAAAGACCTTTCTTCAAACCAACTTTATGGAGTAGCTTGGGTTATATAACCAATTTTTAGTGCAACCTTGTTGTAGTTTTTACGAGCTCACGAAATTGCAATCTATCCGCATATTGGGCTGTAGAAGATTTCTTGCTCGCAAATAGTCACACATCAAAAGCTATGGAAGAAGAAGAAAAAATCGAGTTCCCAAGTGGGGGCCGGCGTGAATAAAGTGTCTGTTTGTGCCACCACAAAATCCATGCCCACCAGACATGGGTTTGTGGTATGGAACTACTTTTCCTCCTCAAGGGTAGACATTATGTACCAAGTAACAAGTAACCAAGAACAGAGAACCAATGACAAAAAAAAAGGGGGCAAATGCAGTGAAATTGCAGAAAGTTTTTCAAGGGGATCAAGCGTCTCCGGGATGGATTGGTTGTTTTCAAGTTTTCTTTTGTGTAGGAGTATGGACATAGCATGTTAGATTGCAATAGTGTTAATATTAGTAAAGGTGTTTTTGATTCAGGTAATGAGAATTTTGAATGTTTCTTCAAGGGTTGTCATTGAGGGGATGAAGGTGGTGGCTCTAGCACCCGAGGTGATAACAATAAAGGGGTCTACTTTCCATTTGAGTGCCTGAATATCATTGACGAGTGGTTGGTATATATTTATTTTGTTAGCAATAGCTTCCGGTGAGAATCTATCATTACAATATTTGAATTCAATAAATTGAATAGTAAGGTTTGGGTCCACGTGGGTTGGTGGGGGGTCATCATATGGTAACCCTTTAACCCCTAAAGGCCCAAGAGTCCCTTTGAGGGACTCTTGAAAGTTTGGGCAGGTTCCTATGGTGTCAATTTATAATGTAGATGGACATTGCTAAGAGCTTTGTGTGGGTCCAATTTTTTTCCTATATCCAACATTTTTTGAAAAAGTTATAGGGTCTTGAATTTCAAATGGGGAGATTGGGCACGTCGGGCAACTCCAAAAACTTTTGGAAGGACAATCTATTGAATGTGAGATTTTCATTAAAAGCATACAATATAATTTCCATTCATATTTTCAAAAAAAATCTCTTGTCTTAAGTGGAAAATAGCATAACAATCTAAGTCAAACATATTCACACATTGTCACACTTTGTCAGGCAAGGTACCAAAAAAACCTTCTTCTTTTCCACATAAAACTTGGAGATCTTTGTATTTCTTACATTTTGTTTTTTTTATCACAAGATGTGGTGTAAAACTTCTCATCAATCATTCGGATTATCATTTGAAAACATATTTAGTTCACAAAAAAACAAAACGTGAATTGGCAGTTTTTGAACCTCCACTCCATTCACATTTGTTTGAATACGCTACACCCCTTCTCTACCTCTAAGAATTGGTGTACAAGGAAATAACATCATGGTTAACATGATGGTAATGTTTTCAGACCTTGTGTAGTGCAAAAATTTGATACCAGGTGTAGTCAAAGTCTGTTGATCCACTCAAAGCAGGGAAGTAAAAGAATGGTTTTCTTACTTCAAACACTATAATCTTTCAATCCGTGCATTCAAAGTTTATGAAATTTTGTGAGGACGTTAATGAATAAGTCTTAATTTAGATCCTATGATTAGATGTAGAAATAAAAGGTTTTTAGTACCTCATTTCTTATTGCACTAGAATGAGCAGTTTTGAAGTGTTTTTCGTGTGAAAATGCCTTGGGCCTTTAGGGGTTAACACATAATAGGTCGGGTTTAAACCTTGCGTTACAATGACATCTTTGAGTATCACATGTGCATAGTAATAACCATGGAGGAACCGTGTTGTCTTGCGGTTTGTTGTTGAAGGTGCCGACATTCATGAGGATGAAGCAACAAGATTTGTTTGATGACACAATTAGTTTACGAATTGCCCACGCTGCTTTGTTGTGGCGTTAAACAATTAGGGCGTGTATATGAGCGTTATGGCATTTGAGTAAAACGTGCAGCCATGTGTCCGGGTCTGTAGAGTTGCATATTGAGTATGTAATGGAGGGGAATCTCTCAATGCCAAAGAAGAATTGTTTACAGGCGTTTCCCATGTATTGTCCGATGCGGAATTTGATGAGGCACTTTTTTTGTAAATTTGTGATATTAGGATTTTTCCAAAAGTTGGTGGAGAGTTTGTTGTCAATGTTTGTATTACTGGTCCATTTATCAATATTAGAGAATTTTTTCGTAAGTATTTCTAAATTATATTTAAGGTCGTGTTTCCTAAGGTATATATCTAAGAATCTTATGGGACCATTGTTGGGGGTTTCGTCCATAAAGGGCCATTCATATCTATGGGAGTAGTATGGGGTAGCATGGGCATGTTCATAGGGATATTCGGCAGCTCGGTAGGCTTTCTCTCGACCTTCCTTTGCTAATTTGTCTGCTTGTTCATTGCCGTCTATGTTAGCATGAGCTCAGACTTTGTGGAGTGTGGTAGATTGTGTGCAATTTTGGAGCATTTCGACCATTTGTGTTTGGATAGTTTTGTTCGGATGGCTATTATGTTGAGTTAGGTGTTTTATGTATGTGTTTAGGAGGTATAATACATTAATGCAATCCGTGAAAATGTGTGCCGGTTCGTTGGAGTATTGCATGGTAATTATCTTAAGGGTTTTATGGATAGCCATAATTTCGGCTCTAAGGATGTTTTGGAGTCCATGTAGTCTTTTGGCAAGTTTAATTCTTTTGGTGAGGTTGTATATTCCATAGCCGGCTTCTTCCCGGTGCCAATGTCCCGGACTTACTTTGGTTGGTTCTTTGAAGGAACCGTCGGTGTAGAAACTAAGTTAGGGTTAAATTTGAGGGGGGTATGCGTTTGTAAGTAGGAAGTAGTGGGGTTGGAGGGATTAGAGGTGTAGAGTTATTTACAGATGGGGTTTCATACCATTTTTTATTGCGGTTTACATGGGTTGGTGTAGGTGTCGGTGGGGCAATTGCGGTATATACATTATTGATGTTGAGATTCTTTGCAATTAGTGTAATTTGGGCATGCTATGGAAATGAGTGAGAAATTGGAAAAGTCCTCTTTGCTTGAATTTTGTCATGGGATTGGTGCCATCACATGGAAGTTGGAGACAATTTTTGGGTTTTTGTACTCTTGGCAAGCATTGAGGTTTCCACTACTTTGCACATTTGGCATCCGTTAGGGCTTTGTTTGGCTATACGCACTAGAGTTTCTATTTGTTCTTGATTTTGGCATGCAAAAAGAAATTTTGTTGCATCATGATTTTAGCATGCAAATTCACGTCTCTTTTGGTGGGGAATTCGGCATGTGTTACAAGAACTCTCACATGCTCATACAGACTGTGCTTAGAAATTTCTAGAGAAGTTTCTATTGGAAGATGTGCATATCAAAGTGATAAAAAAGTTGTCATCTAAATTTTCCTGAAAGTCGTTGAAGAGGAAAGAGATGAATAAGATGGGGTACGATATAAATTCAAAAATAAAATAAAAATTGCTACGTTGCCAATGGGAGTGTGGAGTGTGGAGTGGTTGGATTGAGCAACAAGTGTGGAGTGTTTGGATTGAGCACAAAGTTAATGTAAAAGAGTATATAAAAGCAGAATTTCAACCAAAGAACACCACAATATGATGGTAGGGTTCTCCATTTCAGTGAAAAAGCACCTGAACCTTATCAAATTCAATATTAGATTTTACTTTCTTCCCTAACTTAACTCAAAGAGAAAAGTAAAATATTCTTGTGTGTATATAAAAGAGAATCTCCCTCAAGCCAATCTCATTTTATTATACTTTACTTGATGTTTATTATTTTTGCAAAATCTTAATTCCTAAATGCAAAAAGTCATAAGGTGGGCTTCTAGTTGATTTTGGGTAGCTTACCCCAGTGTCAATTTAGATAATTATTTTTTGAAATTTTTATCATAGATGTGTATAAGTAATAGCTTCGTGGGAGAAAAAAATTTGAAACAAATTCACAAAATTATAGCTGTTGAGGTTTGAAGTTTGAAATGGGGAGTGCACGCAAGGTACTATAGAGCTGAATAGTACTGCTACAGAGTTTGATTAATACACTGATTTTGATGTCTAGTGTCATGGGCAGTAAATGACTTATAAATGCTGTAAGTTTTCACTCTTGATGAATAGTTTTACCGACCATTCCACTATGATCCCCCTCTTTGAATAGTATAGATTGTTGTGCTTTTAGTAAAAATTTATATCAAAAGTAAAAACTTACAGCATTTACAAGTCATTTATTGCACATGACACTAAACATCAAAATCATTGTACCACTGAAGAGCTTGAATAGTACCACTACAGAGCTGAATAGTACTACTATAGAGCTTGATTAGTACCATTGTAGAGCTTAAATAGTACCACTATAGAGCTTAAATAGTACCACTGTAGAGTTGAATAGTATTGTTGTAGAGCTTGAATACTACCAAGGTAGAGTTGAATAGTGCACTTTTTTGTACCGGGTAATAATGAGGAGTTGCAATGAAGGTAGCAATGAATAGTACCACTGTAGAGGAAAGTTCTTGGCAACGTTCATTGTTTTTACTTTAAAATGCATAGAAATTATGGATTTCACTTTTTTTGAAAGATATTTTTCTAATAATAGAAGAAGGCATGATAGTTCTATCCATTGTTTGGATTTTAGCTCCAAAAAATTGCTTTTCCGAGAAAATGGCTGCTTTCTATACCCCTTGTCATTGGAATCTTTATTTTTCTTATCCTAAACACCTCCATTACTTGTGATTTTTTGCGTGCAATGACCTAACACAAGGTTGAACATAGATTCATAACAAATATTCAATGTGTAGTGGAAAAGTATGCCAAAATCTTGAGTCAAAGTACGCTGACCTTGTCGGCACATGAAAGAAAAAAACCACAGTGCACTTTTCAAATGCAAGTATCTTACAATATGTGCGGTCAAAGTATATGAATTTTTTTGAGTGTCACCTTGTAAGAGTTAAATTGAAGATCCCATGATTGAAAGTAGTAAAAATTTGTTTCAATCAGTCTTGCAACGTTGCATCTTACAGAGGTAGTTTTGAAGTGTTTTTGGTGTGAAATTGTCAAGGAAATTTAGGGGTTAAAGAGCAACTTCAGTACATCATTGAACAGGGTCGCACCATGAATTAGATCGGTGAACAAGGTTTGAAGATAACTACACCATGGATGACAATGTTCTATTGAGCATTCTATTTCAATGAAGGTGGTTCCAGAAAGCTAATAACCCCAAAAGATAGCAATCTCAATATCTATAATAGAATTCGATGAGGCTCTGGGTGAGGCTCTCCAGTGAGGCTCTCGGGTGAGGCAACACTCACACTTCAACTGAACTTAAGAAATATAAAGCTAGAACTAAACTTCTGATTAGTCAGAACTGGAATAGAAATTCTGGAATAGAAAGTCTACATTTGGAATAGAAAGTCTACTTCTAGAATAGAAAGTCTCCTTTTGGAATAGAAATTCTACTTTTGGAATGGAAAGTAAAACATACTAGAGATAGAGTTGGTAGTTGATAGAGTTGGTATATAACGTATGGAAATAGTGGGCGCACACACAACGTTGTCTACACAGAAGCACTTCATTAATAAGCGTGTCGCCCCCGTTGGTACAACAGATATATAACCTCGTACCAATATAACTCATTGTACCACCATCTGGTTTGAAGTTCCAAGGGAGCATGTGAAGGAGCCTTCAAGAGATTTCTCCTATAACTTTCCAACTTGGGAGAACGAGCTTCAATCTCTAAGAAACTTGAACTTGGTATATTCCTTGTTAGAGTGCCCCGGAGTACTCAAAGAGAAGAATTATGGTTCTCGAAGGGGGCCGGAGTGAACAAAGTGTCTATTCGTTCCACCACTAAATCAGACATAGGTTTAGTAGTATGAAACTACTCTCCCCTCTCGAGGGTAGACCCATGAGTACTCACTTGGTATCTAGACATGTCATTTCTTGTTGAACATTAGATGTTATCTCAAATTTTGTGGAAGATGTAGTTCGGGGTTCATGTCAAAAACTATGAAACACTAAGCCTTAGTATGTGGGTGGTGTGTTAGGTCAAATCAACAACTTTAGAACATTTCTTTGATAAGTAGATTATGCCCTCATGCAAACACATTTACTCTTGATTGATTAATGTGGATTAAATTGTATTTTCAACAATCATACTACTAAAATCATAATCCGCGCAGTGAACCGCGCAGTCAACCGTGCAGTGAACTATATAGGAACGGTGCAGTTAATTGCGCAGCCAACCGCGCAATGAATCATGTTACCTTTTTTTAAAATATAGTTTGTAATATAAAAAAACTACATTAAAATGGTTGGACTATTGGGTTGCAGAGCATTAGCTTGAGTTTTTGGGTGTGACAAATTTGTATTTGTGTGTTGCAATTTGTGTTCTTGATACAAAATTGACGTTCAAAATATTTTTTGAGTTAAGCACTAAAAGATTGAATTGTAAATTATGAGTTGTAAACTTGGAGTGAAAAAATTGTGAAGTTGGAGTTGTGATCTTGGAGGTTGGCATACAAAGTTGGAGTTGCAAAATTGCATATTCGAGTTGTGGAGATTGAAATTACAAGTTTTGAGGTGAGATTGCAAGTTTTGAGATTGTAATTGCATATTGAGTTTGTGGGTGTGTGAATTTGAGATTGTAATTGCAAATTGAGTTTGTGGGTGTGTGATATTGAGATTGTAATTGCAAATGCAAAAAATCTAAAACCTAGTTTTTTTTTCTATTCTATTCTATTACATTTATTAAAATTCATGCATAGGTTTCAAGGACATATTTATATTTTATGTAGATTGTTGTTACCTTTCTTTTTTATATATTTGTGATATAAAAATTACATTAAAATGGTTGAACTAATGCATTGCAAAGCAAGTGCCAACTGCTAGTCATACTACTGAAATCATAATCTATGCAGTTCCTGCGCCATTGATTGCACAGTTAATTACTGCGTGGTTTACTACGAGGTTTTGAAATAGATTGTTAATAGATTTTGCCTAAATTATAGCTTCATCCACTGTAGATGAAATTGCACACAACAAAGGAAAAACAGTCCACGGATGACTATGCCTAAGTGCTAAGAATCATCATTTACAATAATAAATATCTCTTAATCTTTGTAACCCGCTCCTTTTCTACTCTTCCAACTTTCTATAAAATTTTCAAATGAATAAATTTTCTAATATTATGTAATATAGAAAATGCATTAAAATGGTTGCACTAATGCGTAGCAAAGCAAGCGCCAACCGCTAGTAATCTATAAGAAAACGAAGCCCTAGCTTGGTTTTTACCTTGTTTTACATGTATGGTGTCATATTTGAAGAAGAAGAAGAAGAAGAAGAATGCCGGTCCCCAAGGGGGGCCGGCGTGAATAAAGTGTATGTTTGTTCCACCACTAAGACCATGGCCACCAGACAAGGAATTAGTAGTATGGAACTACTTCTTCCTCTCGAGGATAGACACTATGTAACAAGTAGCCAAAACACACAGTAACCAACCATAACCGAAGGGGAGAAAGACGAGGAGAGGAAGAGGGAAACACTGGGAGGAGGGAGGGAGAGGGTGTGTTTTTCAATGTGAGAGTTTTATTTTTTTATTTTTTTTGAAGTTTTAAAGATAAGTAATGGGTAATGCTATGGAGGGTCTTGTGTGTCAGGGAGGGCTTCGTTGTTTTCAATTCTGCGTTTATGTAGTAGGATGGACATAGCATGTTGGATGGCAATGGTATTAATGTTTTTGAAAGTATGTACAATTGTATCAATGGGGATTTTAAACGTATCTTCGAGGGTTCTTATAGATGGGATAAAGGTGGTGGCACGAGCGCCGGCTGTGATTACAATAAGGGGGTCCACTTTCCATCCAAGTGCTATGATGTCATCAATAAAGGGTTGGTATTTAAATATTTTGTTTTCAATTGTTTATGGGGATAATCTATCATTACAATATGTGAATTCGATGAATTGAATGGTGTAGTTTTGGTCTATGTGGTCGGGTGTGGGATCGTTGTATGGTAGGCCTCTAACACAAAGTATGCCCGGTTTGAGTTTAGCATTGCAATGACAACGTTGAGTTGCACATGTACATGGGAGTAGCCACGGGGGGACCGTATTTTCTTGTAGGTTGTTGTTAAAGGTGTCGGCATTCATGAGAATAAAACATCTCGATTTGTTATGGGAGGTAACAAGTTTTTGAATTTCTCATATCGCTTTGTTATGCCTTTTGACAATTAAGGAGTGTATGTTGGTGGTTTTGGCATTTAAGTAAAACATGGAGCCATGTGTCGGGGTCCGTGGAAGTGCATATGGGACATGTTATGGATGGAAATCTTTCTATTCCAAAGAAGAGTTGTTTTTGGGCGTTTCCCATATATTGACCAGTACGGAATTTGATGAGGCATGATATTTGTGAGTCGGAAATGATGGGATTTTTCCAAAAATTTGTAGAGAGTTCACTGTCTATGTTGTTGTTGCTAGTCCATTTTTCTATGTTAGGGAAGTTTTCTGAGATTGTGTGAAGGTTGTTATAGAGGTCTTGTTTTTTGAGATATTTGCTCAAGAATCTAACCGGGACTTTATCGGGGGTATCTTCTTTGAAGGCCAATCTTCTTTTTGAAAGTAGTATGGGGTAGCATGGGCATGTTCGTATGGATCTTTGGCATTTTTATGTGTTTTTTCTCGGCCCTCTTTTGCTGATTTATATGCTTGTTTGTTTCCATCAATAGTGGCAGGTGCTCTAACTTTGTGAAGGGTTGTGATTTGTGTTTGGTTTTGTAACATTTGGACCATTGACATTAATATGGTTTTGTCGGGGTGGCTATTGTGGAGGATAGAGTGTGTTATTTGGATGTTTAGTAGGTAAAGTGCATTGATACAATCGGTGAACATGTGTGCAGGTTTGTTGTTGTATTTTGTTTTGATGATTTGTAGTGTTTTGTGGATGGCCATAAGTTCTGCTCTAAGGATATTTTGTAGTCCATGGAGTCTTTTGGCTAATTTAATTTCTTTAGTAGGATTATATATGCCATAGCCAGCTTTTTCTCTGCGCCAATTTCCCGGGCTAACTTGTTTTGGTGGTTTGAAGGAGCCATCAGTATAGTAGCTATATGCGGGGTCAAATTTTGGTGAGGTATGAGTTTGTTAGTTCGGGAGGGGGGAGGTGTTACAAGGTAGTCTAATGTATTGTTGAAGTAGTTTAGTTTTGACCATTTTTTGCTTCAGTTTATGGGGGTTGGTATAGGTGTCGATGGGGCCATTTTAGTGTATAGTCGGTGTATGTTTAGAGTATTTGCTATGGAGGTGAGTTTGACAAGTTGTTCTAGAGCGCCAAAGGTTTGATTTTGGTGGTGGACACATATTATTTGTAATGTAGATGGTTCAATTCGGGACTTTTTTAGCTCGGGTGGAATAGTAAGTTCTTCGTATGGTATTGAGTCTGCTTCAAATAGTGCAATGATATGAGAGTCTATAAATAGGCTTGAGTCTTGGTTAAGGTTTTGGTACCAGTTGTTGTCTGGTGTGATGATGAGTCTAGATGTGTGGTTTGGGTCATGTTTGGCGGCAAGGGGGGCCCAATGTAATGCTTGTCGTGTTTTCCTCCTCATTGTGGGGGTGAGCTATACCATTATCGATCCATTTGTAGTCAAAGGCCTTTCCCAAGGAGCCAAATATTTTATCTCTTTCAAAGGGTGAGTAGAATTTTTTTAGTTTGGTGGAGCATGTGACGGGGGAAGAAAAGTATGATTGTTCAATGTTAAAGGATGCAATTAATGAGTCTAGAATGGGTGTGGGTATTGTGTATTGTGCACTTTTGAGGGGATTATTTTTTGGAATACAGTATTTACATCTTTGGTATAGCCAAATTAATTCAGTTTTAAATTATTGGATTGTTGGTTCAATGTTTGTAGGAATTTGTAGTTTCATGTTGTATTGATTCCATAGCCATTGGAGTCTAGTAGTGGGAATAGTGTATTAATGTCGGCCATTTTCTTCATATAGGTGTGCTTGATTGTTATTTATTTTAATTGTGTTCGAGAATGTGAGTATATCATTTTTGGGGTTACATTCTGTTGTGGAGATGTTTAGAAGTGGAATAATTATAGGTGGAGTTACGGATCTTGGGTCTTGGAGTTGTTTTTGAGGGTGGTAGGCTTGAATGATTTCCGAGTAGAATTTATTTTGGATTCTTTGATAATATTGTTTTAATTTTTTGGTGTTGTATGTGGAGGTATTGTAGTCGTGTCGTGGAAATGTCTTTGAGGAAGCCATTTGTTGAATGTATTGTTGTTGTGTTGCCATTGGCATAAATATCTTGTATAAGTATTTTGTATATTGTTAGTATCTATGTATTGTATATGTTCATGATGTATGATGTTGTTAATGGGGTATATGGTGGGGTTTTTACGGATGCATGTTGGAGGACGGGGGTGGTATGGGTGTGAGGGATTGGAAGGGTGGATTGGCGGGGGGATATTCTTTGGGATGATGTTATTGTTGATAGTAATGAATGGATCTTGGAGTATGTAGGAGTATGGGTGTATGTTACAAGGGATATCGCATGTGGTGGGACATGTTGGTAGGCAAAAAAGTTGTTTGGCAATGTTTAGGGCACTCTTGATTAGTTTGGATGGTGTGAAGTGGAAGATTTTGAAGTCCTCATTATTCATGATATGCGTACCGTTCGGTAAAGTAATTTGTTTTAATTCAAAAATGTTTTTTGAGAGGAGTTTTCTTAGAAGTTTTTGGGAGAGTTGGGCATTGAGTGTGTTATGGTTTTGTGTTTTTTGCCGCCATATTATTTCTAGTAATGTTAGATCAAAGAGGAAATTTTGAAGTGTACTTTTGAAGTCGACTTTAGCTACGTGTTTTAATAAAAAAAAAGTACGAGTTATTGGTAATCTTATGCAGTGAGTTTTTTTAATTCTAGGTATACTTTCGGCACCGCCGTATTGAGCAAGAACACAATGAGTTAATCCATTATATATTTTTCCGAGCCTACCTTTGTCATTAAGAGCGTTTTGTAGTTGTTCACCTATACATCGGAGATATGCATTTTTGAGGGAGAAAGCTTCAAGTCCAAATAAGTTATGTGGGAGTTGGATTATTACATTTGACATACATTTTGGCATACCACAAATGGTTTTTTGTATGGCTATAATCTTTTGATCGAGTTTTTTGATAGCTGGCATAGAGTATGGTACAACGTAGAAGTTGTATGCTATGCCTGGTTGTAGTACAGTGTCAACCATTTTTATTTTTTTGTTTCATAGTGGCCGGACATGTGGCCAATTCTTTGCATTGTTTAATGAGTTTTGTGGTTGTGGTATGAATTTGAATTTTCCATTTTAGTCAGGGAACAAGATGTGTTCCTAAATATATGTATGGCTCGTTGTGGTCTAGTATAGGTATTGGTTGGTAGTTGATGTTGGAGGCTTATATGAAAGCTTTGAAGGTGGTTGGATTTAGTTTGGATTTGTTTGGGCAGCCAGTGGCCACACATTTTGGAACACCGACTTCCATTCCGGTCCATTTGCAGAATTTTTCTATTTTATCGAGTTGTAGTTGAAGTGATTTAAGTTTTGTAGTTAAGGCAACGAGGTCGTCGGCGTATGCGGCAGAATTTATTGTGGTTTGTGACGTACCAAATGTATAGCCATGATTTCCTCGTTCTAACCACCGTAGTAGTGGTTCTAGGAATACTATAAATAAGTAGGGGCTTAGAGTGTCACCTTGTATGGTTCCCCTTTGGAAATGGATGAGTTGGGTTTTTCCAAAGTATTCGCCGATGTAATTGGTTGAGGATTGGGAGTATATGTTGCCAACAAGTGTAGTTGCGTCTTTTGGGTAGCCAAGGTCTGTTATTATTGCTAGTAGTTGGGCATGATCTATAGAGCCGAAGGCATTTTTATAGTTGACATATAAAATGTAGATGTCTTGGTTTGTGAAGCGTGCGTCTTCTAACGCGGCTATCATGGTTTGTATTTGTCTAGCGGTACTTCTCTCCGCTCCAAAGCCTTCTTGGCTATCGTAGAGGATTTTGTATTTTCGTAGAGGATAGTATGGAGGTAAATGTGCTTGTGTAGAGTTTGTAGATGGTATTAGCGCGGGCAATAGGTCTGTGATTTGGTAGTATTGAGGGATCTCCTCTTTTATATAATAAGATTGTAGCGCTAGTTTTCCAGGAAGTGGGTATTTGTTTATGTTTATATCAATGAGAGAAGAAAAGAAATAAGAATTTATGAAATCTTGGGGGCATGTGTTTGAGAATAGAATTAGGTATTCGATTTGGTCCCGGAGCTTTACTGTTTTCAGTGTTTCGTAGGCATGTTTCGTATGTGGCTTGGTTAAAATAGGTATGTAGTGGGATTTCGGGGGTCCCTCGTTTATCTTTTGTATATCCGTCTAGATCATGCCATGGATATTGGCGTACAGCACATGTGCATGTTGTAGGGTGTTGTGGTTGATAGTTACATGTGGGAACCGTGGGTCTGTTATTTTTTGTTTGTTGGTTAAATATTTCGTTTGCTATGTCTTCAGGGCTTGTGAGGATGTTGTTGTATTGGTCGGTGATACAGTCTAGTGGAGGAGAGTCAATATTTTTGAAAACTCTTCTATTTATTTTCTTGGGGCTAGTTTCATTGTCATATTTGAGCATGATATGGTTCAGATATTAACATGACCTCTAAATGAAAGGTGTTAGTTGAACAATCTCCAATCCAAATGTGAACGTCTTACTAAATTTTCAAAGATTTTTTGGATTGTAAGAGAAGAATATGTGACCTCCATAGACCTTTAAGGGTTAACCCTTAAATGTCAGAGAATGCCACTGGTGGCCATAATATTCTACATGTATGGTGTTGTATTTGAACATGATCAAGGTTCACATATTGAAATGACCTCTAAATGAAAGATGTTAGTAGAAGAATCTTCAACTCAAAGGTGTAAGTGTTGCTAAACTTGAATACATTTTTGTATCATGGAGAGTAAAATACGTGCTTGTACATACGGTTCCCGACTGACATTTAAGGGTAAATTAACTAACATCAAATACTTTGGATATGGAGAAAACTCTAGAATTGTCTTGAAATGTCTGAAAACACATCTTTAATGCAAATTTTTCATTTTTCCAAAGATAGAAAAATTTACTTTAGATTGCTTTTGTTGGTGTACATACTCCATCAAAGCGTATTCTCCAAGTCAAGGCGCTGTCCCAATTCGATGATATCCGTATGAGGTCCGTAGAAGGTAATCAAACCATAGTGACCCTGAATATACCCGCCAACCATACAGATACCCTCCGATCATAAGCGTACCCGCTGGATCATGTATATACCCTCTCAGCGCCGACTATACCCGCTTACAATGGCTATACCCGCTCCACCCTGACGATACCCGCTCAACGAAGATGCGAGAGGAAGAACATTCAACTCAGACCAGTTACGGCGCCGAACGGAATTGAACGGAGCTTCAACTGCAATCCGGCAACCAACTTCGCTGCCGCCATCGCCCGATCGATCCATCGCCGCAATTGTTAGTGTAGCCGAGCCGGAGCCAGGCAGGAACCGGAGCTGTTTCTCTGTTTCGGAAGCAGGAGGAGGAGCAGCCAGGGGAGGCAGCGTGGGAGCCATGTCGTCGTTCGAAGTGCAGCGCCAGATCAAGGAAAACAGCACGGTATGCGTTTTGTGAATCTTTCATCTCACGCCTTCACTAGCTGGCGATAAAGCCCTAGCTCGTGACATTTTTCTCTGCCAGGATTCAGGAGAACAGAGCGGTTAACGCATTTTTCCGAGTGCTTCAACGCATGCTTGCACTTGCTAGGGTTTCATGCCGGGATTTTATTTTTATTTTTATTGTTCTGGTGTTGCGATGGAGCCCTTGCTTATGACATTTCGTAGTCAGGATTAAGGAGAACAGCACGGTTATGGATTTTCTGAATTCTTTGACCCTTGCCCAGGGTTTCATGTCCCGTGTGCTTATCGTTCTGGTATCGCAACGGAGCCCTAGCTCGTGACATTTCGCGGCCGGGATAGCACGGTGTGCATTTTTCGAGTCTGGCTGCACTTGCTAGGATTTCATCACGGGATTTTCAAATTTTCATGGCTCTGTTGTCGTGCCGTGTTGCGATTGGGTGACATTTCGCGGCCAGGACTAAGGAGTACACCATGGTTTGCGTTGGAGAATTCGGGAAACGCATTACTCTCAATTGTAGGGTTTTGTGCCGGGGTTTTTATGGTTTTAATGTTGTGATGGAGTTCTAGCTCGTGACATTTCGCGGCCAAGATGAAGGAGGAGAACACGGTCATGCATTTTCCGAGTTCTCCAACTCGTGCTCTCACTTGGTAGGGTTACCATTTGGATACGCTGAGGTTTTCATGGTTCTGGTGTCGTGTCGTGGTGCGATGAAGCCTTAGCTCGGGCATTTCGTGGCCAGGACCCGCATGTTACGGTATTCAGCTTCGCAACGTAGGTTTGGTGAATGTTGTTGCCGTTTGGGGGTGATCAATGGTGCGTGGAAAAGTTATTTTGCTTGTGCAACGTAAGTCAAACGGCTGTAGATCAGTAAAAATATTTAGAACAAGGTTCCAAAGGGGAGAAAAGAGGAGTTATACTGCGTCCTTTGTGAACGTTCTGGGAATCTCCAGAAATCTTCAAGAACTCCGCAGATACTCTTTTTGTGTTTGATAGCAATGAGTCAGGTATTTCTGAATGTTCAAGAGTTGTGTTTCTTCGTATACTTTTAGGAGAGGGTTGTTGAAGCCGTTCAGAACTAAATTTCGTTTTTGCTCCAGGAACTACAAGACTTTCTGCATGATCTTACAACGTGGGAGCATACTGTAAAGGAGAAAGAGAAAAAACTTGTTGGTAGTGCAAGCAAGGTAAGAACACGACTTACTCATCCGTACGATCACTGTTGATGTGCTTCGAGAGTTCAAAAGAGATTCATGTTTAAAAAAAAGGATATAATATTCTTGTGCGCGTATCGAGTGTAAGGATTACTCCTGATTGTTTTCTTGTCTTAATGAGTGATTGCAGTCTGTTCCCATAGTTCGTGAGAAGAAACAGAGCTCATTAGATAAGGAAGATGGCTTGAGTAATGACGCAGAGAAGAACGGTTCGAAAAAAGCAGCTGCAGCCCATACTTATGACTATTTTAGGGATAAATGGGACAAATTTGACGTGGTAAACATCGATGTCTTACCTTTGGTTTTTCATATGTATTTGAAACTTGTTCCAGGAAAGGAATTGATTTGCCTTTTTCTCTTAATTCTTTCTTGAACTTGTAGTCCAATGAACATGGGGTCTTGTTAATTTAGTCTTTGTCGGTAGTGAGCTGGTATATGTAAGCACGGTTGAACAAGTAGTATTCGAAGTCTTTGAAAGCATCGTCATATCTTGAATGCTTACTAGTTTGTTGAAGAAACTGTCTCTATTTCTTCAGTCAATAATTGTCTTCTGTTTTGTTACACCTCTTATTCAGTAGGACGCTGCATTGGCTGAGGTGGATGGAGAGCCTCAAAAACCATCTCCTAAAAAACTAGCACGGACTAGCAAAGCCAAGGCGCCAGCTGCTGCCAAGGTTGAAGTGGATGGGAAGGCGCCAACTTCCACTACGACTTTACCCGCAAGTAACACCTATGGGCATACTCGAGGTTCAAGCAGTGGCTCCCTTGCAAGTTTTGCGAGTTCTTATGGGCTGGAAGATGGGTCTGTACCAGATGCTATGTCAGAAAAAGATCTCGTGAGTATTCAAATATCCCGCTTGTTTTGTTTTGTTTGCTCTCTTTTCAATTTTGTACTATCAGGGAGTCTGTTATCTTTCAGAAGGTTAAATTGAACAGTCTTTTTTCGTGAATCAGCTTATTCAACTTTTGTCTTTTCTCCTGATTGTTTTCAGGGTAATGAATATTTTAAGGAAGGAAAATATGTGAAAGCAATAGAGTGCTATTCTCGGAGTATTGCATTGCAACCAACTGCAGTTGCATTTGCAAATCGGGCTATGGCTTTGCTCAAGATAAGAAGGTTACACTTGCTGAATTTTTTTCTATTTTCAACTGCTCAAATGCTGTTGTTAGTTCATGCACTTGGAAATGGAGGGTGCCACCTGGTGGCTTATCAGAACTTTTGTGATTATACGAGGATCCTATATTTCAACCTGTGCTTTTCATGAATATTTTTACCATCACATGGACTTTCTTGCTTTCTTTCTATATTTCTCTACTTGACATCAAACTCATACTGGGAGAAATTTTTACTGGCAATCACATAACTTGTCGAGTCACTAATTACGTCATGGAAGCTCTATACTGAGTCCACTTTCTCACAAGAACCTATACACCAGATATGCAGATGCAGAAGTGGACTGCACGGAGGCCATTGCTTTGGATGATCGCTATACTAAAGCCTACTCCCGTCGGGGCACAGCACGGAAAGAGCTCCAGAAGTATATCATAGCTGTGGAGGGTGAGACTTTTTCTGGTCCTAAAACCCTCAGTTGTTCTTGTTCTTATTCCTGAAGAGTTTTGTCTGCAACGGGTTGGATTGTGACCTGGAAAGATTCATGTCTGCAGATTTTGAATTTGCTTTGCGGCTGGAGCCTGAAAACAAGGAGCTTAAGAAGCAGTACAATGAAGCTAAGGAAATTTATGAAAAGGTTCGTGTTCATAGAGTAAATTTCTAAAGATGTTGGTGAGTGGTTGTGCACGTGTAGATTGATTATGTGGAGTCTTTTTTTGGGTTGCATGGTCGGCTAAATTTGAACTATTTTGTCATGCAGTTTGCTGCTAAAACAAGGTCTGCGGGAAAGAAAGTTCCAGTACTAGTCGAAGAATTGTCAGATACTTCTCGTAGCATGCATAAAACCACTGCGCAGGCGTCACCGAAGATTTCACCTCGAACAACCGCAAAGTCCTCGGAGCATAGTGATTTAACTTTTCTAAAGGCCAACCATAGTAACAAGTCAACGGACAACAGCAGCGCAAGCGCCGCAAGGAAATTGGATGAAAGGAAACCTGCATCTCCTGTGTCGTCAACCAAGACGCATGTAGCCGGCTTAAGTTTAAGTAATCCTGACGGTTCATCTTCAAAAACAGGAAATGCTCCTGTTAACCGCAACGATGCTGGGAGCAGTGCAAGTGGCGCAGAGAGGACTTCCTTAAATGTATTAAGTCGCCCATCTCATGCAACTAAGGCTTCTGTAACTTCAACTGAACCTGCCACTTCAAAGGTGGTTTCAAGCACGCAGCCCAGTAGCTCAGATGACATTTTGGCTTGGTCAAGAAGGTTGGACGCATCGCGGCCACCCGCATCGGAACCTTCTTCAACGCATCAGACAAAGTTGGAAGAACCGCTGAAGCAGGTACGCCTCTATCTCCTGTGACTACTATTTCTAGAAACATAAAAGTCTTCTCTTTGTCCAGTAAGGCAAGTGTTGGTTTTTGTAGTTCTTAAAGTATGAATCATAACGACTTTGAACCTGCTGCTCTGATTGTGCTGATGGTTACTCTTGAAGCGAATGATTTCTGGCGTCTGAACTTCAGCCAGAAAACTTAAATTTGCTTGTCACATGATGGGGTAACAATGTGATAAGATGTAATTCAAATGTCTTAAGTCTTTGGTGAAGAGAGATGTTCGGTGTTAGGCAGATGCACTTTTATGATCTGTAGCTGTATTCCGTGTTGATGTTCCATGCATTATTAAAGTTGTTGCGAGTGTGGTATTTAATTGATCTCGTGTTTGATGGGAACCTTGACTTTTTGTTTTTGTGTGGGTTGCGCGCAGAGCAAGAAGGTGGACAGCAAGTCGACTGCACAAGTGGTAGCACCTTCACAGGCTGCCGTGGAAAGAGCAGCTGTTAATGCTAGAGCGGGATTGGCAAGGAATATGGTTGCACCGAAGACTGCTTATGAATTCGAGGCAACATGGAAAGGTTTCGCTAATGACCGTCAGTCTCAATCTCGCCTTCTGAAGGTATTGTTTGTGGTTCTATTCAGCGTTGATTTTTACTTACGACCTCTCTAATATGACGTGTTTGAGAAACCTAACTGTCATAACCTGACACACTTCTCGACTTTCATGGCCTCATCCTCTACCAGATTGAATTACTTTAGGTTCATTTATGGCATGATTGTGGAGGAAATATATCGTCGTATTATGGAGCGCATATTACAGAGAGAATAGAGTTTGGTATTTAGCTTCCTCAGAACTTGACACTCATTGTGCAAATGTGATTTGGGATTTATAGATCATGGAGCCATCTTCGCTACCCAAAGTCTTCAAGGACCTTCTGGGGGCACCACTACTGATGGACATCATGAATAGTTTACCTTTACTATTACCGTAAGCTTTCTCCATCTTATTCACATTGGTCGTCAAGCCTAGATTTTGGTGTTATTTTGACCATCATATTCTAGCATTGTAGGTTAACGAAATTGTCAACAATGCATCAAGTGTTTTCATATTCCTCAGGAGGTTCATGTGAAGAAGCAATGACTTATCATCATGTGTTGGTCCTTGCAGTGACGACGCTAGGTTAGTGCTGCGTATATTGGAGAATCTCGTGAAAGTTGGTCGGTTTGACATGACAATCCTGTTTCTTACAGCCAAGGACAAAACTGGTTAGATTTTCTTCCCCAATGCTCTCTGCTCACTGTTGTGTAATTTGAAACATGAAACGCACTTCTAGAACGTGGCGTCGTTTGTGATTTATGATCGTGCAGATACTTCACTTCTGTTCGAGTTGAAATATAGAACCTCTCATCTCTTTCTATTTCATTTGGATTGAATCATTAGACCTGAAAGGTTGAAGATTCCCAATCTACTGGATGTTTGCGCCTGAAAAGTTCAAATTGTGATGCAGTCATACGAAAATTGTGGGAAGATCTGCTGGCGACTGAAGAACTGTCTATCAACGAGGAGACGAAGCTGAATGCATTGCGATCGAAGTACAAATTGTAGTCGACGCAGCTAAAATGAGAGCAGTTTCAATGTCACCAACGTAATTGCTTTCCATTCTACACTAGTGTGTTGTACGTCTGTATTCGTCATGGTATCACAGAAGATCAAAATGCTCTTCTACAGTACATAATTATAACAAGTACCGATTTTAGGATCCAAGTGCCAATGATTTATATCAGAAGAGAGCTGGCCAAAATTCAGTTGCTGAATAACCCCAAATTTTGACGCTAAGGTGCATCCGAGTTCATCGATGTGTTAGAGCATGCCCAGCAGCTCCCTCGACAGCTCTCTCGATGGTCAGTTTCCAGTTTGCGGCTCCTCACCAACGCCCTCACTCTAAGAACTTTCCATGGCTCCCTGGAAATTTAGTACACACCAACATCTACACAACATCTACACAACACAACATGTATAGTACCCTCCAATAAAGGTTGTTGCCTTTTTCTTCCTTTCCACTCACTCGTCAACTCTCCACCCTCCGACTTCTTGCTCTCTCATGCTCAAAACAAAACTATGGAACCCCAAACATCACAAGGAGTTTCTTTGAGTGTTGAAGAGAAGGCTTGTATCATTGGAATGAAGGTTGCAAGTTCAAAAACGCTTGAGATTGCTGCTGAAATGGGGGTTTCGGCACAATAGATCCAGAGGATATTGAAGCAGGCTCAAGAGGGGGAGTCAACTCATCTTAAGAAGAGCCCATGTAGACCTCCAAAACTGAGTGAGAGGGATGTTAGGACTTTGGTGCGCAAGGTTAAAGACAATAGACGTGCTACCTTGGCAGAGATCACAACTAGTATGCCAGAGAAGGTTTGCCCTAACCCTTTCAGGAAGGCTCTTCAATCTACTAGATTTTTTGTACGAGTAGCACCAAAGAAGCCTTACCTTAACGATGTACACAAGGCAAAGAGGTTGAGTTTGCTTTGCAACACAAGAAGTGGACTGTTCAAGATTGGAATCGTGTTAGTTGGAGTGATGAGTCGACTTTTGAGATTGGGAAGAATTTTAGGTGTATGTTGGTTTGGAGAACAACCTTCAATAAGTACAATATGGATTCTGTTGCGCTAACTTTTAAGTCTGGCCACTCTTCGGAGATGGTCTAGGGAGCTTTTGCAGGTTGTAAGAAGAGCAAACTTGTCCGCATGGCGAAAGGACGCCATACAACACTTGACTTTGTGGACCAGGTGTATGATGGTGAGTTAGTCCACTTTTCACCAACCATCAAAAACTCTATCTTGATGGAAGCTGGTGCTCCAATCCACCAATCAAAGGCACCAAAGCTCTAGAGGGGGATGCATCTAATTGAAAAGCTTGAATGGCGAGTAAACAACCCAGATTTGAACCCTATTAAGAATGTTTGGGCCAAGATGAAAATAAGCCTGTATAAGTAGCCTAGAGCTCATAATGACAACAAGATGTGAGCACAGTTGCAAGCAATTTGGGAAGGCCTTGACCCAGAATGGTTGCAACGCTTGGTAGACATGTTTCCTAATCGAAACGTAATTGCATGATTGTAAAAGGAGGGTCGACTCAATGGTAGCATACCTCCAGCTTAAAACCCTAATATGTACAGAATAATACTTCCACAATCATAATACTTGTACTGAGGCTTGTCAATATGCTTCTACAATCATGATACTTGTACTGAGGCTTGTCAATATGTTAGAGAAGGTGTGTGTGGAGTTACCGAGCCATTGAGCTTAAAGTGTGAGCTTGAAGTGTGTGTGTAATGGCTGTTTTTCTTGTCAAACACTGCAATGAAGAAAGTTGAAGGAATAACTCGACCTACATTCCACGAGACTCAAAAACACAAACTCAGTAGAAACAGAAATCTCCAACCATTTCAACACAAATCTCCAACCATTTCAACACAAAATCTCCAACCATTTCAGCAGGAAAAGCAATGTCATCGATCCACTTAAAAGCCAAGATCAAGCAAATGGGGTGGAGGGGCTGCTGAAGTGATAGTCTCAAAAGGAAAAGGTATTCACAAGAGACCCGCGAAGAGAGATAAATCTGACAAACACTAATAACAGGGGATGTAGTCTAGCTCTGAACCGAGATGTCTTCGGACATGGGGGAAGCGATGGGCGCGACGGAAGAAGGCGGCGGGCCCTGCTTGTCGTCCACGCTTCTCCTCCACGAATGCTCCCGCGCGCCGTCCTTGTCCACGACCTTGATGATGAAGTTGGGCGGCGACACCACCAGCCGGCTCCTCACCTCCTCGATGCACTTGTCCACCAGCTCCAGCGCCTTCTCCAGCGACATGTTCTTCTCGTAGTATCTGTCCATCAGTGAAAGCAGAAAGTACGCCCCTGCAATCACCCATGTCAACGCCATCTCCGTCCATGAGTAATGTCACATCCCAGACACCTGCTTCTGCAAAGATGAGGTGAGAAGAAGCGCTCACCGTAGCCCATTCCGCCTTTCTCAAGCTTGTGCAGGGTGGAGATGTAGTCCAAGTAGTACAAGGAAGGGCCCACGTCCTTGTCCCACCCGGCTAGCATCATGTTGACTTGGTATGGGTTCTGTCCACAAGCCAAAGCACGCGTGAGAAGAAGTCTCATAGTCATAATGTCCACACCATATTATGTAATACAGTATGTTCCATCATCGATATTTACCACCGAAAGAGGCAATAACAACATCGCTGTGCAGGTTCCGGCTTTCAGAGTTCCGCAAAGATCAGCTAGTCCACTGCACCTGTAATTACTACAAGTTCTCTTATCAATTTCCTCAACATTCTAATCACACAAACAGATCATTACTGTACCTTTCGCAGCGCGGTCGCGAGCTCCCCCCGAGTGAAATTCGCAGCAGCCGATGTCGACAGAGGAATCCCGTTCTTGTACTGGTACAACAAAATGTTCTTCTGGATGTACTCCGAAAACTGCACCCTGAACCACCAAACAAAAGCCCAAACACCCCATCAAAACCCTGAGGGGACCTAACCCTAATTCCATCAAAACCATAACAAAACCCTACCGAAACCTAGCTCCATCACAACTCTTCGCCGGTGAGATGAACGGACCTGTCGCCGCTCTCGCCGGTGAGGCCGAGCAGCTTGTGCGAGTCGAGGATCATGATCTTGTCCTCGTTGGTCTTCTGCACCACGATGCTCTGCACCTGGCTGGTGTCCGCCACCACCAGCGCGAACCCGTCGCCCACCAGCCCAAAGATGCACTCCATCTCTCACTCCGACCGATCCACACTAGGAAAAAGATGCAACAACTACGCCTTCTCGTCAACAATCGTCTCTCTCTCTCTCCCTTCGTCTTCTTCCTCTTCTTCCTCCTGCGAAACTCGTTTCCCTTGTCTCACAAGGCTGGTCTGTCTCTTTCGATTTCGTAGATGGGGGGACGGTCGGATCTACCACTAATACTTTTGGAGTTTGGTAGATCTACGATCGATATTGCTCATGTTTTTCTTCAATTTTTTACAATTTTTTGTAAGTTTATTATGTTTCATAGTATTTTTGTACAATTTTTTGTTACTGGTGCTCTCTGGAAAGTGGGAAAAACTCTGAAGCGCGCACCTACTGATTCCGAGGATTTCTGAAATCAGATGAGTATTTTATGGAAACCTGGAGGATGGATCGGATGAATGGGTGGGGATGAATGGTTTTCGGCGGAGTCCAGAGCAGGGATTCTGGAGTGGGAAGCGCAGTTCAGGACACAGATCGATCAATCAGGGAACCAGCATTGCATCGTCTCGCAGCGATGGCGTCCAGGAACCGTCGCACCGTCGTGCTCCTCGTCCTGCTGCTCGCGTGCCTGCTCGTGGCCTCGAATTTCATCCGAATCGGTGCCGAAACGAGCGAGAACGAGGAGGAAACGGGAGTGGAGGCGGTGGAGGACGAGGAGGCTGAGGCGGGAGAGAGCGTCGTCGAGGGAGGGGAGAATGAGGATGAGGAGGCAGAGACGGGAGGGGCCGACGACGAAGGTGGGGAGAATGAGGACGAGGACGAGGACGAGGACGAGGAGGAAGAGGAGGAAGGCGAGGAGGAGAGACGAGTGACCTTCGACGATTCGGACGTGATAGTGCTCGGGTCGAGTAACTTCACGGCGTTCGCGGCGCGCGAGCGGTACGCAATGGTGGAGTTTTACGCGCCGTGGTGCGGCCATTGTCAGGAATTGGCGCCGGAGTGGGCGGCCGCGGCCACGGCGCTCAAGGGCCACGGCGTCGCGGTGGCGAAGGTGGACGCCACCGCGCATCCGAGCGTTGCTGAGGCGCTCGGCGTCAATAGTTACCCGACCTTATTCCTCTTCGTCGATGGCGGACCTTCGCTCTATGCCGGCGACCGCACTAAGTGAGTGTCGCTCGACCAGAGTTCGTTGCTGCGATCGTTGCGAATATCTGTTTGGAATAGATGTATCGTTATGTCTTGCATTCTGTTTTCCTTTCAGCGAACGCGGTGGCGCTTAGCTCTATCGTCTTCGAATCCTTGTCCGATTAGGTTATCTTCTTGCGCTGCATTGTTGCGTGACTGCATTTTCGCGAATGCGTTTAGGCTTAGCTCAATTGGTGGGAATTCTGCTGAGACTAAGTCTTCATTTTGCGTCGCTGTAGCAATAGTTTAGTATTATTCTTGTTGCAATCAGTTGTTTATTCATTGTCTATGGTTTCGTTTCATGGATCTAAAGCTTCTGAGGATCAGTCAGTTAGTTTTGGTTTGGGAGGATGACTAACACTGTACATTTTTTGTTGCAGGGACGCTATTGTAAATTATGTGAACAAGAAGATGAGTTTGACGATCAAAGCTCTCATGTCAAAGGCCGATGCTGAGCCTCTTTTGGAGGTTGAGTCGCCTATTGCTGTTGGATACCTGGATAAATTGGAGGTATTTCTATGCGACCGCAACTCCTTGCTTTAGTGTGGTCTGTTTGTTCAATCCGTGGCATGAACTTCAGCTGCAGCGACTAACTAATAATTGGCTGTGTGTTTTTACAGGGTGCTGAAGCGGATGAATTGACATCTGTTGCAAGGTCGGAAGAAGGTGTTGAATTCTACATGACCAGTGACGAAGATGTAGCTGCTTTGTTCGGGCTTGAGAAGGAGACCAAACCGGCTCTAGTTCTTCTCAAGAATGTGCCAGATAAACGTTTAGTTTTCAGTGAGTGTGAAACATTCGAATCCATCTTGTTTCACTGCCTTGCGGTTCGAAGCTGTGTCAGTATAACATGTGTATCGCGTCCTTTACTAATTAAGGGTTCTGTTGTTTGGAGTGCAGAGGGTGGTTTCAAAAGGAATGCATTGTATGAATTCGTCTCCACAAACAAGAGTCCCCTTGTGATCTTTTACACTAAACAGAACACCCCGCTCATCTTTGAGAACACTATCAAAAACCAAGTACGAACTCAACTTTCATTCTTACTTTGGTGTTGGTGGAACTGCAGATAGTAATTTATTTTTCTTTCAAGAGTAAGAAGTTGGCAACTTGTTCTTGGGAAGTCGGTTACGAGGAGACTAATGACATCACTTGTATGGTGGGTTTTGTATTTCAGATAATCTGCTTCGTTAAAGATGAGGAACATTGGGGTTATGTTCGATCAGTCTTTGAGAGAGTTTCAAGAGCCTTTAGAAAGCAGGTATGACAGTCACACCTTTTGTTTGAGCGTTTACTTATGTTTTGGGTTGACGAGACGAACTTGGAGCCATTAACTGTATTCTAATCAGATTTTTCATTCTCCATTTGATGGGGCGCAGGCATTGTTCATACGTGTGCGTCTAGGAGATTCAGACGCTAAACAACCATCTGATTACTTTGGCGTCACCGGGGAGGAGGACCCTATCACGGTAATATATCATACCTCTTCTGTCGTCTAGAGGAATCATACGATTTACTTGCTACAATAGGCCCATACCGATGTTTCTAAGTTTCTCATATGACGAAAAAGATGACTGTTGCGCAAAATGCATGATGTTTCAGCATTTAGTTAGGCTCTCGTGCTTTTGGAATAACACCACTAGGCCTGGGGATGTGCCCCAGATAATGGCATTTGTGACAGCTGAGGACGGTCCCAAGTATATGCATGAAGGCGAGCTTACTTTTGAAGGCGTCAAGGTCAGTATCTGCGTGTACAGAAGATCTTCGATTTTTATGGCTCTCTTTGTCTTGTAACTTAGTCTGGGAGTACTTATGTTTGTTTCTTTGCAGGGTTTTGTGGAAGGTTTTTTGGCAAACAAGTTGCTGCCTCATTACAAGTCGCAGCCGATTCCTGAGCAGGTATCACGTCCTGCACTTCTTGAATTTGGCTCCTATTTGGGTACAAGAATCAGATACCCCTCTTCTCTGAAGGTTCACGTTCTGTATACTTCCAATGTATTTCCTTAATCTCGTCTTTATATGTCTACTTTGTCATGTAGAGCGATTGATAACATTGAGGGACAGATTCTAGTGATTAGGATATTTAGGTCATTTCGTTTGGATGCGTGCAGAACAACGAAGATGTGAAAATAGCTGTCAGCAAGAACTTTGAGGAGATGGTTCTTGACGAGTCCAGAGATACCCTTCTTGAGGTAAAAATCAATTTCCATGGACTGGATACATAGGACCGCATCAAACATTTTGGTACCGCTGCTCGGATGCGAAATATTCTGATATCTAAACTTGTGATTCTATCTAGAGTGGGTTTCAGATTACGAAAAGTAAGTTTCATATTTGAAGCATATGAGCGCATTTCGCATTTATATCTGAAATAAGTTAAGACAAGATGATTGGTTTGCATCTTTCCTTGAAAAAGTATTGTCTTAAAATTACAGAAATTATTTTGCAGTTGTATGCTCCCGATTGCCATTATTGTCACGATCTGGAACCGATATACAAGAAACTTGCGAAGCGGCTCAGGAGCATCCCCTCGCTTTCAATAGTCAAAATGGATGGCCTGGCAAATGAGCATCCTCGTGCTAAGGTGAGTGGCCACATAATCACCAATTCAAAGAAAATAATGGATGTGTTGCAAGATGTTGCAATTCGCTGACACTTGTTTCTTGTGGTTTTTTTGCAGCCCGACGGTTATCCCACCCTCCTTTTTTACCCAGCCGGCAAGAAGAGCTTCGAGCCGGTAAGTACTTCCACCTCCAAATATGGACTTTATTCTGATTGTTTTAGCATCTTCATCGCCGCAACTCAGTGGCTGTAACAACACCAGGCTACGTAAGTGAATATATACCCTCATGCAAATCGCTAATGAGAAAGGATGGGTGGAAATGCAGATCACATTCGAGGGTGATAGGACAGTGAAAGGTTTCTACCAGTTCTTGAAGAAGAATGCGGCCATCCCATTCGCGTTGCCAAGGACTGCCAAGTCAAAGCCTGCAAGCAAGGCAGTCGAAGAAGACGTCAAGGATGAACTGTAAACCATCAGGTCTGCCACGCTTTTCTATGACCACTCTTTAATGAAAATAGAGTAAGGGGGCAAGATGAGAACCAGGCGCAACAAAACGCTTCGAGTTCAGTCCTGCAAACGTTCCCTGCAAAGTTACACTAGCTGATTAGTGAGAGTCCTAGAACAGGAATTCGGGTTTGAAACTAGAATTTATCGATGTAATTGTCACTTTCATTCTTAACTGTCGCGAGGCTTCTTTTTTCTTACGAAAGGACGCTGTTTTCTCAACTATATTATGAGTTCCTAGAAAGATTGCTTGCTATTTATATTTTGAATGAGTGAATGAATGCAGAGTCCTGTGAAAAATAGTCTTATGATCTACATTGGTCTAGAGAACCAGAGTGAGAGAAAACGCCCTTGAAGAACATCATTCCCCTCAGGACACATTAGAGTACCGTCTTACTACAAGAGCAATGATGAGAGGGTGAGAGAGGGTGAGTTTTAATCCTTTGCTGACAAGCCAGCCCAATTTGGACGGCCATAGCTATTTTCAGAGCATATGCCTTGTTGCAAGCAAGTCCAAATCAACCTGCAATCCTTGTGTGTCCACATTCCCCTTTTCTGATGTGGACTTTGTTTGTTGCAAGCAAGTCCAAATCAACCTGCAATCCTTGTGTGTCCACATTCCCCTTTTATGATGTGGACTTTGTTGGCTGAATTGAAATGTGGCCGTGAACAATTTAGCCGTTTTCTTGGATGGCCATAGCTGCCTGTCATCCTTAAAGGGTTATGTTGCATCAGGAAAGACGATCCAAAATTGGAATCCAAAGAGAACAAATGTGAAGTCTATAAGAGTCAATGAGGGTAAATTTCAACTTGTAAGAGAATATAACAGCCGTGAAAAAGCCACCCGTGAACAAGTGTAACTTGATGGAAAATTCTCCTTCCCATCAAAAGAGCTCCCATCACCGTCGTCCCCTCATCCACCCTCCGTCGCCCGAACTCAGTCCCGTCCTGTCCAAACCCACAACCCAACCAATCGCTCGTCCAGAACCATAAACGAAATCCAAATTTCGTCCAGAATCACCAACGATATCCAAATTCCGTCGAGTCACATCGTCCGCCGTAGTCCTAGGCTCCGTCGAAGAATATCGTCGAGATTCGTTTCAATTTCGTCGTTTTCTGTGAAGGGAGAGGTTCGGTGTTGAAACGCAGCGCTCACGACGCAACGCTCGCAGCGCGTGACGACGCGAGCCTGGAGCTTGACACAGCAACGATTCGCCACCTTCTTCACCAGCTGCGGCAATCCTCGGTTCATCTCGTGGTTGCATTTTAGTTTTTTTTCCGCACTTGCAATTTTCGGACTCAAAGACCGTCGTCTGGAGCGCACTTCCTGCGTGGGGAGCTCGCGTTGCGAATTGGTTGCTAGAATTCCGGCCTGGAAGCGTTAGAAGAGGTTGGAGGATTGGCATGTGAGAGTGGAGACGAGAGGGAGACAAGACGGGGGAGTTGGCGGAGGTTCGGGGTTTTGGAAACCCTAGGCTCGCGGACTGAGTGCCTTTCCGTCCTCATGCGCGGAGGTTTAGTGTGACACTAGCGGCGAGGGAGGGAAGGGGGAAGCGATGGTATGGTGCAGTTACTGCGGGAAGGACCAGGTCGCAGAGCGGGATGACATCAATGGCTTCACGTGAGGATTTTTCCTCTCTTCTGGATGAATTCGGCGAGGTATTTAGGTTTTTAGTGGTGAATTTCGGTGATGGATGGTGAATCTTTTTGGTTGCAGATGTTGTACGGGTTGTGGAAGAGTGTTGTCCGATGACGCCTACTCGACGGAGGTTACTTTCACCAAAGGCGCTGATGGCTCGGTATGGCGGCTTTTCGTTGAGGAAGCATCTTCTAGTTTTCGTTTTTTTAATTAAAATTGTTTTTAAATTTTTAGTTTTTAGTTTTTGAAACAGAAGTAGGCGACCTTGGACATCTTCTAAGGCTTGAGTCGCTGGTATGCGTGTTTTAAAAGAAGTTTACAGGCTAGTCTTTTGATTTTGCGAGGTTTAGGTGACACGGAAGGAAGTAGGGAGGTGTAGTTAATTTCTGGTGATGGAAGGTGTTATTGGTTGCTTGGTTTTGATATTGTTGTGGATTCAGAGTCAAGCGGAGGGGAATTTTATACGGAACGGGCAGACCAGCTCGCTACGGATAGCTGGTGCGCAGGGGCGTATGCTAGGGTTCCAATCCGATTCGCATGAGAAAACTCTTAACAAAGGTGCGAGTCTTTTTGTAGATTGCTCAGAATACTGCTCTCTGGTGAATACTTGTCAGCCATGGTTTTAATTCTAGTAGTGAATATGAATCAGTTCTTCTCCCTGTTGGTAGTTCGTGACAAGTGATGCTGCAACATTCATGTTGTAATTTCAAACCGTAGCGCAACTGACTTATGTAAGATTCCTCGGGCTGTGCAGGGAAACATGAAATTCAAGAAATTGCGGAGCGGCTGTCCATACGACCCCGAGAAGATATTGTCCAAGCTGCACATCGCTTTTACACGGTGGGATTCATAATTTAGAGACAGTCTTGAGTTTACCAGAGGATCACACAAATATTGGTATCATATTTCCTAGCTAATAAGATAGTTAGGCTGTTTCTGACATTTTATCATTGCGTGCTTTCTCTTGTGAAATGGAGGGTTCAATCTAGGTAATTGTTCGTGATTTTACTTCTGCATGGTGCAGATTGCCGTTGAGCGTAATTTCACGAGGGGTCGACCCACTCCTCGAGTAGCTGGCGCATGCTTATACATTGTATGCCGGTAACACACTCTCATACTTCATGCGTGAGTGATATTCTGCGGAATTTGCTGATTTTAGCCTGAGCATTTTATTCAGGTCCTATCATTTTCAAATTAGGTTTGTTAGTTGATTTCGAATACTTCCTCAGGTTAGATTGAGTCCTTCTCTTTTGAGACTACCATCCATAATATGGATTTTAATTTTGGGTGCAGGCAAGAGAACAAGCCTTACATGCTTATTGACTTCTCCGACTCCTTACAGACGAACGTGTATGAATATACTTCTTAACTACTCTGAACGTTTTATTTGCCATTTCCTTGGTGCCATATGTCGTATGCAACTTTGTCATAAGTGATTCTCAAAACCAGAGGTCTACACTTTTTAGGTCGGAGTCGTGGAATCCACAGGGTTTTGAACCGTGCACCTTTTAATTACAGAGAAGGTTTTTAACCATGTCTTCATACTTTAAAGTGAAAGTCACTTGGTCAAGGAAGGTTCTTAATTATATAAGTTTTCATCATAATAAAAAGTATCGATAGACTTTTCTAACATTTTCCCATATGATTATTCCGTTCTGTAATGTCTCACGCTTATTGGTTTCGGTATTTAAAAGGGATGTATGTCGTTGTTCTTGTTAACTCGGATAAAAGTATATCTTGTTCTGTGTATGTTAAGACTTTTGAAGCGGTTTCGATGCAGGTATGTGTTGGGTGCGGTTTTTTTGCAATTATGTCAACTACTTCGTCTGGAACAGCACCCAATCATGCAAAGGCCTGTCGATCCCAGTTTGTTCATTCATCGTTTTGCCGATCGTGGGTTTCCTTACTTTGTGAATAGTTTCTGATGGGCTTTTTTGTAACTTTTCAATAAAACTATTGTTTTACCATTTTCATGAATGCTACTAGCTCAGCAAACCCTGTTGTCAATCTTGATGTCCTGGCTCAATTTATTGTTTAGTTTCCTTACGTACTGTTTTTAATGTTCCTATTCTGAATTTTGTTTTGTGAGGCTTTGATTTTTCTGCTAGAATCACTTGATCTCGCAAAAGTGTAATTGGAAAACTGATGGATGGTCTTACAGGGCTACAATTTGGGAAAAAGATGCATGCAGTTGCCAACTCTGCCCTGCGCCTTGTGGCCAGTATGAAAAGGGATTGGATGCAGGTGCCATTTGTTTCCTTTCTGTGGTTATTATTGAGCGTTTCTCTTACCAGCAGATGGCTGAGAATGTAAAGATCAACTTAGGCATGATTTTCGAGTCGTGCAATCTTTGATTCTTCTTTGGCATGTTCCTGGGTGACATGAGTTTGGATGTGCAGACAGGAAGACGACCAAGTGGTGTTTGTGGAGCTGCACTTTTCATTGCAGCACATATACACGGGTTTGAGCGTTCAAAAGCTGATGTGGTATGTCTTGTGAGGTCATGCTTATTTTAGTGTAGAATCCTTAATTCCTGTTAGGATCGTCTTTTCCTCAAAATTTATGTCAGTTAGCTATCACATTGAGCAATACTATGTTGTGATTGTTGGAATGATTTTCAGGTAAGCGTGGTGCACATTTGTGAGGCAACTCTGAAGAAGAGGTTGGTCGAGTTCGAGCAAACGGAATCGGGCAGCTTAACGGTACCCAAGATGAAATTTGAAAATTCATCTTGACTTGCTTTTCGTGATTCTAAGCTAAAAAACTCGATGTACTGTACTTCACTTGGAATTCGGAAGGTTGTTTGCTGTTTGCTATCGCTGAGAACTTCGTGGACAGGCGGAGGAGTTTGATACGAAAGCGAAGGAGATTGATGTCCAGATCAGGATAGGGCTCGTGAGCCTACAGATTGAAGGGAAAGGGACCTCTGAAATAATGTGTGAGCACAAGGATATGGGCGCTGTGCATTTTCAACACGGGCTTTGCCGTGGTTGCTACGATGAGGTGAACAAAGACGTTCATGGTTTTTAATTTCAATCATTCTGAGGACATGATGGCTCATTGGGAAGCGTCCAGTATCTCATCCCATTAAATCTTCTGTTTTATAATATGACACTTACTATTTATGATGCAGTTTGTTAAAGTTTCAGGGGGAATGCAAGGCGGCTCTCATCCGCCGGCCTTCAAACGAGCTGAGAAGAAGCGCTTGGAGGAGGCGAAAAAGAAGGAGGAGGCTGAGAAAGGGTTGGTACTGTGGGAAGGGAATGACGACCCCCTTGCAATTAAGACGTATAAAAGGGGCCAAAGAGGGCGTGGCAGAACAGGGGGCCCAGAAGTAGGGAGAGAACTGGTAGTTTACGAGAATTCTAATGACCTTCGTCCTGTTCTCTCTTCTCAAAGGAGAGTGAAGATGAAGGATCTGGCCAGAGGAGGAGTTGAGAGTTCCGCGGTCAAACAGGATTCGCCAGATAAGAAGGGGAACAGTAGTAGCGCAGAAGATATCAATGATGTGGCCGCAGACATTGCGGCATTGATCGACGTTGCGGTTCCTGTGCTTGAGAAAAGACGGTTGGATATTCGTGCTGACTTAAGTGGGGCGGGAGAGTCGAGTGGTGTAACGGATGGTGAGGGAAGCGGTGACGCCAGAGAGACTGATGGAGGGGTTCCAGAAGCACCATTCCTGGATGGAGAAGGAGATGATGTCGAAGAGGAAGAAGAGAATGAGACGCTCTCTGATATTGATGATGACGAGGTATTCTTTCTCTTGAGGCTTTCTTTGCTTAGTTGCCCCTAGTATGTTCCTCAATTTAGTTCTTGGTCTTATCTCAGAGTTCTGGTTTATTGCATATGGTCGATAGTGCTGAACCAAAGTTTTGGGCTCTGGGTGCAGATGAAAGGATATCTTCACAACGATGAAGAAGTGAGACTGAAGACAATCATCTGGACAGAAATGAACAAAGAATATTTGGAGGTCAGACTACATCCAAACATGCCGTTGTGTGCAAACTACTACTAGTTCAGTTCCTGACTCTTTACGGATGCCTTTATATGCTCTTCTAATCTGAACGTCACGACGTAAAATTGATCTTATCGCATCTCATGTGTATCATTTGATTCCATCAGGAGCAAGAAGCAAAAAGAGCAGCCATCGAAGCTAGTGAAAAAGCAAGGATTGCCGCATTTGAAGCAGCTGCCACGAACTCTGCGAGTGCGGCTGATTTAGCTGCCGCGGCAGCCGCGGCAGTTGCAAAACTGAAGAAGGTCAGTGAAGAGCTATTGCAATTGTTCTACTCAGGGATTTTTGCGCCTGGCCTATACCGATGAAATACATCTGATCGATGAAGCTGACAAGTTGTGTGTTTCGCTGCAGGACCGTAAGCAAAAGAGAGTTGATGAGGCAAACAGACCACCTGCAGAATCAGCAGCTGACGCAGCCCGTCATATGCTTGCGAGCAAGGCATGAATGAGACCTTTCCTCACCAAAGTGGCTTTGTAGCGTTGTTTAAGTCAGAAAGGGTGAATGAAGCAGGATGATTATTACGACCAAATCTTGGATCGCTTACTTCTGGTGGTGGCGGTTGTTTGCAGAGACTGAGCTCCAAAGTGAACTATGCTGTGCTTGCAAATCTCTTCGACGCCGATGTACGTCCATGACTCATTTTCACACCCTCATTGGGTGCAAATGACTTTGTTCACTCTATTTAGTACGTGGGTATATTTAGCAATGAGGTGGACTTTGCTGATTGATTTTCAGGATACTGAGAAAGAGAATCCGGAAGCTGCTGCTGCTGCTGCTGAGGAGCCCCCCAGTAAACGTGCGCGCAAGGTGACCTTTGAAGACGAGATTAAAGACCATATCACTGCACAGGTATGCAGAAGCTGCTCTTTGTTCCCCTAATATCTGCTGTTCTGAAAGCTCACTTTCAACATATTCAACTCAGTTTCCATCAGCCCAGGTCAAATTATATCATGACCTGGGCTAGTTCGCATATTGGAAGTGTTATTTCTATTTTTATCTTGGACTGAAGCGCCGTAAGTTGTGATATTCAGGTTGCTAACGGGGATGCCAAAGAGGAGGTAGAGGCAGAGAAAGTAGAAGAGGGAGACGATGAAGAAGAAGTTTATGGCGACCATGAAGAAGAAGCTCGCGATGATGAGGAAGAGTATTACGATGAGTACGAATAGCACTACATCAGATCCAACTTTGTATGTACATCAGAGAGTTTGACGCCTGCTTCGGAAGAACGAATACTAAATGGTGGCAGCCATCACCACAAACGATCTAGGCTTGTATATTACTGAGGTCCACCCTAAACCGTTCTTTTCCCTCGATCGGCGAATTTCATCCATTTGCAGACTGGGAAAAGTTCTTGCAATTTTGATTTGCCACTGACTATTTCCATCCAACATTTTATTTTTCCTTCAAAATGTGAATTCTCTTTCCTACTATAAATGTGATTGGGCAGTCCTCGAACAAAAGACACATAACATGGGATGGCTCAAATGTGTATCGCCTACTCGGACTCGGACTCGAAGTCATCCTTTCCATAGCTCTTGGACACTGCACCCCACCGCCGCTCGTACATATTCAACAGCTCAATATACAATCGATGCGCGGGGTCGTACGCAATCGCGTAAAACACATGGTTGAGTGTGCGGTGCTGGATGAGCAGCAGGCGCCCGGCCTTGCTCGTCGCCAAGGCGCACAACGAGTCGAACTTGTGGTACAAGCGCCCGGGCTTGACCCGATCGCGGCGTTTCAGGTGGTCGATCCCGCTCACGAGCTTCCCATCGCACTGCAGCATGCAGTTGTACTCCGCGATCTGCTGCGGCTGGAACACCTTGCACCCGCTGAGGAGCGCGCGCACATGCTCGGGTAGGTGCCGGATCTCGGGCGTGACGCCGTCCGGCACCGCCCGGAACTCGCGCTTCCGCGACGCTTGGATGAAGGGGCACTTGCGCCAGCTTCGCAGCGGCTTTGGATCGTAGCCCCTCCCGTCGATCATCCTCTGCACCTCCGTCTCCATCAAGTCCTCCATCACCGACCTCTCGCTCGCCCCCGACGGCCCGCATTCCTGCCATTATGTTTGTTTCTTAATCTTGAATAAAGTGTTTCTATATCAGGTTTTTGATATCAGTGTTTACAAGAGAAGGATACATTTAAGTATAAAGCACATAATTACTCTAAAATTGATTCTTAGTATTAACCACACTGATTGATTTTATATGCTATAAGTTTTAACTTAATTTTTGCTGATAGCATAAGTATTTATACTTTTCACAAAGGGTGATCATCGTAAACATAGTTGGTAATATAACAGAAATTATGAATCAATCAGTTTGATTAACACTAAAAATCAGCTTAGTTGTTCAAAGAATAGTGGATACTATTTTACAGAAGGTAGATACATTCATATTGATTCGCATTATATAACATTCTGCTCTACCAAGTCCAACAAATCTTTGTTCAACACTAAGAATCAGTTTTAGTTCTATTGTCGTTCAAAGAATAGTGGATACTATTCTACAGAAGGTAGATACATTCATATTGATTTGCGTTATACAACATTCTACTCTAACAAGTGCAACAAATCTTTGTTCGGCCGCAACGGCGGTTTGTTACTCTTCAAATTGGGCGTGCATGATTACTTCACTGATACTACACGTTCCTTTCTTCTGATAATTTCCCTTGGTTGCCCAATTTTTTATGACAATTGCTTCTAGTTTGGTTCAGTAAGCTCAAAGGCAGTTCAAAAGAAGTTGGTTTTGTTGGTACACTCATCCCTCCCCTAAGTTATACCTCTAATAAGTTATAATGCGGCGAACTTAGAACCACTTTTGACGGCCTTACCAGTGCCTTGGACTTCCTGTCAACCTCCGGCCTCCTCCTCTCTGGCCTCCGGATCAATCTCATTACACCTCTAAAGTAGGATGACGGGTGCGCCTCTGAACGGACCCTGCTTCTAGTTTGGTTTAGTAACCCTGCTAAGAGCTGGTTTCTAGGTACTCTTTGGTTGCAAATTTTAGAAAATTTACAACATATGAGATTACTAAACAACGTGACTTTCCATGGGTACTTCAAGAAGGTGTTTCCAAGCCTAGACATGCTTCCCATACCAACTTTTGTGAGATATAGAAAACGTTAACTTGTGTAGAAATTATTGTGATTTTTCCATGATTCTTGAACCATGGATAACACGTGAATTAACATGAAACCACCCACATAGGAAGTAGAAAACCAACAATAAAGATATGATGAATGTGTTGAAAGTTTTACTATGACACACATACCGCCATGATGTGATGGTTTTGCCTGATGCAATGGCCGACGCAACTTTCGACCTGAGCTATGGATCTTTACTCATCTGTGGCATAATTTTAAGAGTGCTTGTCTTCAGAGACGGATCCCAAGCTGTTGAATTTGTTCTGTCCATTAGCTAATTTGAATGTCCATTTTTTCTCTTCTAAATTGACATACCTGCCATTTAATGAAATTGTTTGCTATTATCCATCTTTTGAAAGGAAACGTTCGAGAAGTGAGAGTTGATTAGCTGCAATTGAGAATCCAAAGGTCATAATTCAAGATTAGCTCTGTATTGTAGCCCTTTCACATTTTTGTACTTTTTTTACTTCCCGTAAACTTTAATCTAAAGTAGTAATTGACTTCCAAGTGATCAATCTAAAAAAAAAACTTCAAAAATAAATAATTAAAGAGAACTTCCTATCACTATTAGAAAGATTGGTGTAAGCGTTCCAAGCTTGTGTCTACATTTCCACAATTTTGGTGTAATTGTGTATTTTTTTTCGGACCGTTTTTTTACGATTGTGTATGTGTATGCAAATTACCCCATGTTTTGGGGTGGATTTTCTTTTGGTACACAATTCGATCCCTAGCTTACAAAAATTTGAGCAATTCATTTTAAATTTGATGAGCTATAGGATTATCTCTAAAGTCACATAAAATTTTAATAAGAAATATTTTCTTTTAATTTTAACACTACTCTTTCCTCATTTTAATAGCTATTAGTTCAATAAAAGAGTTTGGCAGTCTCTGAACTTGACTTAAAAGTTTTGTACATCTTTGAGAAGGATCAAAAATTTATGTTGTACTATGAATTTAAGCCACCTTTTAACTAATTTAGATAGTTATTAATAGTTATTTAGGATTAGTTGTAATAATCAACAATATGAAAATAAGGTCCAAACTCATGGATTTTGCCTTACTTTACAAATAACTTCATGCTGATAAGATAATTTTACCTTCATGGGCTTACAGGGTTTAGGTAAGTCTGCAAAACCTCTGCATCATAGAACTTATGGTGGCCTGCAATTTTTTTAAGGATGTTGGGTTGAGAATTAGATGATTCAAAATTTCTGTGGAAAAATGCTTAGATTCCAAATTTTCCATGTAGACATACTTTGTGAATATTCTCTTGTTCAAATGTTGGCTTTTGTCTTTAATCTAAGTGACTTGACATACCTGGTGGTAACAGTAGGACATGCTCAGTGTATTCTGAGGGGAGTGGAATACATGAACCTTTAGGTGGCATTTGTCGAGTGGAAATCAAATAGGATTTTTGCTTTAGGCCCGCTTCACACCTAACGCCCGAGTTGAGAGTCCGTCGGTTTCCACCAGTGAGATTCCTTGAATGGCCAAAGTCCGGCCTCTCGGCCTTCACACCAAAGGCCAAAGTCCAAAGGCCGTTGTCTTCCGATGTGCCTACATGGCAGTACTTTTGGAGAGTTTTGGCGCCAAGGCGACAAATTCTCGAGCAACACTTGGGTCGCCGTTTTTAGTCGACCCAAACTTCCTTTGAGAGTCCGTCAATTTTTTCAATGAAATAATCAAAATCTAACAAGATCTAGACCGTTAGATGAAAGAGGCCAAATTTTTTGGCTGATATTCTTTCGCTGATTTTTTGGCTGATTTTTTTTGGCGTAATGATATGGGGTTTGGACTTTGGACTTGGGCTTTGGGGCTTCACACCACAGTCGCCCAAAGGCTTCAATATATATATTTCAATTTTTTTTTTAATCCAAAAGTTTGGACTCTCGCTATGTTTGGACATAAATTTTTACGGACGGACTCTCGACTCAGCTTGGTGTGAAGCGGCCCTTAGTGTGATCTTCATTGTCATACACGTCACTAGATTTTAGCCATCCATGACTCCAAAACGACCCAAAAATGGACTTGAGGCCTTAAAGGGTTAAAAAGTTAATGTGTGTGTGAGGGCGATTTTTCTAGATTTTGCAAAAATGATACATGTACAATAGGGTGACATTCAAATTGGCCGTTTAGTAGTTCCAGGGATAGTGTCCTACACTGCTGCCAACTTTGACACCCTCCCCAAAGCTGAGAAATTGTTATTTTACCATGAAAATTTGGGGTCAGCATCACCTTTATGTTGAAAACATGCATACCAAATTTCAAGTCCAGGAGACTTATACAAAAAAACTTATGCAAGATCTACCAACATGGGATAGCTGTGAGAAAAGTGTCACAGCTGCCAACTTTGACACCCTCCCAAGAATTGAGGAAATTTTTTTTGCCCATGAAATTTTTGGAGCAAAAACATTTTTATGTTGTTTGCATGTGTGGAAAATTTCAAGTCCAAAAGACCCATAAAAAAAATAATATTCCAAATCTACCAACATGTGTAGTTTTGAGAAACAAAGGGGAAAACCATTTTACTACTTCCAACTTTGACGCCCTCCTTAGGATTGAGTTTTTGTTGATACATAATGAAATTTTTGGCACAAGATCATCTTTACGCTAGTAACATGTGAGATAAATTTCAAAGCCAAAAGATGTATACAAACAAGTTATTCCATATCTACCAACGTCTATGTCCTCCATTAGCGTCAATCACTGCTAGTAACCTAGAGGGCATAGAATGACATAGTTGAAGGAGCTTTGTACCATTGACTAACTTCCACTCTCTTTCAAGAACTACCTTCAACACATCTAAGCTTCTAGGGCATTGTTTGCCATGTTGCACAACATCTTTTAACATCCTCCAAGCGTTCTTGATTGGATTGAGATCGGGCAAGTTGAGCTTTTCGAGAAGGTGGCTTTGTCTCCATTCTTCACATATTTTGCTCTTATGGACGGGTGCCCCATCTTCCATAAGCACTCCTTGTGGAATTCGACCCATGAAATGAACCAATTTGGCATCGTAAACCACTTCTACAAAATCCTTAGCAGAACGTTGACCTTTAGGCATAAAGACAAGTTTTGACTTTTGTCCTCCGGAAAATGCGCCCCAAATCATTAAAGAAGTCCTTCCACTTTTAAAAGTACGAGCTAGACAACTTGATGAATAACGCTCGTATGCACTTCTCCAAACATGAATTTGCCGAGAATTTTTTCCAATTTCAAAAGTAGATTCATCTGTCCAAACAACACGCTCCCACTCTTTTGCACTCCATCCACGGTACTTCTGAGCAAAAGCTAATCGTTGAGACATGTGACGAGGTGTCAAAAAAGGTTTTTTGACTGCAATTCGACTAAAAATGCCATTTTTATGTAAGACCCTTTGAATAGTACGTCTACATACTTGAGTAGGACATGCATTGGTAATCTCTGAGAGTGAAGAGCAACGATGAATTTTTGAGTAATGCACAATACTACGAACATCTCTATCACTAAGCTTTTTAGCGTGACTTCCACCGCAAGGTTTGCGCTTGTAGGTTCCATCTTCTCTAAATGTTTTTACTAACCTTGTAACTATTCTAATAGGAACTCCAATAGTAGGTGCAATTTGAACTCCTGTAAATCCTCCCTCACTCAAACCTATGATGCGAGCACGAATTTCATCTCAAATTGCCATCATAAACTTATAGAGTGCGTGATGCTAGCTACAGCACTAGAGTAGGGGTTAGAGCAGAGCAAGGGGGAGAGAAGGGGGCCAAGGTGCTAGAGCAGAGCAAAGGGGGTTGCAGGATTGACACGTGACAATTGGCAGAGGAAGGAGAACAGGGCTGGAGCAGAGCAAGGGGGAGAGAAGGGAGCCAAGGCGCTGGAGCAGAGAGGAGAGAGAAGGGTCGCCAAAACACAAGCCCATATGCATACATGAAAAATCATTTTGCTCTTAATCACTCATCATGTATGCCCAATGTGAATCAACACTCATGCATCCCACAATACAACACTCTCTGTTTTGAGGATTGTCTCAACATTCAGTCTATCACAAATCACACACACCATTCCCTTTACATAGTGTTCAATAGATATTTAGAAGAAAAATTTTGTCATGTGTCTAATGTATACTTTATGGCCAAGTGGATTCTTCTGCATGGAACACCTCTTCACTTCTTCATTTAGATGTTATTGATCTTTTTGAGAAGCAATTATGTTTGGTGGCTTACTCACATGATTGAGTCCAATGAAAAAGCATGAGGTGTCAAAGATATTTTGACATTTTCAATATGACCTTCAAATTGTTTATCGTAATTACACATGTTGATAGATATGGAATAACTTTTTTTATGTATGTCTTTTGGCTTTGAAATTTATCCCACATGTTACTAGCGTAAAGATGATCTTGTGCCAAAAATTTCATTATGTATCAACAAAAACTCAATCCTAAGGAGGGCGTCAAAGTTGGAAGTAGTAAAATGGTTTTCCCCTTTGTTTCTCAAAACTACACATGTTGGTAGATTTGGAATATTATTTTTTGTATGGGTCTTTTGGACTTGAAATTTTCCACACATGCAAACAACATAAAAATGTTTTTGCTCCAAAAATTTCATGGGCAAAAAAAATTTCCTCAATTCTTGGGAGGGTGTCAAAGTTGGCAGCTGTGACACTTTTCTCACAGCTATCCCATGTTGGTAGATCTTGCATAAGTTTTTTTGTATAAGTCTCCTGGACTTGAAATTTGGTATGCATGTTTTCAACATAAAGGTGATGCTGACCCCAAATTTTCATGGTAAAATAACAATTTCTCAGCTTTGGGGAGGGTGTCAAAGTTGGCAGCAGTGTAGGACACTATCCCTGGAACTACTAAACGGCCAATTTGAATGTCACCCTATTGTACATACACATTGGCAATCTAGTGATACTCCATGCCAATTCTATTCATTGCAAGCCCAACATGAGGGAGAACATGAAGCAGAACTTCAAATATTTTCGTTTTAAAATCTCACCTTGAAAATATTTAAGGAAAATAGTTTTCCAAGTCTCCAAAATAGTAAGCTTACTCACTAAATCGTAACTGACATACCCATACATCACGGGATCAACACCTATTTCTAACTCAACTACAGTATTGAGTTTGCCTTGACTTTTTAGTTCCTAAAGTCTTTTCAGTTCCCCCAGTCTTTACAGTTGTACAGTACCCTCACAAGTATACGTATTTTTTATTATTATTATTTTTTGGCACAAAAACAAAACGAGTTTGAATTGCAAAAAGAACCGAGGAACCAATACAAATGTATACGTACTTTTTTGATTTTGTGCAAAAATTTGTACACCAAGTGAAGTCAAAGTCTGCTGATCAACTAAACGCAAGGATGAAAATGGACCCTTTTCTCTACTTCAAACATTATAATATTACAATCCGTGCGGTCAAACTTTATGAAAATGTTTAGGTAAGTTACTCAAAAATTCTTAATTAAGATCCTATGGTTAGAACAAGAAGTAATTATTTTTTGTTTTGTCCTTACTCATTGCACAAAACGAGCAGTTTTGAAGTGTTTTTGGTGTGAAATTGTCAAAGAAATTTAGGGGTTATTGGCACCTCTCATTTTCTAGCCCTCTCGTTTTAGGAGGTCTTAAGGCTTTTAGTAGAAAATTTGTGGCCAATTTGGCTCTTGCAGCCCCAAATTACTTTCCAATGGCCTACATTTTCTTTAAATAGGTCATCCGTCCAAAAATATAATAGGGGCCATGTTTTGTTCTACTCCCCCTCCAAAGCCTGTTACCTCGTACCACCAAATTATGAAGATCCTCCTCAACATTTGTGGATTTTAGGCCACTGAATAGGGCTTTTAGAGGGGCTATATATGACCTAAGGGAGGGAGTTGTAGGTACTTGTTGCACCAGTACTAGAAATCCCTCCTGCAACTTATTTTTGTGCCAACTAGAGACTAGAATGTGTAAAAAGTAATTTTGAAGGCAAGAACGAAGGTACTTATCAAAGCCTCTCTATAGAGTGGACCTCTATATTTGGAGGGACTTATGGAAAGTTTAAAGTGTCTGAGGACATTGGTGGGAAGCCGTTGTCTTGATCTCTGACCGTCAACTTCTCTTCTCCCCGTTTCAAGGCCCATTCAAGGAAGCTGTTGGCAATACTCTAACCTACATGTGAGGACTCATTGAGATTTTCATCTGTGAAGTAACATCATCTTTCAGAGAGAAAAATTAAGAGAAATAAAAAATGACTTTTTATGAATTGGAAAATTTGTATCGATAAAGCCTTAGTGGATATTTTTGGTATGTACTATCCTTTTTTTTTGGGCAAAACTGAGTAATTTACAAACAATATCATTCATTAATAAAATTGGACATTTTTATCTTGTAAGATTTCATGGTTGGAAGCAAAAAGGTATGTTTAGAATCAAATTTCTATTTTACACTAGAAGTGATATGATTGGAGCCTTTTTTGCTCAAGCACTATGGCTAGGAAATTTGGGACATGAAGTTTCATTAGAGTCCAACCAATAAGGAAGGAAGATAAGACTCTTATTTCTACATTTAACCGTAGGATCTCAGTAAGCCTTGTTGTGTAACATACTCACAAAACCTCATAAACTTTGATTGCACGGATTAAAAGATTAATATAGTGTTTGACGTAGAGAAAATGGTTCATTTCTTTTCGTGCGTTGAGTGGACTTCACTTGGTGTCAGATTTTTGCACTACATAAGGTCTAAATTTGTTACCATCATGATATTAGTTCCTTAGGCACCAATTTTTAGGGGTAGAGAATGGATGTAACATATTCAGAAAATTGTGCAAGGACGAGGGTTCCAAAATAGCCAATCCACGTTTAAATTTTTTCTTGTGAACTTGATATGTTTCAGAATGAGATTGTAGGAGTTGGGGCGTGGAAGCAGAAGAAAGTTGGGGCGTCGTGGAAATTGAAGGTCTCGGAAAGAACCTTGCATGGCGTGTGCCAAATTTGTCAATTCAGTGGTTTCTGTAGCGAGCGTCAGGCCCGCGCCGTGACTACTACGCAGCAACTACGACTGGATAACGCCTTCTGGAAGGCAAGTGCCAAACCATCTCGAGATCAGCTACAAAAGGCCTGTGCACCTCATCCCCTTCATCACACCTGCAGGCTCCAATATTCTGCACTCCCTGCTCTACTCACATGACCTGCAGTTGAATTGCATCTGCAACTGAACAACAATATCGGTTGGTATGCCCACAGGACGGCTCTAGTCCTGACCAGTCGAAGAGAGATTGGAGATCCACGATTTTCATCCGCGAGCGTGAATCGCCGCGTGATTCTCTTGCTGTCCTGCACTGTACTGGTACTGCTCCAGTGCTTCTCCCGCTTGCAGCTGGCTTCAGGCCAATCTCCATTCGAGCCTGATACGACCGTCGATTTCACGATCGGCAACAAAGCCCGCTTTGCATTGGGGGACGTGCCGGTCGGCGCCGGACTCAACTTGACCGCGGTGCTGGTGTCTGGGAACGCAAGCTATCTGGCAATGGTCAATCGGTACAACTCTTCTAACGGTACGCACTTGCTCTAAACCAGGTTTCACGTGTTGGAGAAACAAACCATATCGTTTGACCTCTCACTACACTGTAAATCATGACCTGTACAGTTACACTGTAGCAACACTGCTGCTACTTGTCAATTAGGTTTAGGACAGTCAAGCCGTCATCTCTCTGTATATATTGTGGCACATTGCCTCTGCAATACAAGCAACTTACATCATAGTGTTTCAACATGGTATCAGAGCTAGGTAGTAGGAGTAACAAGTGAGCAATGCTCCTTGGAGTAGATTTAGATGTATGAGACTTAGATCAGACAAGTGCATCTTACTTCTTGTGGTGATCTAGAGTGCAGGAGAAGAGATCCTGAAGGTATAATATAGTAGAGAGAAGTGAGCGCTGCTCCTTATGTAACTTAGATATAGAAACTCAGATTCAGATCTAGATCTAGAAGTTGAGAAAGATGGCTGAAAGTAGTAGCAGTAGAAGCAGCAACTGTGAAGTTAGTGAATCCAACAAACTTTTAGGACCACAGAATTACAATGTATGGCAGATTAAGATGACAACGATTCTAAAGAGAGAGGGCCTTTGGCCACTTGTGGAGACAGTACATAGCTTAGCCTCATACCCAGTTACTATTGGAGGTGTAGCATATGGAGAGACAAAGTTATTAGAAGCTAAACAACGTGCACAAACAGGACTTACAATGTCTGTAGGGGACAACTTGCTTGGAGCAGTCAATCAACACAAAGACCCTGCAGAGACATGGAACATGCTCAAGTCAATGTTTTCACCTGGAGATCAGCAGCAAATCCAGATGCTCACAAATAAGCTGTATGGAATGTCCATGCGAGAAGGCGAAGATATCAACGCTTACCTCACTGAAGCCATGGATCTGCGAAACCAACTGAGGAGTTATGGAGAAGAGATACCTGACAAGACACTGATCAACCTTGTTCTCAACGGTCTACCTCAGAGCTACGAAATGATCATACAAGGTATCACCTATCTCACCAATCCTACTTTTCATGTTGTAATGGGAAAACTCCTCACAGAAACACACAGAAAGAGCCTACGGGATCAAAAATGCGGCCAAGACGAAGCTCTATCAGTACAGTTTCAGAGACATGGAGGAGGACGCGGCGGTAACCAACAAGGAGGAGGTTGGGGTCGCACCATGCGTGCACGTGGGTGGACTCCCAATAACGGTCACTTCTCCAGCAGAGGCTACAGTCAAGGAGGATTTTTTAATGGCCATGGGTACGGCCCCATGACCACGCACAGGGCAAGTGGCACGACGCGCCAGATCTACAGCAGCTGGATGGGAGGCGGCGGCCAAGCCCGACCACAGCCCGACGGCGGCCAAGCCTGGCCAGGTGGCCAGGGCCAGCCTGGCGGCCAGCCCGTGCCAAGCGGCTAGCTCCTGGCTGGTGGCCAGGGCCAACTTTTGGCTAATGGCCAGGGCCAACGAGGCCTTGGTCCAAGACCAGGGCTAGCCCGGCCAGGGGTTATGTCCTGGCCTGGACCTCCTTAGCCCACAAACTTTTATACAGCTGGGGTTTATGGTTCCCAGCAGGGAATGCCAAGAGCGGGGCAAATCATATGCTACACTTGTGGAACACCAGGACATATTTCAAGATTTTTCCCTCATCAAAATTATTCCACCGTTAACTATGTTGAGGATTTCTATGACCCCTATGTTGAGGATGGGACTTATGTAGACAATGGGTGGTCTGCCGAGGCTAATTTAGCAGAGTATCAAGACTCTACATGGTTTATGGATTCCGGTGCAAGCCACCATGTTACGAGGAACTATGAAAACTTACAACATGTTGATACAAGCTCACATGGGCAAAATGTAACAACTGCTGACGGTAATGCCCATCGCATAGCAGCTGTGGGATCATCTAGTCTTCAAACTGGAACTCACCCTGATGGAATAAATTTGGATCATGTTTTGTATGTACCGGCGTTAAAAAGAAACTTATTATCTGTGGGCTCATTAGCTGATCAAGGTCATACTATAGTTTTTTTTGGCAATCAATGTCTTATTCTTGATCAAAACAAATCTATTGTTGCCATTGGACATCGGAATTTGACCAACGGACTCTATCAATTCACCAACAAAAGGAATGAAGCTATGGTGAATTCTGTAATCTCTGAATCAACTATGCATTTATGGCACAAGAGATTTGGACATCTCAACTATGCTAGTCTTCAACATTGTGCAAATGCACAACGAGTTCAAGGATTACCTACATTTCCAACTCTTAGAAGTGTTTGTGGAGATTGTATGGCTGGTAGACAATGTTGTGAACGTTTTTCAAAAATCTCCATCAACAGAACTACTCAGGTACTCCAACTCATTCATTCTGATGTAGTTGGACCAATTTGGACACCTTCCCTCGGTGGGTCTCAATACTTTGTAGCCTTCACTGATGATTATTCTCGGAAAAGTTTCGTATACTTTATGCGACACAAGAGTGAAACCCTTCAGAAATTTATTGAATTTAAAGCAAGAGTTGAAAATGAGACGGGCAGAAGAATAGTGGCACTACGATCTGATCGAGGGGGGGAATATTTATCTCATGAATTTGACTCCTATCTTCTCAATCAAGGAATTCAACGGCAACTCACAATTGCATTAATACCACAACAAAATGGTGTGAGTGAACGACGGAATAGAACTATTATCGAAAAAGCGAGATCCATGGCCGCTGCAAGTCATCTTCATGGATTTCTATGGACGGAGGCAGTTAATACAACAAATTATCTTGTCAACATAAGTCCTACACGCGCAAATCAAGGTATGACACCCGACCAAAAGTTTTACAATATCAAACCCTCTGTTTCACACTTAAAGATCTTTGGCTCTTTGGCATATGTTCATATCCCTGACATTAGACGAACCAAACTTGATAGTAAAACTATCAAGTGTATCTTTCTAGGATACGACACCGAGAGCAAAGGGTATAGGTTGTATGATCCGCAATCAAAGAAAATCCACAGGAGTAGAGATGTAGTCTTTGACGAAACACAAGTAGGCTATGAAATTGTCAAAACCAATGTTCCTATTCAAGACAATCCATTCACTGACAATTTATTTCCTACACCAACGCCAATCTCTCCCTCTACCACTCCATCTGCACCCGATTTACCAGATCTACCCATAGTACCTGAATCCACTACACCTCAAGCTCCACTAGCAAATCCCATAGCCGAACCACCAGTTCCTCCTCCACGAAGATATCCACTTCGTGAACGTAGACCAAGCACCAGATTTAGAGACACCTATCTCTTCTCTGCAGAAACCGGCACTTTCATAGAACCACGAAATTTTACAGAGGCTATCAAACATCCAGGTTGGAAAAATGCTATCCAACAAGAAATAGATTCTATTCGAGAAAATCACACCTGGAAAATGGTTGATCTTCCAGAAGGCAAGAAACCTATCTCCGCCAAATGGATTTTCAAAGCTAAACAGGGCCTTAATGGTACAACAGACAAACTCAAGGCTCGTCTAGTTGCTCGTGGGTTTGAGCAACAAGAAGGCATTGACTTCTTCGAAACCTTTGCCCCAGTCGTTCGATGGTCCACTGTTCGTAGTATAGTTGCCTTAGCCGCACAAAAGAAATGGGACATTCAACACTTAGATGTCAAAACGGCCTTTCTAAATGGAAAAATCGATAAGGATGTTTATATGACTCTACCTCCTGGTTTTGAATCTGATCTTCAACATTCTGGTCAAGTTTGCAAGCTTCAACGAGCACTGTATGGCCTTCGGCAAGCTCCTCGTGCATGGTATGGTGAAATTGACAGATATCTTCAAAACCAAGGTCTCACTAAAAGTAAAGAGGAGCCCAATCTCTATTTTTCCATTGGCAATGGTAAATATACGATTATTCTCCTTTATGTGGATGACATTCTCATTACAGGCGATGATACCTCACATATCAAACGCCTTCGTGTACAACTAGAATCCAGATTCAAAATGACAAATCTGGGTCTTGCTCAATTTTACCTTGGTGCCGAATTCTATTATAGCATTGACGCTATCTACCTTCATCAACGCACGTATATTAAGCGCCTCCTGGAACGCTTTGGCATGCAGGATTGTAACCCGTTGTCTACTCCTATAAATCCTAAACTTAAACTCTGCAAAGACACGAACACAAACCCTGTTGACAAACTTACATATCAAAGTCTTGTTGGGGGACTTCTTTACGCAACCATAACACGGTGGGACATTCAGTATGCCGTCGGATGTGTCTCCCGATATATGAGCAATCCACAGCAAGTTCATCTTACAGCTGCTAAAAATATTCTTCGTTACCTCAAAGGGACTCTTGACTATGGCATTTTTTATCCCTCACAAGGTGATGCACATCTCTCTGTTTTTACGGATGCCGATTGGGCGGGGGAAAGTGATACTAGACGCTCCACTTCTGGAATTTTATATAAAATCGGCTCCTCTCCCGTGGCATGGTCCAGTAAATTACAACCCACGTTGGCACTATCTTTTACTGAAGCAGAGTATCGCGTGTTATCTGAGGCAGCTCGAAATATCACCTATTTTCGACGACTTTTAACGGAACTTCAAATTGGAACCAAGGAGCCTACTCCTATCTTTTGTGACAATTTGAGTAGTATCAAGCTTGTTCGGAACCCGGTGATGCATCAACGCACTAAACACATTGAACTTGAACATCACTACATTCGCGAAAAATATGAGGATGGCACTATTGTTATTTCATATGTTCCCACCAAATTACAACAAGCCGACGTTTTGACCAAATCATTAGAACCAGGTCCTTTTATTGATAATAGAAATCTTGCAGGTCTTCGACAAGTTCCATCACGCATTTCTCAAAATTAGTCTTTGGCCTAAGGGAACCTATTTCATTTTGCTCCCATAAACCTACAATTCTTTTTCTCTCATGATCTGGTTCGAGCGGGGGTGTTGGAGAAACAAACCATATCGTTTGACCTCTCACTACACTGTAAATCATGACCTGTACAGTTACACTGTAGCAACACTGCTGCTACTTGTCAATTAGGTTTAGGATAGTCAAGCCGTCATCTCTCTGTATATATTGTGGCACATTGCCTCTGCAATACAAGCAACTTACATCATAGTGTTTCAACATCACGTTCATCTCCATGGCTTCTCGCTCACTTCATGGACTCCGGTTTGCCTCACCTGGTGAGGCGTCTATCGTCGTGATGTAGCACACAAAATCAGAGCACGATTGCAGATTCGCCTCAATTCAGTGCCGGCATCCGGAAAGTATCGACCGGTTGTCACCCTAGTAAAATATTACTGGCATCGATCGGAAAGTGCAGCGCTCCACGTTGCAAACTAGTCTGGACACTACTCTGGTGACTTAAACGTTGGATGATTATATAATTGCATGCTGACTTCATTGGTGTGGTTATAAACACAGGCAGCAATCACATGTTGTCTTCTTGTGTCTCTTACAACATGAGTGCCTGAGAAACCGGTATCCAACTAGTATCACATAGGCACCGGTCGAGAAATAATGCGCATTAGTATTGATTCTAATGGATGATATCCGTTCATGCAATGATTCTGTCCAATGAACTCTGTAGGTCTAGGGTTTTCAGTTCTAGTATATACCTTCCACGGGTATCCAGTTAGGATATCTTGCATAGTTGTTCTTAGTGTGTAGAGAGAGTGATAGCGGATTAGCTAGCGATGAGTCTGTAGCCTGTATGGTTGCGGAGCTTAGGCAGAGCAACCGGATTCCTTTCTTTGTTAGAAGACATTATGTAGTGATCATTTCAGTTTAGATATGTTGTGCTATTGCACCAGAGTAATGCAAGTATCTGTTCTATTGTCTACATCGTAGTTACATACGATCTGCTGCACGTTAGTATTTACAGGTTATGGGCCTTTTCTACACGCTCTAATCAGAGAATTACACCATTGCACTAATCAGAGAATCAGAACGGCACCTCGGAGCATCATGGAGCGCCGCGATGATTCACTCAAAATATTCGACGGGTCGAAGTTTGCTGTCTGGAAGTTCCACATGGAGATCTGTTTTGAAGACAAGGACATCATGGACGTCGTAAATGGTTCTGCTCCTCAACCGCCTGCAACATCTTGACCGGATGTACGTGACGCCTGGAATAAGAAGAACTCATTAGCAAGAAGAATGATAAGTTCCTCTGTCACTCTCCCTGTTCTTGAGAATGTGGTTAATTGTTCTACCGCTCATTGCATGTGGACTACTGTATGCTCTTTCTATCAACAGAAATCGCAAGAAAATATCTACTCTATATAGGCCAGTTTTTTTTATTACAAGATGACACGAGGGGATAACATCAATACCCATGTTAACAAAGTCCTCGCTCTTAGTAACCTCCTGAAGGATTTAGGGAAACCTTTACCAGAAGATATGATTATTTCCAAAATCTTTTCGAGTCTTCCTCCCAGCTACAACAGTATCATAGCTGCGTGGACTAATCTTCCAGATACGGAGAGAACAGTTAAGAACCTTAAGACAAGACTCCTTCAGATGGAAAACATTCTCACGCTACAGAACGGGTCGACTGAACCCTTATCTGATAAAGCTTTCTTTACCCGCACCTCTCGGCACTTTGATTCTTCTACTTCTAACTCTCGTCATGAGAAGAAGAAACGTCACGAACAGAAGGAGCGCAACCGAGATTATTTACGGCACTTGAAGGATAATTCCATTTGCTGGAATTGCGGCAAACCCCGTCACTGGCGTGATGAGTGTCCCGAACCCATCCGAGAAGAATTCAAGCATCAGAACCCGTCCTGAAACTCTTATAAGCGGAAACAGAGTGATGCAAATGCTGCGAGCTCTATGGATCAGTTTCACACTCACAGCTCTGGTGGATCTGATAGCTCTTCGGGCGATAGTGATTCTTACGCGTTCATGGCATCCAACCGCTACTCTCAGGCTCTTGGTGTTCAACTCGACTCCAGCACTTGGTTCGCGGACAGTGGAGCCAGCGAACACATGATTCAACGACGTGAATGGTTTACAAATTTCACATCGATTCAATCTGGCCTTTGGTCTGTTGCTGTCGCGGATAATCGCAACCTTTGGGTTCTAGGTACTGGAGATATCAAGATTCTTCTCAGCATTGATGGTCGACAAAAACTAGGGACCCTGAAAAACGTACTCTACGTTCCTGACCTTTGACGTAACCTGTTTTCCATCAGCCTCGCCTCTACATTGGAAATTTCGTTCGTAACCCTAGGAGACACATGTGCGCTCTACAGGGAATTCGGCAAGGGGCCGAAAATCATGGAGGGAGTTCGCGTTGGTACTTTATACCAGCTCTCTTTTAAACCTATCCCTTTTGACATGTCCTCCTCTCAAGATGCTCAAGCCATGGCTGTCTCTTCTACTCGAATCACAAGTGATCTAAAACTATGGCACCAAAGGACGGGGCACGTCAACGTTCCTACAATCAAAAAGATGAGCTCTAACAATAGCCTCAAGGATTTTTCTATTGATTCTACAGCAAAACTTGACCACGTTTGCCCTGGTTGTATTTCCGGGAAACAACACAAAGCAACCTATTATGTCAATCCTGACAAAGTGCGCTCTCAAATCCCTGGTGAACGCCTACATGTTGATCTTAGCGGGAAGATAACACAACCCTCTCTCGGTGGAGCTGTTTACTATCTCCTAATCAAAGACGATTGTACATCGTTCAGGTTTATTTATTTCCTCAGAAATAAATCTGACACTCTTTCCTATGTCATCCAAACCATTCGCCTGATTGAACGCTACACCAATAACCGTGTAAAATTCCTCCATACTGATCAGGGTACTGAATTCTACAACAACGAGTTCAACTCTTTTCTTCAAAACGAGGGAATTTTACGTGAGCTCAGTGTAGCATATACACCTCAACAGAATGGGTACATAGAAAGAGACAATCGTACTGTGGTCGAATCTGCTTGTAGTATGCTCCATACTACAAAGGTACCTTTGAAGCTTTGGGCAGAGGCGGTCAACACTGCGGTGTATCTACTAAACCGCACTATCAACACTCAAGTTGGTGTTACGACTCCCTATCAATTATGGCACAAGAAGAAACCTGTTGTTGGTCACTACAAAGTATTTGGCACCATTGCCTATATCTTCCTCGATAAACGGTCCCGTACCAAGTTTGAACCACATAGAGAACGTGTTGTTTTCGTTGGGTATAGCACTGTGAGCAAAGCTTGGCGCTTCTGGAAACCCGGAACCACGACAGTTCTCGAACGCTCTGACGTCACATTTGACGAATCAATGGACTATTCACCTAACCTATTTCGAGGCGAGTTATCTCCAGCGCTAGATCTCCCTTATACCATTTTTCCTGACTCTGAAGATTACACTACCACTTCAACTATAGCTCCAAATCAGCTTCCGGAACTATCCACTACCACATCGAGTGGCCCTATCTCTGATCCTGTTGACAATCCCTTTTCTACACCCAGTCACGCGTCAACAACTATAGATTCCCCAATTTTGGTTTGCGACATTTCTGCTCCAGTGGGAGATATTCTTCCAGAGCAAACGGCCTCAGCACCAGTGGGAGTTCATATAAGTGGATCTAGATTACCATCCATGGGAGATTCAACGGAGTCTCAAGCATATACCACTCCTCATTCGACATGTCCCCCTCCTTCAACGACAGAGATTACTTCTCAACTAGCTGATACCTCTTTGACAAATGTCAAGATTCGTTCATTACGTGACATCTATGCTCAGGAAGGATATCTTTCCGATGAAGAAAACACTCGGACTCGTCAATCCTATGCTGCTCTTGTCGAATCTGGTAGCACATATCGTGAACCTAATTCTTACAAAGCTGCTCTCAAAACGCCTGAGGCCTCATTATGGCAAGAAGCAATGGACAACGAATTCAAATCCTTGTTGGAGAACAAGACCTGGATTCTTGAAACCCCTCCTCCTCGTCGGAAAATTATTTCTAACAAATGGGTCTACAAGCTTAAATACAAAGCTTCAGGAGAGATTGATAAATACAAAGCACGACTTGTGGCGAAGGGCTATAGTCAGATAGCAGGTGTTGACTACGAGGAAACATATAGCCCTGTGATTAAACACGCGTCGATTCGAACCATCTTTGCTATCGCAGCTGCATGCCGAATGCAACTTATGCAATTTGACATCGGCACAGCCTACTTAAATGGAGATTTAAATGAGGCTATCTACATGAAGCAGCCAGAAGGATACGAAGATTCTTCTCAACGACAGCTTGTTTGTCGACTTCTCAAGAGTCTGTATGGGTTGAAACAATCCGGCAGGCAATGGAACATCAAATTTGATGATTTCCTCAAGAAGTATCGCCTCGCTCCTAGCGATTATGATCCATGTGTATACTACCGAGTTAATTCTTTTGGTGACATGGACACTATTGTTGGCATCTTTGTTGACGATGGCCTAGCTTGTTCTACCGATTCAGCCGCTCTTGATGCTATCATCCTTCACCTTGAACAAGTTTTCAAGGTCGTCAGAAGTAGTGCTGAATACTATGTCGGTTTCCAGATCAAGCGAGATCCTATTTGGGCTCTATTTTCGTTCATCAGACCAAGTATATTATGGACATCGTCAAGCGTTTTCACCTCGAAAATGCAAACCCTATCTCCACTCCTGCTGATCCTCATGCCCCGATTTGGGATGATTCTGAAGACGAGATGTTGAGCCCTGATATTCCCTTCAAGGAAATAATTGGTTCCCTCATGTATGCGATGGTCTTAACACGCTTCGACATATGTTATGCTGTCAGCCGCGTTGCGACTTACACCGATCGCCCTCGGCACAAACACTGGATAGCTGCAAAGCGAATAATTCGATATCTAAAGGGAACAGCTACTTTTGGGATCCTTTACCATGGCTCTAATGAGAATCTCATTCTACATGGTTTCTGCAATGCTGATTTCTCGAATGATCAAGACGATAGGAAATCAAGAACGGGCTATGTTATGGTTCTCAGCCATGGCACTGTCGACTGGACAAGCAAGCGACAAAGTTGCACTGCAGAGTCTACCGTAGAAGCGGAGTTTGTAGCCATCGCTGAGGCTATCAAAGACATTCTATGGCTTTGTAACCTACTTCGCAGCCTTGTGTCGCTCAGACAAACCCTCCCTCGCGAAGCTCTCTCTAAATTCTGCGTTTCACTTGGCCTTACCGATCTCTCTTTTCTCCCTTGCTGATCTGCATACAACCGGTCTGTTCATCGTAACCGCGCCTTTTACTTGTTCAGATACGCATCCCTTCACTGATTCAAACTAATCGAGTGGGAGCTGATGAACAATATGCGCTTAGTTGGAATCATCGCATGCACGAGTGGGAGTAATGGATGATATCCGTTCATGCAATGATTCTGTCCAATGAACTCTGTAGGTCTAGGGTTTTCAGTTCTAGTACATACCTTCCACAGGTATCCAGTTAGGATATCTTGCATAGTTGTTCTTAGTGTGTAGAGAGAGTGATAGCGGATTAGCTAGCGATGAGTCTGCAGCCTGTATGGTTGCGGAGCTTAGGCGGAGCAACTGGATTCCTTTCTTTGTTAGAAGACATTATGTAGTGATCATTTCAGTTTAGATATGTTGTGCTATTGCACCAGAGTAATGCAAGTATCTGTTCTATTGTCTACATCGTAGTTACATACGATCTGCTGCACGTTAGTATTAACAGATTCCCTGTGAAATGCACGCTGATTTCCTTGAAATGGTGATACTCCTCCTGTGGCAGTGAACAACCCGGGTCCGTTTTGCTACTTGGAAGTGCTGCCACGGCTTTCCACACAAAACGTCTCCTTCGCCATCACCGACCACTGGACGAAGCTGTGTCCGCGCACGGCGTTGCAGGTGACGCCCGTGTCGGGCTTCTGGTGCGAGTTCGAGTTCTCGGCGGAGGGGAGCCTGATACTGCGGAGCGGGGGCGCCAACGGGACGAGCTCCGAGACTGGAACGGTGCTGTGGAGCAGCTACACGACGGGGCTGGACGTGCAGCGCGTGGGGATGGTGGATGTTTCCGAGGGAGGCAACCTGGTGCTGTACAACAGCAGCAAGGTTGTCGTGTGGAGCAACATCCGCAATAATCCCGGCGGGTGAAGCTTTCGGCTGCAGCGACGTCGTCCCAGCCGCTGCTCCTATGGGAGCTCTAGGCAACCGAAAATTCCAACACCACATCTGAGAGTAAGGGAATGCTAGATGACATGTGATGAAAGAGCGGATCATCGCCCATCGATCAGCATCTTCAGTTCTGTCGATGCATCTGTTGAGCTCGGTTTACATGACGAAGGAATTTGAAGCTGCCAACTCTGGATCGGAATACGATGAGATTGCTTTTCAGATTCGTGGCGGTACAGATTGTTTAATTTGATAGCATATTAGCATGGTCCACGACTTGGATAGCTAGTCATCAACTTAAGCAAGCTATCATCTTCAGCAATTTTATTGTGGTTTAAATGTTTAAAGCAGAAGTTATGAACAACAAACATGTTCAAGGTAAATCTCCTTTACATATCCCATATGCATTGTTTGGCTACGAGCTGTCCACTAGTATTCAAATATGGATTATGAGAGTTTTTAAACGTTGAGACCTTGTAATGAATATTATCTGACATCAAGAGAAGTGGAAGCTGTCTTTCGCTCTTCATGTCATTTGTATTAACAATAGAATTGGTTTCCGTCTTTGCATGCGTCCGTGCCGTCAAGCTTACCCACAATTTAGGAAGATCTTCATGCTTTCACTTTGGAGCTATTATTTTATGCTTTTGCTTTGACACTTTCTTTAGTTACTTTTAAAAATATGAACATTAGGTTTTTAGAAGGAAATGGGAACTTAATTCAAAACAATAGTAATTGTGATTGGAGGACTCAGGATGCACTAGATCGTTCATAATAGTCTTCCAAGAAGATTCTCCAGAAGAAGTTGACGTGAGTAAAGTGCCTTTTTCATAATAGTCTTTTAATTTGTATTGTCAACTTTCATTTAATTTCAATATGGCCACTAAAGATTTTGAAATTTTTTTTAATGAAAAAGAATTTGACCTATTTAGCCATTTTGATTGTGCTTTCTAATATTTTGGGCAAGTAATTTCTATAGTCTCCTTTGTCCGACTTGATATCATTTATCTCAATTTACTTAAATATTAAGTACTCAGTTTTAGGAAGAAACAAAGTTTGCTACACCGTTCAAGTTTCTACATCAATTAGAAATTTGCATGCCAATCGTTGACTGGTTCACACTTGTTTGAAAATGAATATGTAGTTAGAACTTGACATGCACGTGCTTGATGTAAATTTGACGTGCATGTGCTTGATGTAAACTAGTGTAGGTAATCCACATTATACACAATGAGTGGTATAGTTTTGTACAACAAATGCACTTGCATAATGATGTATGACGACAATTGAGGTGTCTTTTTTGCACTAACATAGAGGAAATATGTCACTTACGTACCAATGTTGAATGCAAAAGACATGTAAATTAACTACAAAAAATATTAAAATCTTGCAATTTTAACTTAACTTTTACATTGACATTTACGTTAACTTACCTAAACTTACATTACCCGTTGGGGACAACGGATCAGTAAACTATCTACATACATTATAGAATTGGCTTCCATCCATTTGTCCGTGCTTGAGTGCACCACCCGCACGTCCCTAAACTCGTAAATTAGCAACAAACTAATCTTCACAAAAATCCTAATCCTACAATACGGAGAGACCCTCCATGCCACGTCTTGTGCCTGAAAGGTCATGTTATACCATGAATTGGAGCTGACTTTTTCCTTGGCATGAATTCATTATAAAAATTTACAGATACGTCGTCAAACTGATGTCACTATATAAGAATGAGAGACGAGGTCAAAGCTCCTGGAAATTACCACAACACACTAACCAAATGGATGGTATTTTATTCAAAAAACAAAGCTACCAGTACACTAAACACTGAATATATTGTGGATTCATAATTGTGTGGACCACCCACACTAATTTACATCACGCATATGCATGTGACAATTTGATTGGGTTTTTGTTCTCAAGCACGGGTGTGCCAGTGATTGATTGGATAGAAATTTCCAATTAGTGTAGAAACTTAAACACCTCTAGTCCATAGTGTATTCATTGTTTAGTGTAGTTTACAAATAACTCCAGAGTTACAAATCAAAAGCAAGCCATGCCTCTATATGAAGTAAGCCTCCCCATAACCAACAAAAATCCATAGCCAACACCTATAAAATTGGGGTATATCCAACCCTCTTCCATCCCATTTCCACCAACTCAGCTCCAAATGGAGGTTTGCTATTAGTCAAGACCCTTCAAGCTTTTGGTTGTTGGTTATGGGGGGTACCTACAGCAGGCCACCCACTAAACATGGCTGCCCAGTTTGAAAATTCATAACTAATTCAGTTTTCATTGAAAAAATATGAAATCACTTGGGTTGGAATTGTAATTCTATTGGCTATTACTAAAAAAAATAGTATAATTATCCCCTCTCCACAAATGCACAACCCTTAACTTGTCGGTTTTAGGGGGGCTTAAGTTATTGCTCAACTACATGAAACAACATCGAGACTGTCGATGGTTTATTTTTCTATTAAATATGAATAAGTCATAGGTAAATAACCAGAAAGTAAAGAGTTTTTTTTTTTTTTTTCATTTTTTGACACACACAAGTCGCTATATTGGCAACTTGCGGCAAGGGTTTTTCCGTCAGGTAGAGAAAAGATTTTACAGAGAACTGAACCCGTAACCACTCCATTCGGTTTGGATATCTTTCCACCACCACCCGGTAGTTTAGGGTCATCTCGGACGAAAGTAAAGAAGTTTGTAGAATAGGTAAAGCAGTGCAGTAGGAAAGAACGTTTGGTATGCTACAGTGGTCACTGAGCTGGCCAGACGCGGTGATTTCCTTTGACTCCGTCCTCGAACCTTGGCCCTTCCGGTCTCAGTTGCGTGTTGGCAATGATGCTCTTTATTTCATAATGAAAGAAACTATTTAATTGCTGATAAACAAAATGAAAACCTGTTAATGATTGGCCGAAGTAGGCCCTTCCTATTGCAGATCGGACCTTTCCTCTGCAGTGTCTGCAGTGCCGGCCAAACGCGTTGCGACATTGCCTCTCAAACCCTGGCGATCTCGATGAAGAGGACAAGCTAGCTGACAACGTTTTCAGCTCAGTTTGGCTCTGGCGACGTGTCGGTTCAATCTATCTTGTGACTTTAGTCTGTGCACTTGTGTTTTGGTTGTTCGCTAGATTGCAGTGACGGTGATTTGTGGGTCCAGTTGACAGAGCTCTTTCTGCTGCGGCACTAACGCGAGAAGGATTAGATCTGTTTTCGTAATCTGGTATTCTGTACTGGACGGAGATTTGACAACACGTAGCGGATATTGTGACTGAGGGCAAAGTGAACGCTTGACCATCTTGTGAACACCTCGTGTTATTGCGTATATCAACCTCTGTCCCCCTACAACGGCCACTGATCTGGTAAGTCTCTCTTTTCTAAAGTCCTCTTGCTGATTTGTTCAAGGGGAAGCTGGAGTTTGGTAGAGCTTAGAATCGAGTTAAAAACCACCTTTCATATTTGAACAAGCTGATGTTTGATTTGTGGATACTTATTTCGTTCGAGCGACGTTGTGCTTTGTGTAACATGGAAGATGAAGCTATCTGGCACTTGCTTGCTTGCTTTCTGTACAAACATAGTCCCGGTCCTTTAGGGAATAATGGCCTTACGGACGAAAGCATAATGCACCATAACCCTAGATAATGTTCTGCATGACGTACTCCCGTCCTAAATTTCTATTTCGTCCAGTCGCTGGTCTGATGTGGGCCAAAGAGTCGCGCATGGTAAGGAAGTTCTTGTAACACAAGTTCGAGGAGAGCACCAAGCTTAACTTACCATTCTCAGCAGGGTGCACCGCTTGGACTCTGTCTCTCAAAATCCGGCGTTTCCTGACTGACCACCTGACAGAGCTCGCATCTTCATCAGCATTTCCAAAGAGGAAGCTCGCAGCTACAGAATTACGGTGATTTCAGAACTACCGTGATTTCCTACCACCAAGCTACAGTAGAATATACTCTGTTAACTCCGTCCCTCAGTCCCTTGGTCCTTCAGGTTACTTGTTGGTGGTCTCGTTCCTTGCATACTAATGAAAATTCCCTGTTGCAGACTATCATTTTCCTCCGCCAAGACATAGACGCCTGCAGTGCCGGCCAAACGCGTTGCCACGCCCTCTGGAATCCGTCTCTCAACCTCGGCGTTTCCCGACTGATCCCTTGGAGGGAGCTTGCACTGTTTATCTGTGGCTCGCCGGCATTTCAGAGTGATTGCTTGGAGGCACCTGGTAGCGTCATTTGTGGTCGGCGCTTGGCACAGGGACTGGTCGCAGCAACAGCCGTGTGCGCGCGCGCAGACAAGCTTGTGCCACCTCGTGTTCTCCATTAGGTTCTGTGCTTGTGCGCCGTGTTGTGATACATGTTTTGGTGGGTGTTGGCTTTGTTGCCTGGGGTGCCCATGCCTCACGCGCTCAAGGTTGTGTCCCATCCGGAATCTTTGGCTTCAGTGGTGGATGTAGAGTCTTCGTTTGGTGGGGTTTGTTGTGCTTGATTCTGGAGGGGCGTTGCTTGGGGAGGGTTGTCCGCTTTGAAGTGGGGGGAGAGGAGGGTCTGATTTCCAGATTAGTTCCAGGACTAGATGTCGGACAACGCACATCTCTCATTGCACTTGTATTGGAGCACAAGGGTTGAAGGGTAGTGTTTGGCAAGTATGAGGAGTTTAGGTGTTGATTGGATTTAGACACAGAGATTGAGAGGGCCTTGTTGCAGGATGGATGCATCTGCAAGTGAGATAGAGTTTGCAACAGCACATATGCCTGAATCACCCGAGGAGTTAGGCACGGCGTTAGTGACGGCACTTGAGGAACAGATTGAGCGCTCTAAGAGCCATTGGAGCGAGTTAGCGGAGGCTTCTGAGGTCCTTTCTCGGGAGGAAGCTGCAACAATAAAGCTTGAGAATGAGGAAGTGTTCGAGGCATGGAAATCGCATCTAGAATGGGGATTTTTCTTTAAGAAATGGGATGATTTTGAAGAATTGAAGATGGGTGAGAAGTTTGCGGAGGGTGCACAAGCAGAGCTCTTCCATGTTCAAATACGATGGAGGAATCCAAAGTATAATGAGGAGGATGTGGAGAATGAGTGGAAGTGGGTGGTGAAGGTTTTTAAGGAGGGGACTTTGTTACGACATTTGGAACGTCAATGGCCCCATGGAATTTTTCAATATAGTGCAGCAACAGTACAACTTAAGGAGCTTGGAAAATCTTTATGGTATCGATTTAGTAGTGATGTATGTGGTGCTATTTTGTTGGAGGATGGGAGGTTTGCATTCCTCATAAGGAAGGAAGATGAAGATTTAAGGAGTCTGATTGATCGCAAAATGTTGGAATGTGGCCATGGTGGAAGTGGGCCTTTTTCAAGTGTGGATGCGGAAGAGTGCATGTGTGATGTTGCACTTGGAGTGGATGAGTTACATAGGTACAATATTGTTCATCGGGACTTGAAGGCGTCCAATGTACTTGTTAAAACAAATGTTAAAGGATATACATCTTGTTTTGTATCAGATTATGAGTGCTCCATTGGAGTGGTAGGGACGGGATGGTGGAGAGCTCCCGAGATATTGCGAGCTTGTAAAGAAAGAAATGTGAGGGAGAAACAAGAGTTGTTTTCAAAAGGGGCAGACATTTATGGTCTAGGGATGACATTTTATGAGATCTTGACAGGGAAGCATCCTTTTCAAGATGAAGTGGTGACAAGAGATGATGTCATGGATGGCCAACGGCCTCATGTGCCAGGGTTTGTTGATGAATGGACACAACAACTAATGCATCGGTGTTGGGAGCCTAATTGTGGTGCGAGACCTTCAATTGGAGATATACTCGGAGAACTTAAAGCTCAGTCACGCTCAATATATATCAAACAGATCTTAGCAGAAAGACAAGAGATGCTTGGAGGAGAAAAGGCTTTAGCCACCAATGATGATGGTCCAACATCTACTTGAGAATCTTGAAATAGTTGTCAATATGTTGGAATATGTGATATTTAGCGGAAAAAGTTATTTTCTCTTTGGGGCAATTAGGATGTCTAGATTGCCATAGTTTTGGATGTAACTCCTTTCAATGCTCACATTGGACATAAATTAATGCACTTTTGCGGTTCATGTATTGCAATAACTTGCTAAACATTGTTACATGTTTGTGTGCATTATCTATTGCATGTTTGCATCAATCATTTCATTAGCCCTTGCATGTTACTTCATACAAATTATGTTCAAATACTCACTTGTTTCTCCTTTTGACTTCTCAATTCCTTTTAACATATCACAGATTGAACTTCCAGGAAAACATGTATGAATAGAATCTTAATTGCTAGAAGGGTAATAGAATGACTATATATATGTGTTGTGGAAATGGAAAAACTGAACTGTGCTTTGGAGTCTTCATGCCAAAAATCCAATCCACTTGATCATACACATGAATTGTTACAATGACAGTCTGATCAAACAGTAAGTGGAAACAAATTGAGTGGTAAGAGTCAGTAGTTTTGCATGATGCTATTGACATGTTGCAATAGTTTTGCATGATGCTATTGACATGTTGCCAAAGAATGGCCTTTTAGGATTGGTTAGTTCATCAAACTACAACTTACGTAGTGTAGAGATAGATGATGGTTTGGAGCATATATTTCATTGCCTTTGAAATATACATTTCTAGTTGAGGAGATTTTAGGACTCCTTTACTCTCTTGATTTCTTGAAGTAGTGTAGTTCAACATGTTCATTTCAAAATTTTCCAAAACCATGTAATTTTTTTAGGACTTATGCAAGCCAAAAATAGAAGTAAAGATTATATTTGGTGATACACTCTATTTTTGAGTCATTTGTGATTATTTCAGACTTTCAAGATAGAAACTTGAGAATTATGAGAATCTTAGTTTGAAATTCCATTGTTCTGAGAAAATTAAATATTCATCTCAAAAAGATTGATCATGCTATGTTGCTTCTGTATCTCTCACCAAAAACATTCCAAGATTGCCCATTATTATGTAAAGGTAGAAAATGAAATGTTGAGTTTTTAATTCAAAACGAAGGATCTTTATTTAAACTACTCTAAGCATATATGTATAACTTTTTCAAAAAGTTGAGTGTAGAGACTAGAAGATTTTTGTAGTTAACCTCATCCCTATGGTTACTCGTTACATAGTGTCTACCCTCGAGAGGGGGAAGTAGCCCCATGCTACTAATTCCTTGCCTGGTGGGCATGGTCTTAGTGGTGGTGCGAACAGACACTTTAATCATGCCGGTCCGTCTGGGATCGGCATTCTTCTTCTTCTTAGTTAACCTCTAAAGTGCCTTGACTATTCGACACCAAAAACACTTCAAAACTATCCATTCTAGTGTAGATAGTAGAGACGAAAAATTATTCATTTATTTTGAATTTGAACTTTAGCGTCTTAATCTAAACTAATATCCAAAAGTGCATACAAAATTTTTAAAACCTTGACTACACAAATCAAAAGATTTTTGTGTCTAAGCCCTAAAGGGCCAATGCATGTTAGCACCCAAATTCACTAAAAATTGCCAGTTTTAATGCATTAAACACAAAATGCAAATAAACACATTTTTTACATATCTAACCGTAGGATCTTGTACTAGGATTGTACAAGTATGTGGTATTATTTATATATGATTTGACCGCACAGATTGAAAGATATCAACCATTGAAGTGAGAATAAATTCTTCTTGAGGTCATACTAAACACCTTCAACAGTTATACATGCTTTCTAATGATTTAGTGTACGGGTAATGTATATGCGGAGGTGTACTTCAAACTTTACTATCAACTACACCAAACTTTGAATATAGTGTGGACCAATGTACTTCGAGTTTCTACACTAATTGGAAATTTACATCCAATTGGCGACTAACACACACTTGCTCCGAAATGAATAGCCAATCAAGTTTTGACATGCATGTGCTTGATGAAAACTAGTCTGGATGATCCACATCAATAATGAATCCAGACTACATTCAATGTTTGGTGTAGTTCCATTGAAAATTTTTAATACAAATTATGAATCAGCAAATCCAAAGACCAAAGGCTGCAAATTACTACCCAAACTTTGCTCAAAGGGTTTGTTTTAAATGATGTCTACAAATTGGAGTTTAGGCCTTAATGGGTTAATAATATGAATGGGGTTTGAAATCACATTGTCAAAAGAGACAATGCGTGAAGATGAAGAATTAGTTAGCAAGCACAACAAGTCGTTTTTCAAACTTAATCTCAAAGGTGCCAAATTGATATAAAACCTAAAAGTTCAAAAACCACTTGGGTCCTTACATGTGCTGTAGAATATGTGATACTAAAAATGGGCTCGATCATATTTGGTGGCCAATTCTTTTGTGTTATGCCAAGAACTAATAGTGTCACTGTAGAAAAGTGAATACATGCCATGCTTGATTGACAGAGAGATGACCTCAAAACTCCACCAGTCTATTGTGAACTTCCAAGCCTGCAAGGCCGCCAATATAGGCTCATAAAAAGTGGAGTGATCCAAGTTTATACATTTTATAAACTTTTAGATTTCTTAAGATTAAATAAAATATTTCTTCTTTTGGTTTATTATACCAAATTTTCCTTACTTTTAGTAATCATCCTATTGTCGTGTAAAGAAAGATCGATAACGACAACAGATTGAGAGTCCTAGCCAACATCAAATAAACGAAAAACATACACTAAAACAAGTATACGTAATACACCCTCAAGGAAATTTAGATAACAAATCACTAAGTAGTCAAGCGTCTCGCATGCCACGAAGGGAGAATCAACGAGTGCAATTAAGTAGTGAATGCGGAGCCTTCACTAATGAAATCACATCACTTATAAGGAAAGGAACTCACTAACACTCTCTAACTCACTCACAAAGCTTGACTTGATAAAGACGTCAAGTCAAGGACGTGTGCAGCGCTATATGTACACGTATACAACCCTAAGTGGATAAAAATCATCCTCGGATGAATGTGGTGCGCCGTGGTTTGTCCCTAAACACACATAGAATAGTAAGATACTAATCTACACTAAAAGTACGATACGGAGAGGCCCTCGATCACTATAAGAAACCCGTGTTTTTTGTGACAGGGCAACTAACGTGCAATTATGTTTTGTGCAGCATCCGGCACGTCAACGTTGACGTCCAAAAAAATCCGTTATAATTGACATGCGAAAAACATGCCAAAATCTCAAAAAACAGGCCCACGTTTTTTAAAACATCCCAAAACTTGGGGGTTGAAGGTGTTAAAAATCTGCCATGTGGCTGCCACGTCGCGTCCACGTCATCGCCACATGGACGGGCAGTGCCACATTCCCAAGTTTTTCATCCGGGCCCTTGGTAATGTGGCCCATGATGTGGCGCATGATGTGGCATTAGATTGTGACTAGGCTTGCATACGTGGACCCGCCATTTTATGACGTGGCACCTTTAAAATATGACGTGTCACTTTTTAAAATATGACGTGGCATGTCCAATCAGCATAGTTTAATGCAATAATTAATTGTGGACAGTGTAAATTGGGACGTCATTTCTAACACGATATGTTTTCTGTGACGTTCGTTATGACGTTTTCTGTGACGTTCGTTGAGATGGAGGTCACCAAAAGTAAGCACCAAGTGAGCAAAAGCAAGTGCCATGTCACCAAAAAGAAGTGCCATGTCATCAAAAAGTACCATATCACTTTAAGTTTCAAGGGTAATTCAAATTCATCCAAATAGATGGATGAAAGTGAATCACTCTTGATTCAAGTGTGATGAGATAGGAGAGAAGGCCTTACATATATATACAATGGGATGCACAAGTGGTGACAATCCATATGGGATTATTGGATTTGTCATGGTGTTAGCCTCGTATTAGCATAAACATTAAAATGTCACAGTAGACGTCTGTTCCAACATCCTCTTTGCATACGTGGCAGCTGATTTCAACCTTGCCTACGTGGCACAAACATTTTTAAAAGAATCCAATTTCTACCTTGCCTACGTGGCTCAAACATGTTTTTTGTGATGTCAGTAAGGACATCCACGTTTTTTGTGACGTCAGTAACGACATCCACATTTTTATTTTTGTAGGGGTCAGCCCATCTCCATTGTGTTTTAACCGTTGGGCAGTGTTTTACGGGAGGTTGCAGTAACAATCTCGAAGTTACTCACAGTAAAGCTGAAACCCCCCTGCCGACGTGGCATTGTCACCTTTCTGAGGACGTTGTCTAAAACATGACTATGTTCACTAGGACGTCCCGCAAAACAAATACGTTTATGCTAACATCTCTGCGTTTTTCCGCCAATTTTTCCATGTTTGGTGCAACATCCACCAGAATCCGAGAGCCCAAGGCTCGGCCCGTTCGCAAAAACATGTTTTGAAAAACACACTTGATCACAGCTAACGTCACAAAAATCACGGGTTTGTTATAGTGGATGCCACGTCCCGTGAGCGTTGTCGTGTAAAGAAAGATCGATAACGACAACAGACCGAGAGTCCTAGCCAACATCAAATAAACAAAAAACATACACTAAAACAAGTATACGTAATACACCTTCAGGGGCCCCTTCAGCGGATAAAGAGACCCTTTCAGCGGATAAAGAGACAACACTAACAAGACTAAACGCCACAATGATGTCGCTTCAACAATTGTACGCATCTAGTCAAAGATGTCGCCTGTCGTGAAATCAAAAAGCATATGGAGAAGTAACAAAAAGAGGGTAGGTCCAGTGCCCCATTTTTAATCGCCTTAGGCAACTTTGTTGCTAATCCTTTTATCAATCTCCACGTATCCTATCTCTGAATTGAACGAGGGATTGCAACTGGATGGCAACGCACCACACAGTGACAAGTCTACGAGGAATTCAAGTTGTTTCATCGAGTGAAACGTGGCTCGAAGACCTCCGACAACGAGGGCAAGTCCAATCCCCGGACGGTAGAGCAGAAACAGGCGGCGTGAGACAAGCCACATGCCAACCTGTAAACTGAAAATTCACATTCGCAAAACACCCAAGACTCACACAAGTCTCCTTATGATTCTAAATTCTTCTCATAATCGTCTAACATCAAATGTTAAGTAGTTTGTCTTTAATTGTAAGCCAAAAGCTATCTTTCTATTAAATTACTTAAGTTTATGCACTCGTTTTTAGGGAATTAAGCCTTAAAATACATCACACTTAGCATTCCACTCTTAAAGTGTTAATCCCAAGGATTTAAGTGCTTAGGTAGAGCCTTGTTCTTGATTTGACTATGAATGTGCATGTTAGTTAGTTTCCTATACTTTTGCCATCTTCGGCTCTTGGATACTATCCATTGTACTCATGGTTGGTTTCTTAATTAATTCCATTAGAATTCACGAATTTACCTCGTGCAATTCGTTCCACTTTTTGTGTACGTCCCACGGTTCACGCACTCAAGTACTCATAAAAGTGTTAGACTCAAACAACATACAAGTTAGATTAAGCCTGTAAGTAATTCTACTCTAAGTCATGACTTAAGTCTAACTTATCTATTAATCCTTAACACTTAAATGCAAAAAGAATATCTTCACTTTTACACTTGCATGACTTAAGTTCTATCATTTATACTTAAGTTCTCCCTCACTGTAGACTTAAGTTTCCTTATTTACACATGCATAAAACTCACGTCTTATGTCTTAATACTTTAAATTTCTACACTTAAACTCAAGTCTTACATCAACTACTTATGCATTCCTTACATTAATGCATTAAGTTTCTTACTCCAAATTAATTTCTAAATGCCTTACATACACTTAGAATTATTACTTTAATATCGACAATGTCACTTTGACATAGTTAGGGTCTTTCCCAACTTAATCTCTTGAAGATTTAATATTAAGTATGCATAATTCACTCATATGCAATACATTAAATTTAATTCATTAACACACACAATTTCATGTCACATGAACAATTAGGATGATGTCCTAATTTCTAAAATGAAGATCTAAATAAATAATGCATTTATGCATAGGAATTTATTCACAATTAATACCTCATGCATACAATTGCATTTACAAAACACAATATCAAATTTATTCTATGAAGTATTAATATTATTACAATTATACATATTATTTAAGTCACACACAAGACTTTACATATGCAAATTCAATAATAATTATATATATTAATAAAATTAAATATTCTTACAACAATAATAATCATCAACTAGCTTTTACACCTAAAGTTAGGGCTCACTCCAATCTTCCTCCAAGGAATTCTTATGGTAATGGCAAAGAATGCTAAAAATTCAAGCTAGCCATTCTACTCAAATCCAAGAGGCACACATCTTGGAAAAATGATTTTTCCTATAATTAACCATTAAAATTAATTCCACTAAATCCTCACATCTATTCATATCTTTTCATGAAAAGGCACACCCTTCCCAAAGGATGCGAGTTCAACCCTTTTCCCATTATTTCTTATATCTTGGATATGAATAGGCACTTTTTGATTAATTAACTATTTGGTGTAAACTTAATCATTAATTATTTAATTCTCCATATATCAACAACCATTTTCACACTTAATTTTTCTGAAAAAAAGCTATTTTAAGGATTTAGGCTCTACACAACCACGCTGACAATGGTCACAAAGCAACATGGTAGCTGCGCCTTTCTTCTCACCATACACAAAATACGGAAGGCCGTTGGGCACAACCGCCAACTCCAGATGAACTGAGTCATCAATGGGTAAATGACAGGGAGCACAATTCTTAGAGTGTTCCCGATATTCCCGGTCAGCCTTGCCTTCTAGCAACAAGATGCCACTAGGCAACACATCCTTCACACAGAGAATGATGCACTCAACCTTCATGTCCAACGTTGTGGGTGCCTCGCACTGCAGATAAACGTAATCCCTCGTGGAAAAACGTCGCAACTGAGGTCGATAGGCACCGCTACGAATACGAGCGTACCGTAAGGTGTCGCGGTGTTGAGCAATAGACAAGTTCTCCATGGCCATGGGCATAGCCTGCTTGAAGAACTCCGCTCGATCCCGTTCACACTAGGCCCATATCTCTGGATTGTCCAAATCCACAACCAGAGCCAACTTTTCCCGAACGGATCTCGGTAAAATTGGCTCCCGCCCGTACAACAATTGATACGGCCTGAAAGCAGCCAATGAAGCCTGCCGACTTAACTGCCATGGCGATTTATGGTACCATCAGATCTCAATCACGGTGGCCTCCCTAAAGTAATCCATACTTCCGTAGGCCTCGCTTCACCGTCTAAACCTCATGCTCAGCCAAATTGTTTGCTTCCGGGTGATCCCGAGAAGTGGTACAATGGTCAATCAAAGCCTTGGTACAAAAAGCTTCGAAAGCCCGAAGGAACTCACGTCCCTGGTCAATCAAAACCTCACCTGGAGCTCCAAAACAAGCCAACACCTGGTCGAGGAATGCCATGGCCGCCAACTCTGAAGAGTTTTGCAGAAGAGCCATGAGCTCAAAATACTTGTTGAAATGTTCCACCATCACCAAGACATACTTGGCTCCGTGTGGAGTCACGACAAATGGACCAGCAAAGTCCAAAGACCACCGGTATTCTAGCCTCATAATGAACAAAGGCTGCAACTGGGGTGATAAGGTGTCGAAGCTGGATCTAACCCGATCACATACTTCACTCCGAGAAATATACGTGGCGATCCGGATAGTATCGAGCGGTTGTCACCCTGGTAAAATATTACTAGCACCGATCGGAAAGCGTAGCTCTTCACGTTGCAAACTAATCTGGACACTACTCTGGTGACTTAAGCTTTGATGATTATAATTGCAAGCTGACTTCGTTGGTGTGGTTATAAACACAGGCAGCAATCACATGTTGTCTTCCTGTGTCTCTTACAACATGAGTGCCTGAGAAACCGGTATCTGACTAGTATCACATAGGCACCGGTCGAGAAATAATGTGCATTAGTATTGATTCCCTGTGAAATGCACGCTGATTTCCTTGAAATGGTGATACTCCTCCTGTGGCAGTGAACAACCCGGGTCCGTTTTGTTACTTGAAAGTGTTGCGATGGCATCCCACACAAAACGTCTCCTTCGCATCACCGACCACTGGACGAAGTTGTGTCCGGGCACGGCGCAGCAGGTGACGCCTGGGTTGGGCTACTATGCGAGTTCAAGTTCTCGGCGGAGGGGAACCTGATACTACGGAGCGGGGGCCACAAAGGGCCGCAGGAGGCATTACCACTTGAAGACACAGTAAACACCACACTTTTCCTAGGTCTGCCTAATGAGCTGTCCACTTGTTAGGATTAATCTGAGTTCATATTTTGTGGGCATGGCTAGCTAAGTTCTGAAGTCATGGACTGAAAATATTGAAATTGTTTAGTTGAAATTAGAAGATTGACATGGAACCCTATGTGTGAATATTGAAGAAATTATCACATGTGAAAACAAATCAATTTACCATGTGAAAATTCCTTGAAGATTCCCGAAAATCATGTGGTACTGTCGCATTTTTCCCACATGGGATGACTTTACCACATTAGTGTTATTCTTTGCTAAATAAGGAGAGAAAAACAGCTGGTTTACCATGTGGTAATGCCCCCTGCAGCCCCTTGTGGGCGCCAACGGAACGAGCTCTGAGACCAGAACGGTGTTGTGGAGCAGCAACACGACGGGGCTAGACGTGCAGCGCGTGGGGATGGTGGATGTTTCCGAGGGAGGCAACCTGGTGCTGTACAACAGCAGCAAGGTTGTCGTGTGGAGCAACATCCGCAATAATCCCGGCGGGTGAAGCTTTCGGCTGCAGCGACGTCGTCCCAACCGCTGCTCCTGTGGGAGCTCAGGCAACCGAAAACTCCAACACCAAATCTGAGAGTAAGGGAATGCTAGATGACATGTGATGAAAGAGCGGATCATCGCCCATCGATCAGCTTCTTCAGTTCTGTCGATGCATCTCTTGAGCTCGGTTTACATGATGAAGGAATTTGAAGCTGCCAACTCTGGATCGGAATACGATGAGATTGCTTTTCAGATTCGTGGCGTTACAGATTGTTTAGTTTAATAGCATGTTAGCATGGTCCACAACTTGGATAGCTAGTCATCAACTTAAGCAATCTATCATCTTCAGCAATTTTATTGTGATTTAAATGTTTAACCCCTAAAAGCCCAGGCATTTTCCCTCACAAAATACTCCAAAACTGCCATCATCAACAAGTGGCAACAAAATCTAACATTAAAGTCTAATTTTAGACTTTCAACCATACAATCTTAAAATAGACACGTATATGAACTTACAGTACAAATTTGGTTGCAATCCACCACACGGATGTGAAGATTATAGCGTTTGAAGTGCAAAGAAAAGTATTTTTCTCCCCTTGCCCGGCAAGGTCGGCCTACTTTGACTAGGTATATCTTCTAGTTTTTACATTGAAATGTGATCAAATCTTTTATCAATATGACTTATATGTTGTTAGCTATTTGTGTGCAAAATTTGAGGTCAATTCGAGGGGTAATAGATGTAGAAATATACACTTTAGTGAAAGGGGGTACAAAATGTTGACAATTACTACATAAGTGATATGAAATTGTTTGTATTATACAAGTTGTTGCATTTAAGAATCCCAATGGTGGAAACTTTCAATTTATATTTTCACTAATTTTAGAAAAAGAAACTACTAAAAATAGTAAAATCCATAATTTTCATGAATATATGGAATTAATAAAGCATTATGGGAAAGGGCAGTGTTTGAATTGGGTGGTCAATTTGTCCCGTTGTTTGACCGCCCCCGCAGTTGGACGGGGCCCGCCAAAAAATATATATATTTTTTTATTTTTATTTTTATTTTTATTTTTTTTGGCTTGTCTGCTTCTGGCGCGGGATGCTGGCAGGCCAGGTAACGGCTGATTGTTTGCTGTTTTTTTTTAATTATTTCAACAACTCTTTTAATAATTTTCAATGCTTTTTCTACTTGGACTTCGTGCATAGAAGTCTGGATTCCTTTCCTCGCCCTTTTTGTCCCAAAATTTTGCCCCTTTTTTCTCCTCAAATTCCATTGGTTGACATGGCTGCCCCTATAGTCCAGAGTCCCCATTTTGACCTTTGAAGGCTAATAACTTTTGAACCAAAAGTCCAAAATCATATTTGAAAAATTCCTCATATAGATTTCATCAAGGACAATGTAGTGTAAAATTTTCATAAGAATCGGAGTATTTTTTCCACTCAAAGATACATGCCTAAAATCCCAAACATACATGGTACGTACACTTGGGCTTTTAGGGGTTAAAGCAGAAGTTATGAACAACAAACATGTTCAAGGTAAAACTCCTTTACATATCCCATATGCATTGTTTGGCCTACGAGCTGTCCACTGGTATTCGAACTTTTAGGCACCATATTTGGGAGATGAAGCCCCATATGGTCATCATGTGCGTCTGCTTAGTGATGGTCTTCTATCCTTGGGCTTGTTGCTTCTGATAAGCCTCTTGCTTCTAAACTCGTCACTTGGGCCGCAAATGCATCATCTGCCCCTCCCCCACTCTACCCCATAGCTTGCATAACAAAAAAAAAACTAAGGTAACACCCGAGTTAGCAACCAAAACCCATGACCAACACCTGTAAAGTTGGGGTGTATTCAACCCACTTCCATTCCATTACCACCCATTTAGCTCCAAATGGAGGTTTGTTCTTAGTCAAGACCTCTTCTTGCAAAAAAATTCAAAATTTGTGATCAAAATTGAGATCATAGGAAACTACCCAAAATGGAATATTTCGCCTATGGAAAGATGGTTTTTTAAGGTTAATCCTTAAAAGGTTGGGTTGTCATACTGGACGAACGTCTCGTTCACCCGTCTGTCCGGTAGAGGTCCCGCCGGTCCAATGTAGTCGACACGTAGTTGACTATTTGATAAGGTAAAAAAAAAGGCGACGTGGCTGCCTCGTTGGCACCACATGGCTGCCAAGAAGGACAATGGGCGGGGATGGAATTGGTAGGGATGGGGTTTGAACTTTGGACTTGGGCTTTGGGGCTTCACACCACAGTCGCCCAAAGGCTTCAATATATATATATATATATATATATATCAATGTTTTTTTTAATCCAAAAGTTTGGACTCTTGCTATGTTTGGACAGAAATTTTTACGGACCGACTCTCGACTCGGCTTGGTGTGAAGCGGCCCTGAGTGTGATCTTCATTGTCACACACGTCACTAGATTTTAGCCATCCATGACTCCAATACGACCCAAAAATGGACTTGAGGCCTTAAAGGGTTAACAAGTTAATGTGTGTGTGAGGGCGATTTTTCTAGATTTTGGAAAAATGATACATGTACATACACATTGGCAATCTAGTGATACTCCATGCCAACTCTATTCATTGCAAGCCCAACATGAGGTAGAACATGAAGCAGAACTTCAAATATTTTCGTTTTAAAGTCTCACCTTGAAAATATTTAAGGAAAATAGTTTTCCAAGTCTCCAAAATAGTAAGCTTCCTCACTAAATCGTAACTGACATACCCATACATCACGGGATCAACACCTATTTCTAACCCAACTACAGTATTGAGTTTGCCTTGACTTTTTAGTTCCTAAAGTCTTTTCAGTTCCCCCAGTCTTTACAGTTGTACAGTACCCTCACACAAGTATACATACTTTTTTTTTTTTTTTTTTGGCACAAAAACAAAACGAGTGCAAAAAGAACCGAGGAACCAATACAAACGTATACGTACTTTTTTTTATTTTGTACGTTTCCACACTACATTGCTGCCAACTTTGGCACCCTCCTGAGTGCTGAAAATTTGTCAATTTACCATGAAATGTTTGGCACAAGATCACCTTTATGTTGACAACATGTGTGCCAAATTTTAAGGCCAAAAGATTTATACAGAAAAAGATATCCAAGATTTACCAACATGGGGTAGCTGTAAGCAAAGTTTCACAGCTGCCAACTTTGACACCCTTCCAAGGATTAAAAGAAATTTTTTTTGCCCATGTAATTTTTAGCATGAGACGACCTCTATGTTGATTATATGTGTGAAAAATTTCAAGTCCAAAAGATCCACACAATTAAAACTACATCAAAAGCTAGCAACATGTGTAGTTGTGAGAAACATTTCACTCCTAGCCAACTTTGACACACTTCCAAGGATTGGATTTTTGGTATTTTCCCATGAAATTTTTGACATGAGACTATCTCTATGTTGATCACATGCGTGCCAAATTTGAAGGCCAAAATATCTACATATAAACATGTTTAGTTGTGAGAAACATTTCACTGATGGTCCTAAAGACCCACAATAGAAAAGAAACAAATCTAAATCTACCAACATGTGTAGTTGTGAGAAACAATCAACGAAACCATTTCACTATTGTCAACTTTGGCACCCTCCCTAGGTCGGAAAAATTGTTAATTGGCCATGAAATTTTTGGCACAGGATCACCTTCATGTTAATAACATGTGTGCCAAAATTTAAGGCGAGAAGATGAATACAGAAAACCATCTTCAAGATCTACCAAAATATGTAGCTAAGAGAAACAATTTTTGAATATCCTTTTTTCTATTCATCATGTGGCCTTGGAATTTGGCACACTTATTATAAACATAGAGGTGGTCTCATGCTAAAAATTCCATGGGCAAAAAAAATTCTTTCAATCCTTGGGAGGGTGTCAAAGTTGATTAGCTGTGAATGGCTCACAACTACACATCTTGGTAGATTTTGAATATCTTTTTTTGTATTCATCTTCTGGCCTTGAAATCTCGCACACATGTTGTCAACATAAAGGTGATCTTGTGCCAAAAAATTCATGGTAAATTGACAAATTTTCAGCCCTCAGGAGGGTGCCAAAGTTGGTAGCAGTGAAGTGTGGAAACGTACAAAATTAAAAAAAAGTACGTATACTTGTGTAAAGGTACTGTACATGTCAATTACGGGATGAGCATGACAGTCTAGGTGAGTATGCCTTATACTTTCAATAAAAGTCTAAGATGTTATCAAAATTTTGCCACCTTTGATGATGGCTTTTTATAATAGCTACAATTTTCTCTTTTTTTCTAATAATTTAAAACATTTCATAAATAATTTTTGACTCTAGAGTCTTACTGGAAATCCATCTTGAAGACAAAAGAAATGGAAGAGGCATGGTAACATTTAAATTCAAAGAGTAAGAGAGCATGAGGAATTTCATGCTTCCTTTTTTCACACCAATGGAATGCTTGACAATCAATGCTCTTGATTCCTACCTAATGCAAGCTAAGTGCAACCGTACTCGCCACATCAACCTCTACGCCAAAGACCAAAAGTGTCATGGAAGCTTGCCCAACCTCCCTATTGTAGCCCAAAAACTCACACCAAAGCATGGCTTCCCTCCAAAAATTCACAAATCCATAGGTGGATATCATGGGTGGATACTTGGGCACATACACCAAGCAGTCAAAGTGACTATATCCATGTGACTATATCCATGTTGCCTAAATATGGGGTGCGAGTAAAGATTTGACAGGTGGCAATGCAATGATGGAATGGTGGGCGCGGACAGGAAACCCCCCAAGCTTGGGCTTACCCGAGGTGGGGCCCCGTCTTAATTGCATGGGCTCATTTTTCTGGCCCTCCCATTTTGGGGGGGGTCAGAGGCTTTTTTTTTTTACGAAATTGGGGCCTACGGCCTCAATTTAGTCTTTAGGTCCCCCTTTGGCTAAATTTAGGGCCCCATCCAAAAACAAAATAGAGGCCAGGTTTTGGCCCCACCACCTCCTCCCCCACCTGGCAAGTCTGAGCGTGGGGGGTTTCTTGTCAAATCGCGAATGGCGAACTCCCGGTGTAGAGAGTAAATTCCAAATTCTTGCCAGCCTGACATTTGCCACTCCACCACATACTTTGCCATGCTCAGCTCTATGGAGCGGTGCAGATGCTCGTAAGCTCTCCCATAGTATCCAAATTTTCTCCACACCTTCTTGAAGCCAAACCACCCTATCAATGTGGTCCAAGTTACTAACATGAGACCATAAAGTAGGGGATGACATGTGGAATGACATGAAGGGTGACACTTCCAAGGAAATTCAACCCTTTAAAAGAATTTCACATATTGTAAAATCATTTTTCCACCTTGATGAAGATTTTTATAATGTATTTTTCCACCTCAGATGAGGAATTTTTTTTAAAACTTTACACTTAATAGAGTTTTTATGAAAGTTTGATTTTAGAGGGTGGCCATCTTGTGTCAGCCAAAAAGATTTGTTGCAACACCTTATGAGGACCCTATGTCTTTTTCTTATCACAAAAGCAAGGAGAGATTCAAAAAAGAAAATATTTGCAGGGTGAGAAATCTCACCTTGCGTATTTTCTAGTCCATAGGCTGGCATTCTTTAAGTAGTACTACATAGCTCCGCCTAGGCTCAATGAAATACACCTTAATGGTGCATGGAGGCTGGCATTCTTCAAATAGTACTACATAGCTCCACCTAGGCTCCTAGAATTACTCTTGAATGGTGGATGGGGCCTACTAACATAAATGAAGCATGATGAATGTTAGCCTAAATGCAGCCAAACATCGTCTTGTTATCCGACCTTTTTCATTCCTCAATTTCAGATCCCCACATTCAGATCCCCACAGCAATTGATTAAACTCTGGATCCAAGGTGAAGAGGTAGGTCGCCATACTCACTAGTTCCATAAAAAATTAAATATGAAAAAAATTCTTGTGACAAAATTAATTTTTAAAATAATGATCTTGACACCTTCAATAGGATGTTCTTAAATTTAATATTTTTCTTGCCTCCTTTGATGAACATATGTTTACATGTTTTAATCCTAAAAGGACCATAATTTTGTACCTGTGCCGTACCAATCAATTTTGGGCAAGTTCCTAAAAATACATTTTTGAAGATAAATTCTTGAAATTTTTATTGAGGATAGGAATACATGTTCTCTTTGCAGGAAATTTTTTATTTCTTTGTTTGGACTTATATGGAAAAAATTATGGTGCTTCAAATATTAAAAACTTGGCTCATTTGGCAACTGGGTAGGATACTGTAGAGATGAATAGTGGTATTGTAGAGTTGACAATTGCACTTTTTGAGGCTGGTAGTAGTGAAATAAAAAGCAACCTTCAATGTTTCACTAAAAATTGCATAGAAATGAAGGATCTTAATTTTTTTGAAAAAATAACTATGTAATGATAATCTATTCACCATTCAGATTTTAGATCCAACAATTATTTCCGTATTTAACCCCTAAATGAAAAAAGTCCCGAGGTGGGCTTTTGCAAATCTGAGGAACGTTTACATGGTTGCAATTTATATTTGCAATTCTTGAAATTTTGAACAAAGGTGCAAGCAGACATGAAGTACGTGGGAGTATAACTTTTTTTCTCATCAGACTTATAGAAAATAAAATTATGCCATCTTAACCCCTCAATCTCCTCGGGGAACCCTAGAAGGTTTGGGCAGGTACCTCCTGCGTCAATTTATAACATTATTTTTTGAAATTTTTAATGTAGATGGACATCACTAAAAGCTTTGTGCGAGTTCAATATATTCCTATATCTGACATTTTATAAAAAATTGCAGGGTTTTGAAGTTCAAATGGGGAGAGCGGGCACGTCGGGCAACTCCAAATACTTTTGCTATGACACTCTATTGAATGTAAGATTTTTAGTATTAGCTAATAATATGATTTCCTTTCATATTGTCAAAAAAATCTCTTGTCTTTAGTTAAAAAAACATATAAATCCAAGTCAAACATTTCCACACATTATTGCACATTGTCGGGCAAGGTACCAAAAAAACTTCTTCTTTTTCACATAAAACTTCGAGATCATCATATTTCTTACTTTTTACTTTTTCTATAGCATTATGTGGTGTAAACCTTCTTATTGATCATTTGAATTCTCATTCTAAAACAAACTAAGTTTGCAAAAAAATATAACGCAAATTGACAATTTTTGTACCACCACTCCTTGCACAATTTTTTTGATTGTGCTACACCCTTTCTCTACCTCTAAAAATTGGAGTACAAGGAACTTGTATCATGCTTAACATGATGGAAAGGGATTTACACCTTGTATAGTGCAAAAATTTGACACCAAGTGAAGTCAAAGTATGCTAATCCACTAAACGCAAGGAAGAAATTGGACCCTTTTCTCTACTTCAAACACTATAATATCACAATCCATGTGCTCAAACATTACGATTTTTTTTTGTGTAAGTTACTCAATAAGTCTTAATTGAGATCGTACGGTTAAAACAAGAATTATGAGATTTTTGTTTTGTCCTTACTCATTGCACTAAACGGGAAAATTTGAAGTGTTTTTGGTGTGAAATTGTCAGAGAAATTTAGGGGTTAAAGGAAAAATTGTCGTGTGCGGGCACTTCGGGCAACTCCAAAAACTTTTGCTAAGACACTCTAGTCACTTTGGGTTTTTCAATACTAGCAAGCAATATTATTTCCTTTCATATTGTCAAAAAACTTTTCTTGTCTTTAGTGAAAAATGCATTTTATCCTAAGTCAAAGATTTTCACACATTGCCACACATTGTCGGGCAAGGAACCAAAAATACTTCTTTTTTTCCACATCAAACTTTGAGATCTTCATTTTTTTGCTTTTTGTTTTTTCTATTTCAAGACATGTTGTAAACCTTTATGTTAACCTTCAAATTATCATTATATTAACCTTTATATATTAAGTGTTAAATGAGATTCTACAGTTGAAACTATAAATTTGATTTTTTATTTTCTTCCGTACTCATAGCACTAGAATTAACAATTTTGAAGCGTTTTTGGTGTGAAATTGTTAAGGATATATAGGATTTATCTTTGAACCTAAACCCTAAATTTGATTGCTCAACGCTCACTACTCATTATATACCACTCACAAAATAGCAAACCTCCTAAAGGACCGGGCTTTGTGCTTCACTAAAACCACCTCAAAATTGCGACTTTGATATCAGATTTTATTAGAGTTATTCAAACAATGTCTTTCTATTTTCAACCATTGGATCTTCAAGCTAACTTCTATGAGAAGACACCCTAAATTTTTTGTAAACTTTAATGGTACGGATTAAAAGATATATGCATTTGAAGAGTGCAAAATCATTTTTTCCACCGTGCCTAAACAATGCCAACGTACTTTGACCCAAGATAATGGCATATTTTTTCACTTCACATTGCATAAACTCTATGGATCTATGTTCTACCTTATAATAGGTCATTGCACGCCAAAAATCTCAAGTAATGGAGTTTTTCCATAATAAAAGTGGACGTGCAACGATTAGGGGTTTTGACAATAGTCCTTTACTTAAGAAAGCAGTTTTGTCTTCTAACCCCTAAATTTCCTTGACAATTTCACACCAAAGACACTTCAAACCGTTAATTCTAGTGCAATGAGTACAGAAGAAAACAAAAGATCAAATTTATAGTTTCAACTGTAGAATCTCATTTAACACTTAATAAATAACATAATCACAAAATTTCATCTACTTTGACCCCTCGGATTGAAAATATTTTAGTGTTGGAAGTAGAAAAAATTGTTCATTTTCATCCTTGCATTGAGTGGATCAACAAACTTTGGCTTCACTTGGTCTCAAAGTTTTGCACTACGCACGGTCTAAATTTTATATCATTGTGTTGATCATGACATCAAATCTTTGTACACCAATTTTAAGAGGTAGAGAATGGGTGTAGCATTTTCAAACAAATATTGTGCAGGGAGTGGAGGTTCAAAAAAGCCACTTCACGTTTTAATTTTTTGGGAACAAAATATGTTTTAGAAATGATAATTTAAAGTTTAACATAAAGGTTTACAACATGTCTTGTAATAGAAAATTTTTTATAAAAAAAATGCAGATCTTGAAGTTTGATGTGGAAAAGAAGAAGTATTTTTGGTTCCTTGCCGGACAATGTATGGCAATGTGTGAAAATAAAGGTTAACACAGTAAATTTACACAATAAAGGTTTACACAATAAAAGGTTAACATAAAGGTTTACTCAATAAATTTCAAAGAGAAATGTTAGGGATTGACATCATTGGAATCTGACCAAACCTTCAAATTGCCATTTCTAGACACTTGGTCCTGTAGGGAATAAAGAAAAAATTGTCGAGTGCGGGCACGTCAAGCAACTCCAAAAACTTTTGTTAAGACACTCTATTCACTTTGAGTTTTTCAATACTAGCAAGCAATAGTATTTCCTTTCATATTGTCAAAAAACTTTTCTTGTCATTAGTGAAAAGATGCATTTTATCCGAAGTCAAAGATTTTCACACTAAGGTTTAAGTAATGTCCCAAATAGTTCTCCCATTGACGTTTTAGCATTGTCCTTGATGAAATCTATATAGGGAATTTTTCAAATACTATTTTGGACTTTTGGTTACAAAGTTATTAGACTTCGAAGGTCAAAATGGGGAGTCTGGACTATTGGGGCAGCCAATGCAATTTGAGGAGCAAAATGGGCAGAATTTTGGGACAGAAAGGGCAAGGAAAGGAGTCCAAACTTCTATGCACGAAGTCCAAGTGGAAAAAGCTTTGAAAATTATTAAAAGAGTTATTAAAATAATTTAAAAATAGAAAACAACGAGCCGTCAGCCCGCCTGCAAGCGTCCCGCGCCGAAAGCGGGCCCGCCGAGATTTTTTTCGAAAAAAATTTTAAATTTTTTTTCTAGCTACGAGGGTTGCAAATAGCGGGATAAATTGGCCACCCAATTTCAAGCACTACCCTTTCCCATAATGCTATATTTATTCCATATATTCATGAAAATTATGGATTTAACGAATTTAAGTCTCTTTTTTTTCTAAAATTAGTGAAAAAATAAATTGAAAGTTTCTACCATTGGGATTCTCAAATGCAACAACTTGTATGAAACAAATAATTTCATATCACTTATGTAGTAATTGTCATCATTTTGTACCCCCTTTCACTAAAGTATATATTTCTACATCTATTACCCCTCGAATTGACCTCAAATTTTGCACACAAATAGCTAACAACATATAAGTCATATTGGTAAAAGATTTGATCACATTTCAATGAAAAAACTAGAAGATATGCCTAGTCAAAGTAGGCTGACCTTGCCGGGCAAGGGGGAAAAACACTTTTCTTTGCACTTCAAACACTATAATCTACACATCCGTGCGGTGGATTGCAATCAAATTTGTACTGTAAGTTCATATACATATCTATTTTAAGATTGTATTGTTAAAATTCTAAATTTAGACTTCAATGTTTTTTTTTTTGGCCACTTGTTGATGATGGTAGTTTTGGAGTGTTTCATGAGGGAAAATGCCCTGGGCTTTTAGGGGTTAAGATCTTACAACTACGAGTGCAAACTTTTACTCAAAAATGTGATTTTCATGCCTCTTTATGGTAGTGGCAGTTTTGGACTAGTTTTTCCCTCTAAAATGCCTTGGTCCTTTGGGGGTTAAGATGGCATAATTTTTTTTAAAGTCCAATGAGAATAATAGTTTTACTCCCACATACCTCTTGTCGCCTTGCATCTTTGTACAAAATTTCAAGAATTGCAAATATAGACTGCAACCATGGGAATGCGCTTGAGATTTGCAAAAGCCCACCTTGAGACTTTTTTCATTTAGGGGTTAAGGGTTTAGGATTTACATTTTAGGTTTTATGATTTAGTAACAGATAACACTTTCATACTTTTCAAATGCAAGTACAAAATAATTAATTTTCTCCTATTTGTTTTCACTCACCGCTCACGCTCGTTGTTCACCACTCCCAAGATAGCATAGCTCGGTTCTTTAGGAGTTAAATCACTGTTGGCACTTTTTGATGAGGATTTTCATGGGCCTCATTGTTGGCGATTCCTGGAATCAATACGCAATATTCTCCAGAAACACGGAAACCAAATCATTGCCATGCACGCATAAGAACCTTATTATGAAATTAAGGGAAGATGTCATTATTTTTGTGGAATTTCTGTTGTTCTCTTTTCATTTTATTATTTTACAGAATATGATAATAGCTTGGATTTCCTAGGAATTGATGTAGGGATTTTCGTTGAAATTTCATTAAAATGGAAAGTTTGAATACTCCACATGTTGATAAACAACCTGGCACAAACAATAGTGGAAATTCCTGGAAAAACATGAAAATAAAAAGATTGAAAATTCTTACAAAACATATAAACAACCTAAGCAACATTTTCGAATGATATGTTGTTTGTGATTTGTACATAGATTCACTTTAGCGCTGTAGCTCTTAGTAAAACTATGGACACTGGGTTTGGGTTTTAGGCGGGGATTAGTATTTACATTGAAAAAGTCATGAGGTGGGCTTTTGCACATCTCGGGCATGTGCCCATGGTTACAATTTATATTTGCAATTCTTGAGGTTTGACATAGAGTTGGAAGAAGAGAAGAGGTAGGCGGGAGTATGATTTTTATTCTCATCAAACTTATGGAAAAAAAAGTTATGCCAATTTAAAGAATAAAGTGTGGAGCGCAGGCACGTGGGGCAACTCCAATTTTTTTTGCTAGGGCACTCTAGTAAATGTTAGATTTTCAATACTAGCACGTATTATTATTATTTTCTTTCATACTACTAAAAAACATTTATTGTCTTTAGTGAAAAAATGCATTTTATTCCAAGTCAAAGATTTTCACATGTTGCCACACATTGTTGGGTAAGGAACCAAAAAAAATCTTCTTTTCCACATACAACTTTGAGGTCTACTTATAAAATGTTTGGATTACCATTCTAAAACATATTTTGTTCCCAAAAAATTAAAATGTGAATGACACTTTTTGAACATCCACTCTTAGCACATTTTTTTCGAATATGCTAGACACCATTTCTACCCCTAAAAAGTTATGAACAAGGAGTTATATCATGTTTAACATGATGATATTAAACTTAGACCTTGTGTACTGCAAAACTTTGACACCAAGTGAAGTCAAAGTTTGCTAATCCACTCAATCCAAGGATGAAAATGAACCATTGTTTCTACTTCAAACACTATATTCATTCAATCCATGTGGTCAAAATTGATGAAATTTTGTGAGTATGTTATTTATTGAGTGTTTAATTAAATCCTACGATTAGAACTAGAAATACAATTTATTGTTCACTTCCTTACTCGTTTCACATGAATTAATAATTTTGAAGCATTTTTGGTGTGAAATTGTCAAGGAAATTTAGGGATTGGATGATGTTGGTTATTGAGTTTCAAATCATTTTTAAAAAAAAAACACTCCTTGGATAAGCATTCTTTGAGAAATCAATTGATTGGAATAACATAAAATCTCAAACATAGATGAGATGAATTGATTAATTGGGCTTGCTACTTATTTCTCAACTAACAAATTATTTCTTTTTTTTTGCACAAATAAAACCAAAATTTAATTGCAAGAAAAATTACCATAACAAAGGTCACAACAAATTCGGCCACAACCAATACCAACCACAACAAGGCCGAAGCCAGGATACTATAGACAAGACCCAACCCACAAAACCAACGGCCCTCTCCTAGTGCACATAGCCTCAGAACAACTCCAAGTGCAGTCGAAATGGGTGGAAGCTTTGATCATGTTCAAATCGGAGTTGGCCGTGATGACCCTCCTCCAAGTGACTCTACCATTGTTGGTAAGCCCTTGAAGATTGTATTCTAAATTTGTTGTGGTTGATAGGAAATCATTTCATGAAACATGGCTCACATTAGGGCTTGAAATTTGAAAATGCATATACCAAATAAAATAATCATTAAAAAAATCAATAAAAATAGCATATTCCTGTTCAAATAAGTTGTGGAGAGTTACGTGAGGTGCCTAATTTCATTTCTCTATGAACCATGCACCCTCTTAAAATGAATCATCCTTCGGTCCGAGATGACCCTAAACTACCTGAGTGATAGTGTGAGATACCCAAAGACATGAGATTGTGGGTTCAATCCCTAGCTATAAAATCTTCTCACTTGACAGGACCGCCACAAGTTGGCAATAAAGCAAAGTCTTGTGTGTGCAGAAAAAATAAAAAATAAAAAATAAAAAAATGAATCATCCTGCACTTGTCGGTGGTTAATAATAAAGGCTCCATGATTCCATCTGATGTTGCGTTGTGATTAACATTAGTGTAGAAAAACCATGGATTAATAACAGTAAGCAGCCAACGACAGTGTGATCCTTTTTTTTAAAATTTTTAAAATTTTAATTTTTTTTTAAAACAAAACAAAACCAGGTTTGAACGACAGTGTGATTTTTTTTTTTTTTGAAGCAAAACAAAAAACCAGGTTTTGATTGCAAAAAGACACAAGTACAGACCGGAGAGCCAGTTCCGGCAAACCATAAAGACTCAGGACAACCAGACTACACATGAAACTCCTTGACGCTACAAAGCAACTCATGACAACCCCAAGTGGAGTCGAAAAGGTTGGCCGCCTTGTTTCTGCTAGCCTCAGTGTTGGCAGTGAGAACTCTGCCCCACGCAATCCTCCCATAATCAGTGAGCCCTTGCCAGATGACGTTCTCAATCTTATAGTGATTCCACCTCATCTGGTTGAAGACCCAGTCGTTCCTGGCAAGCCAGATAGTCCATAGAGTAATCCCTCTTAAGAGGAGCCAAATTCTACTAAGGTTCGCAAATCTCCGGGGTGGCCTACTACCAAAGAGTGCCTGCTTAAAATTAACAGAGCCCCATTGGGAGGGCGGGGAGTTTCTGAGCTGGCGAAGAATCTCGTTGACATAGATCCAAGCGCCTTTCGCTTGGCTGCAGTTCCAGAATCTATGCAAAATGCTCTCCTACTCTCCTAGCCTACAAACGGTGCAGCTATCATCAATGTGCGGAGAAATCCGTTTCCTCCATTGGTTCACAGCAACAGCTTTCTGCCACAGTTGCCAGATGAGCCCCGCTTCTTTCCCACTTCGCTCTTTGTCCCAGACATTTCGCCATCTAAGTTTGAAGTTGTTTGGGAGGACTTGACTCCATTTCTTCTGAACCACATTCGGTGGTGGCCGTCGAGCTCGAAGAATCATTCTCCCAAGTTTGGTGGAATAGTTCATGAAGGGAATAGACTTCTTCTTATCTGGCCAAATAAGGCGGCCTGGATCCCATGCAAGGGAGCTGGTTTTGCCATAGTAAAGAAGAATCCCTTTCTCCTTGTTTTCCTTTTTGAAATTAACCACTCTCACCCTTTCAAGTTTCCCCCAAGTAGTAAAAATATTATTGCCCACAACCACCGGTCTCTTAAGGAGGATACTAGCCTTTTCGGCAATAGAGTAAAGGCCATCGCTAGCATTAACTTGCCATGCTCCATTTTTTCCAAGCTCTCCTCTTCCCTGTAAAGCTTGCCCCAAAAAAACCCAGGTAGGCAACGTAACATCATTACGTTCAAAAATTCCAAGCCATTCATTTTGCTTGGGTGGATGGTGCCTAATTTGGAGCCAATACCTACTGACCGAATTGAACCGTTGAAGAAAACCCTCCCAAACCTCAAATTCCTCATCTCTCAGCCCAAATTTTCCAGCAACTTCCTGGGTGACAAGAAACCGGTTCTCCTCTTGTAACCAGATGTCTCTAGTGTAAACCATCCCATTTCTAGCCAAATTTGCCTTCCTTATTTTGGTAAGGTGGATACCTTCCATGAGTAAACCTCTAGCAGTCCATAAAGGTGAACTTAGCCACTCCTCAAGTGAATCGGGCGGGTTGATGTTTACTTCGGTGACCAGACTGCGCCAAGACCGTTTTACCTTATTCCAAAGCTTAGAACCACTTGGACTTTGGAAACCTTTTCCCGTAAACCACCATAGACTTGGTGGCCACCTCGGTCCTGGAGCTGGTTGGCTGTTCTCCAGTCTATATCTAATTAATGATGTGAAATTTGACTGACTAGGCTTACAGGCTGCAATTATCCATTTACACATCAGGGCAATCATAGCTTCCATAGGGTCCACTACTCCAAGACCTCCCAACGCTTTCCTTTGACAAATTGAGCTCCAAGCCACTCTAGCTCTAGAAGGTTGGGTAGTGCCACCCCACATATAGTTACGAATTTTTGCAGTGACTTTTTTAATCCCTGTGTTACTTCCTCCCCAGATTGCAAGGTAGAACAAGGTGGTAGAAACTAGAATATTGTTGCCAATAATGATCCTGGCTGTGCTATTAGCTCTAACTTTTGACCAATACTCTAGTTTCTTATCAATCTTGTCTTGAAGGAAAAAATCCACATTCTCCATTGTAAGGTCAAGTCCAAAGGCCGTTCCTAACAACTTAGTGATTTCTCCCTCCTCTGCCCATTTAAATGCTATCCTTTGGGTCCACTGAGGTCGGGGTTGCCCGTTCTGTCCCCAGAAAAAGGCTGTTGATTTGTCTTTGTTCAATAGTAAACCTGAGGCTTCACCAAATTCTTCTAAGGTCGCAATGACCTTGACTACAACTACTTCCTCCGCCAAGACCGTTAGAGAGGTATCATCAGCATATTGCATAAGGACTTGTGGCTCTTTAGCTCCTGGGAGATTAGCACCTTTGATTCTTCCACTATTGACCTCTCTTTTAATGCAACTATTGAGAATCTCTCCTATAATAAGGAACAGGTATGGTGCCAACGGGCACCCCTGCCGAACTCCTTGTTCGATATTGAAGGTTTCCGTGACTCTACCATTTATACTTACCCTAGCTTTGGCATCTCTGAAAAGCAGTGCAACCATATCCATAAATTCCTTTGGGAACTCCATTGTCTCCAAGGCACGAAAGAGGAAGCTTAGGTCTACACAGTCATAGGCTTTAGAAAAATCTAGTTTTAGGAAAAATAGAGGTTGGTTAGATAGTTTGGCATGATGAATTGTCTCGTGTGTCAGAAAAATATTATCTAGAATATACCTCATGGGGAGAAATGCTGACTGGTCCGGGCTTATCAGGTCCATTAAGATTGGCTGTAGTCTTATTTGGAGTGCCTTAGCAAAAATTTTGTAAGCCACATTGAGGAGTGTAATAGGTCTCCAATTGTTGAGGCTTCCTCTGCTCCCCCCTTTATGTATCACTGCGATAAGCCCTTCTGTGACTCCTTCGTGGAAACTACCTCTATCTACGGCTTCGTTCACCATCTCCAGGTAATCCGCCCCAATAGTCCCCCATAGTTTTTTGTAGAACTCCGCTCCAATACCATCAGGCCCTGGTGATTTCCCTGAAGCCATTTGGTCCACCGCAGAGGAGAGCTCCCCTAGAGAAAGTTCTACCTTCAGTATATCTTTCATTTGACTTGAAAGTTTCGATATTGGCCCTGTTAGAGAGGCTTGTTGGGCTCCTACACGGTTTCCTGACCATGTCCTTCAGGAGTAGAGCTCTGAGAAAAACTTGAAACTGACAGATTCTAGGGCTGGTTGGCTAGTATAGATGCCTCCATGTTCATCCTCAAGCTCCGTGATACTGCTTTGGGATTCTCTCTGTTTGAAGGCTTGGAAGAACTCTTTAGTTGGTTTATCACCTACTTTCCTCCATTTTGTCCTCCCCCTTATGTGTTGTCCAGCTAACTTCCATTCTTCGCACTTGGATAGAAAATCCCTAGCTCTAGTCTCCCTGTTCTGAGCTTCCTCATCATTTGGATTAGATTCAAGGAAAATTCTTTCCTTTTCTAGGTTGCTTCTTGCATCCTCTTCCTTGAGCCTTCTCTCTTTGGCTTTCTTCTTGCAAAGATATTTGTACCATTTAATGACCCTCCTAAGTTTTCCAAAAAACTTTAAAGAAGGGGGACAGTTTAACCATAGCTCTTTCAAATCTTGGATCACTCCTACGTCGTTTAGATAAAAGGTATTCATCTTGTATTTTGCCCCTTTTGGTCTTACCTCCTCTAGTTCCATCAATATGTGAACTGGTAAATGGTCTGAGTGGCTACCATTCCCTAAGATCTTGTAGGTTTTAATATGAGTCTTGGGTTCACCTGAGGGGGAAAGGAAGACATAGAATCTATCTAGCCGCTCTAGTACCCTATCTAGACCCGTTCGGTGGTTGTCCCATGTGAATAGTAGTTGTTGATTGAAATCAAAAAAATCTTGCACATTGAGGAAGTCTTTAAAAATGCTAAAGTCTTGTCTTTCCCTTGCCGAAATGATCCTGGTGGATGATGAGCATTTGTCTCTAGTGTTTTCCACAAAGTTCCAGTCTCCCCCCAATATCCAGTGGCAATTGGGGTTTAGCGTATCCATAAGTTCTCTCCACAGAAGGCCTCTCAAGAAAGGGGAATGTGGAACGTAGATATTTAAAATGCCTAGGTTACTTCCAGTGTTGCCTTTGAGTATAATCCATTGGGCCGAATTCCCCCTAGAGTGCCCTTGATCAATAATGAGGTGTTTGATCTTTGGGGAGACTAACATACTTAGACCCCCACATCCTGCATTGGTTTGGTTCGCCTCTAATGCCTCACAATGAAAAGTATGGGCGTGCCTCCATAATATATTATTCAGAGAGCCAAGTCCTTGTCCCCTCAGCTTGTGTTCTTGGATACATAGAATGTCTAAGGAGTGTAGGAAAGGCAATAAATAGTTCCTGACTCTAGCTACATTTCCAGGATTGTTTAGGCCCTGGACATTATGAGATAGGAGTTGTAAATTCATCCTCAAGGCAAAGAAGATTGGGAGCTAGGGTTGTTGAGAGACTCACAGATTTGGAGTTTCCTGGCGCTACTTTTGTTGTTAGAGCTCCGGTTTTTAGAAACTCCAGCCTGTGCCTTTAGTATCTCCTTCCTCCTGCTTCCCTCAATAGGTTTTTGCCGCTTCGTTCTCTGTGCCAAGCTTATAGTTTCCAAAGGGGGGGCTTCAACATACCCCAGATCCCTTTCCGCCGGGTTAGGAGTTTCACTTACTCTATCTGGTGTCCAGTTGAGCGTCAAAACATGGGCAGCTCTTTCTTCTTCGTTCATGTGTACGTACAGACCCTGTGTCCCACCATCATCGCTAGTTTCGATTGGAAGGACGTTGAGGTCTGGGGCTTCTCTCCCATGCTCGACCGACCTGTCTCCATCATCCTGTACTGGGTCAGTTCCTACCCTGCCCGACATGGTTGCGTCTCCGTGATGGTCGTCTTCTTCAGTTACTGGCCCGCTCTCTCGCCTCGCATCACTGTCAGTGTCCGTTTCAACGGGTCTGCGGGAGGCTTCTCCCTCCCTAACTTCCACCATCTCTACGTCCCCGCTTTGCTGACCTCCCTCCTCGTTTCCCTGTTCTTCCCCATCCCCAGTAAGGTTCGGGGTTCCTTCCATTGCGACGGTCGTTGGTAGGCCTTCCCTCTCCATCGCCCTTGTTTGCGCTCGCGCGTGTCTTCCTTCGTCTCCTGTCAAACCCTCGACGTTCCTGCTGTTTTCTCCGCTCTCCTCCTCCACTGTCGCGGCCGTCGACTGCCTCTCCCCCCTTACTACCCGCCATTGCTGTCCACCTTGATCTTCCTGCGCCTCCTCTCTCGGCGCATTGTTCGTAGGAAACCTTGCTTCATTAAGCGTCCTTTCTTCCTCAGGTGCCTCCTGTTGTTTACCTCTGTCGTCTTGTTGATCTTCGCTTTCTTCGCCCATCAAAGCGTCAAATCTTCCTCCTCGTGGTTCCCTGATGCTCCCTCTCACAGGTAAGTCCCTGGGTTTCTTCTTGTTGCGTCCTTTTTGTGTTTGAAAACCCTCTTCGTCTTTCTCTTGTTCCTTTCCTTTTCCCTTCGCTTCTTGCTCCTTCTCTGAGTGTTCCCCTTGGTGTCCTTTCTGGATTGTTGTCACCTTCTCCTTGGCCGCATTGTTGTTCGTTCTTTGTTTGTTGCCTAGCTTTTGTGGGCAGTCCTTGAGGCTGTGGTCTGTTTCCAGGCAATACCTGCATCTAATAGGTAGAAAATTGTAGTCTATTAGTATTGTGTGGCGGGTTCTTGTTTCCTCGTTAGTAACCAAAACAGAAGGTTCCCACGCTTCACCAGAGTCCATTGCGACGCAGAAACGGTGGTCGGTGCTACTTTTGTCCTCTCCTAAAACTTCTCCGAGCCCTTCTGCTATCTCTTTGAAGACCCCCAGGCAGTCTTCAGGTATGTGCCTCAAGGTTATCCACGTCGGTAGTTTCATCTTGCTCGAAAGGCCTCCTTGATTGCCTATGAGGTTGAACTCTTCATTGTATGGGTCGAACCCTGGAATCCAGCGCTGGAAGATACAGATGCCTTCTAGGGTCCTGTAGGGTGTCAGTAGTAGAAGTTTACTAATGAGCTCCACAGAGTTTGCTTTGATCAGGAAAAAACCCTTGCCGAGGTGACGACCAAGATGCAGGTTTCCTCCTACTTTTTTCTTCAATGCTTCGCACCATTGCTTTAGCCTGAACTCCGATGGCCGTCCTCCCAGAAAAAACGCTATGGAGCTAAACTGCTGCAGGTACTGGGTCTCGTTCTTAATAACCTCCTGGTTTACTTTAATTTCCCTTTTCATGTCTTTCAAGAGATAACCAGCGTAACTTCTCTTATATCCTGGTGGGAGCTCCTCTCCTTGTTTGGCCTTAGTAAGGTGGAGGCCGCAGGCGCTGTTGGTTTGTTCATTGAGCACCTGTTGTATGTCGGATGGGGCAGCTGCTTGTTGTGGCTGGCGGGCTACCTCCGCTTCCTCTATCATCGCAGCAGCCTTCCTCAATACATCTACGTAAGATGCCATCTCTCCTCTCTTTTTTCCCTTTTTAAAAAAAAATAAAATTGATCTTCCTGTTTGTAAAAACCCGAATTGGCCTGGCTGTTTTTGCCCCTTCCTCGTTCCCTGTCTGTGCCCCTAGTTCCGTCTGCTGGTTTCTATTCCTTGCTACGGTGTGTGAGAGGCACCTTCTGTGATTTGACGTACCTTTTTTGCAATACAATCGTATCACCGGAAGCACACAAGCTGGTCGTCACCCACTCCCGGTTCGGCTCCAGCTCCCGCTCCAGTTCCGACACCCGCTTCGGTCGCCTTCGTTGTCTCGTCACATAGTGCAGCTTTTCTGCTTCCCGTGGCTCCTACCTGCTTGTTGCTCTTTATCCCCGCTCTCCAGAGCCCTCGAGCCAGCTTCGGCGCCAAGAAGATCGGCTCCCTCTCCAACTCTCGGTCCCCCTCCACCTCCAGATTCCGCGGCGCCAGTCAGGCTCCACGTTTCGCAGAGGAAGGTTGTTGACGCGCTGCTTTGTTCTGCTACTTGCTGTTCCTTCTCTCTGCTTCCGCTCTCCTGCATAAAGACCCTCCAAACGCTTATGCTTTCACGTTACGTATCTCCTCCAATCTAACTGTGGCAGAACCACAGATTAGCGTGTAAAGAAAAAAACCTTAGTAGATCCAATCTCAAGAGCTCCTACTGTTCCTAGATCCGAACAGAAACAGGACAATGTATCAACATCCTACTCTCAAAACCAGATGTGAGCTTGTTCTAAGTGGATCTAACAGTCTGATGGCCTAGATTCTTCGATCTGTGGCCATTCCACCCTCCAATTGATCCACTCCACCGCTCCGCAAAAGGCAGAACCATCTTGACTGCTATCCCTTGGATGCACTCCACCTTCACGACAGTGTGATTCAGGCTCAATCACTCACTTGTCTACATTGTGCTAATTTAGATAGATCTGGAATATGATCCTTGTCTTTCTGGCATATTCTTCCATGCAATTTTCTTAATTATATTTTAATTTGTATCTCAAGACCTTCCAGGTAATTCACTAGACAAGATACAATCTAACCTCTTTAATAGGACACTCCATTATAGGACAAACACAATAATACGACACATTTTTGTGCGACCAAACATTTTAGTCAAAAACTCCCTCCATAATACGACAATGGCACACGATAATATGACACTTTAGACCCACACTTTGTCATATAGTAGAGGGAAATGAATGCATTGGGAACATGTTATCATGTGGAGAACGACTGTGAACGTTGGGAACAAGCTATCAAGGTTGTGAATACTTAAGTAGGCAATGGACAAAAGTTGCGGCACCACCAAGCACCCGCCAAGCATCTTAGTCCGAAATTTGAAATCTCATTCCAAAATTGTCTTTGTAGCTTTATTATCCATTGTTTGCTAATGTGTTTCCATCATTTGGAGTCGCTTTTGGTTCAACAGATGAGAGAGAGAAGTAAAGGATGGTGAAAAAAACCAATGAATTTAGAGCTTTGATTGGAGAAATAAAGCTTGGGGGTGAAGAATTACCAGTACAAGATTATGTGAACATGGCTGGTGACGAGTGGATTGAAGAGCAAATTGTCCCAAGGCAGGACCAGAGGCCTGCCCAGAGGAGACTTCGACGGATTTTGGTGAGCATCGGGGCACTCCACCAAAACAAACACCACTCCTTCACTCGTCTTGAGAATCGGTGGAGATGCGTTGATGTGCCAAAAGAAAAACGACTCCAGTTGTTGGATGCCATGACAACATGATGGGAACCAAGTGTTGGCTCAAAGTGGTCGAGAACTTGAGAGCAACGTGAGCAATTACCTTGAAACAGACCCTTTAAATGTTGTTTAAAGGGCCTAAAAACAACATGCGGAAGGAAGAATCTGGAAGGTGCCCTAACAACTTTCCAGCTTCCGGCCTAGGATATGAGCTTTGGTGCATTAAGACAAAACACTTTCGCAACTTGCGCACATGTTGTCGAAAACACACGATTTTTTGTGCGTATAGACAATCAACCTGCACATACTGATACACACCTGATATTTCACAACGAACTAGGGCACGTTTGCGTGCACTAAATAGGAGCCCATCTTTGGCGTGCACCAGAATGTTTGAAGGGTGCCATTGAAAAAATTTGCAAGGTGCGGACGTCGGTGGGGATCCAAAAATGGACAAGCGATGCGCGCAATAAAAAAACTCCCCGTTGAGGGCAACGTCTAGGAGCCCGAGAGCTGCATGGGATGCTCTGAGACTTGGAAGAACGCTTTGTACACGGATCTTTTATTTACCCCCGGACGAGCGATGCACCAAGCCTCAACCTTGGGTGGATCTTCCTTTCTAGCCTTCTTATTTTTGGAGCTCTAGAGTCTAGAGGCTTTTCTTGGATTTTTGGGCCAAATTTAGGGCTTGCGACCCCAAATCACCCTAGTAGCCCTTCCTCTTATCAAATAGGCCCCCCAATATAAAAATAGGGGCCAATTTTGTCCCTACCCTCCCCGCCCTCCCAAGCCTGAGGCTTCCTGCATTGCTCGTTCGGGGTTTTATGAATAATTTTTTGCACAACCCTCGTAGAGCTTACCACAGACAATAAGCGACTGCACATGGCAGCCATACGACTGCCAGTCGGCCCCCATCTGTTCCCGGGGTTCCTGAGTTGGGGCTTCGATGACCAGATCGGATGAGATAGCCAAACTGACGAGGAACCCTTGCCAAAGCCTCTGGTTGAGGTAATTTTCTCACATTTTGGCACATTTTGAAAAAAATTAATCTAATTTATTTTGCTTTGTTGTAATTTAGTGGCAAGAGGCGAGAATTGAGGCGGGGTGGGGGAAATTTTGGAAACACGCCTAGGGCATGTGCTCCCATAGGTTGATGATCCGGGCCCTGCCGCAATCTGACACAACTAGACCAGACCCTTCTCGCCACTAAGGAGGGGTTGAAACGACAAGAGCGCCTCTCTGCCCAACAATCTCCCATGCTCGCCCTCCCTCGCCCCATTCCAGTAGCTCTCGCCCCGGCTCCCCAACCCAATCCAGCGGCTCTCAATACCCGCCCACTGTTGATACCCACCCATTGTTCGTACCCCCCCACTCGAGGGTCCAGGCCTCTACAAGGACTCTAGAGGCACCAAGGACCAGACTACTTGAACACCTCAAACAACTCTAGCCCCTAAAGACTTTGCACTTTGGCCTCAACTATCTTTCAACCTGTACGGTCATAATTCACCAAAAATTTACCTCATCATCTTATACTAGTTACTAAGAAGATCCTACGGTTACATTTTCAAAAAAGTTAATCTTGGTTCAAAGTTAATGAATTGTATAAAGATCCCTCTAAAATGCCTTAATCCTTTCAGGGCTAGCATAGCACACACTAAGTTGTCACGGGACGTGGCATCGAGGGCCTCTCTGTATCGTAGTGTTTAATGTAGACTAGTTCGTTATTAATCTACGGGTTTAGGGATGTACGGTGGTGCGCCGCTTTCATTTGTGGATGTTTTCCATCCACTTAGGATTGTATGTGTGTGCGTATAGCGCCGCACACGTCCTTGACTTGACGTCTTTGTGAAGTCAAGCTTTGTAAGTGAGAGTGGTGAGTAGTAAATGAGAGTTACTTGTAAGTGGCGGTTTAAGTGATTAGTAAAGTCTCAATGCTTACCATTTCACTTCACACTTGTTGATTCACCCATTGTGGTGTGCGTGACGCTTCAGTACTCTTGTGATACACAATACTTTCCTTAAGGGTGTACAACGTACACTTGTTTTAGTGTATGTTTTTCCTTTATTTGATGTTGGTTAGGACTCTCAATCTGTTGTGGATATCGATCTTTCTTTATACGACAAAGTGTATTAGTGATTCGTATATCAATCTAATAATAACGTATGTTACATGTAAGATCTACAGCTAAAAAAAACAGAAAACAACTACATCACAGAAATGTATCATTATTGCACATGAACTTATATTAGCAGTGGGCGGATATCGCGAGGCGTAGGTTAGGATTGGGGAGCGAGGGCAAGCCTTGATCGGAACGGGGCAAGGGAAGGCGAGCTAGGGAGGCTGCCGGGCAGGGAGGCACTCCCCCTGTTTCAACCCGCCCTTAGTGGCGAGGCTCCCCTAAAATAATCATACATTTCAATGAAGTAGTTCATTTTTTAAATTTATTTTTTTCAACTGTAGACCTTATATGTAGCACATATGTTTTTTTATTAAATTGGTAAACTAATTACTAAAACACTTAGTGTGTGGCATATTAGCCCTAAAAGGATCAAGGCATTTTAGAGGGATCTTTACACAATACATTAACTTTGAACCAAGATTAACCTTTTTGTGAATGTAACCATAGGATCTTCTTAGTAACTTGTATGAGATGATGTGATAAATTTTTGGTTACTTATGACTATACGGGTTGAAAGATAGTTGAGGCCAAGGTGCAAAGTCTTTAGGGGCTAGAGTTGTTTGAGGTTCTCAAGTGGTCTGGTCGTTGGTCGCTCTAGAGTCCCTACAGAGGCCTGGACCCTCACTTGGGCTGGTACTAATAGTGGGTGGGTATTATCAATGGGCATGTATTGGGAGTCATAGGTTTGGGTTGAGGAGCAGGGGCGAGAGCTACTGGAACGGGGGGAGGGAGGGCGAGCAAAGGAGGTTGTTGGGTAGAGAGGCGCTCCTCGCCACTAAGGGCGGGTCAAAAGAGGGGGGAGTGCCTCCCTGTTTGGAGTGGCTTCTTGCTCAGCCAATCCCCCGTTCTTGCTCCGCTCTTGAGACCACCGTTTCCGTGGTTGCGCCCCCACTCACAATCTGTCCCTTGCCCACATCTCATGAGGCTATACTCGAGTTTAAGGCCGTGTCTTTGAAGATCAATCACATTCTTTTCTTAAGAGTATTTACTATTTGTCTTCTCTTCAACTACTTAAGAACCTATGTAGAGCCAAAGTGCAAAAATTGTTAAATTTCAAAAATTTAGAGCTAAAAGAGCTATAGAAACAAATAAAAATAGGAAAGTAAAAGTAAAAGTAAAAGTAAAATATTAAAATAAATAAAAATACAAAAGTAATTTTAAAAAGTAAATAGACATAGAATTAGAAAGGTGTGAAGAAAAGACACAACTTTTAATTACATGAAAAGGTTTAAGTGAAAAGGTGGAAAAACCTCTAGGAAGGTTGAGACTTTTCCAATTACTTAGTATTAGAGAATAGAATTTTGTGAAGAATTCACCACATGGAAGATTGATGTGAGTCCTAGCTTGGAGCTAGTTCGTGTAAAACTTACAAATTGGTTGTAAGAAATCTTTATAATAATATATTATATTATTTGAGTTAAATTGAATGTTGTATGTTGTAAAGAATCTCACACTTGAGTACGGTGTGATTCAATTCTTAAAAACAAATATAAATTGCTTATTTATAATCACTTAAATTGTTAAAGCAATTGTGAGGAAACTAATGTTGAACTTAGAAAGTGAGTTGCATTAGCATTTAATAAATTGTCATTGGAAATTAAATAGTTCTTACATAAATTCTTAGAAAATTTAAACATTTTTAAATTAAAGGATTTCTTCAAAGAAGAGAATAACTATCAATTGCGAGATTGGTTAAAAGTAATCAATAGTGGAAGTGATTACTTTGAATAGAATTTGAAACAAAAATTAATATTAACTCTTAACAAGTGGATGTGGTTTGTGAGTTAATGAGTGTAATTGTTTAAGTAAAAACGCCCACATGGAGCTAGAGATTAGCAGTGGACGGACGAGAATAAAGAAGGAGCGAATTGCTAAAAGGTTAGCATTGAATTAGAAGAAATGGCAATGAAGCTAAATGGATAGAATCCATTATCAAAGTGGGTTAAGATTAGAAGTAGTCAAACACTCACAAGTTGAAGACATTGAGCAAGGCTCATGCCATAATTCACATGTTTGGTGAACTTGCATTCATAAGTTAAAAACCTTAGAAAGTGGACATTGGAGTGTATTGTTCTTACTTCTAGATGATAGAATCCTTGAGAATTGGGTAAACACCTTATTTTAACAGAGATATTTGAGAGAACTACCTTTAGATTGGACGCCAGATCATCCCCTAGAATGAACCTAGCTTTGGGTGAATCTTGGGTGTTTTGTAAATCGACCCAAGTTAAAACCTTACAACCTCCAACACCTCAAGTCTCGAAAGCATGTAGACAGTCAGGACGGGTATCGGGGAGCATTGGGCCGGTATCAGGGAGGCAATGTGTGTGACCACAAATAAACGTGGCATTGAGTTGGGGAGCGGGGACGGGCTGTGAGTGGGAGCGCAGCCACAAGAACAGGGGTCGCAAGAGCGAACAAGAACGGAGGACTAGCCGGGCAAGGAGCTACTCCGGGCAGGAAGGCGCTCTTCTCCCTTTCGACCCGCCATTAGTGGCGAGCAGAGGCGCTCCCACCATTTCAACCCGCCCTTAGTAAGTAGACGCACACGACGACCATATGGGGCTTAATCTCCCAGACATGGTCCCTAAAATTCCGGGTTGAGCTCTTCATGCCCACACCAATTTCATGGTATAATCTGATATGGTTCCTAACCAAACCATTAAGTTACCCTCTTCTAATTTACCTTTTAAACCACATTATTACCAGAACATTCCCAATGAGTTCCCAATGAGTTCCCATGTTGTTCCCAAGAGTTCCCCACCGTGTTCCCAAATATGTTCCCCAACGTCCCCCATCGGTCCCAAGGCATTCCCCCCATTCCCGAAAAGTTCCCAACGCGTTTACACTGGGAACCAATTTACACCTATAAATTTTTATCCAAATTTACATTTTATTTAGTGTGGCCACCACCAATCATTGGGGACCCAACGCAGGCTCATCCGCACACATGTGCGTGAGCGTAGTGGCGAGGGCGCGAGCTTAGTATCATGTGCGCGTGCTAAGTGTGTCGGACCGCTCACCCCCACGAGGGGCCACGCACCCAAGGCTGTAGTCTCGGTACTACTACTGTCATCCTTGTCCATTCATCCACCCGCGCACACAACTTTCTATACAAACCTGCTGCCGCCGCGCTTTCACCAGTTGGCGAATGCTCCGCTCTCGGATCAACACTTCTACTTCTCCGTAGCTTCACACCACCAACAATGCAGTTCCCGTCTATACAGATCTTTGTTGCCAATCAGTCACATATCTCTAGTGCGAGAGGGATGGCAGTGGGCCAGCTTCTGGATCAGAGCTAGTAGTTCTCATACATAGCGCGAGCTGGGGATGGCGTGTGAATCACCAGCTGCGGATCCGAGGCGAGATTAAGGTTTTGTATTAGAGCAGTTGATCATACATAGTGTGAGAATTAGGGTTGGGGAATCGGTTATTTGGAGCTGTGTGTTGGAGCGAGGTCAAAGCAGTTGATCATACTCAAGCACTGAGAGAAGGGTTTGGGAATCAGATTTTCAGGACTTTACAACTTTCAAAGGTCATTGGCGGATCCCGGGTTTCGGTGCCACCATTCACGTATTATATATTCCCACACAATATGCTTTTTGCGACACTGTTGTGATGGTTTCGGGTCCTGGAATCAATTAACGAGCGAGCGCGCAATTGGGTGGATGCCGAAGAAGGGGTTCGCTTTTGTCGGGAAGAGTGGATTGAGAGGGGAGAGATCATGTAGTGGTTTCGGTCGGAGAGAATGGAGAAGGTGTTGCGAGAGGAAGGAGGCGATGCGCTGTGCAGTCCGATGGACGCACTGCGGATGGGCATGACGACGCCGTTGCGGAGCTTCCTGGGGAAGCTGACGCCGCCGACGCTGCCGCAGATCGTCGGGATGTGCGAGGATCACAGTCCGCGAACGTCGAGCGTCACCGCCGCGGAGATTGAGAGTGCGCGCCAGATCCTAGACGCGGAGATGGGCGGTAGGCGGGGGTGCGAGGTCGCGCCGCGGCCCGGGCAGAGTGTGGTGATGGTGGCGTTCGACGGGAGCGTGAAGGAGCTGTCGCACGCGGGGATCGTGTGGGCGATGGAGAATCTGCTGAAGCGTGGGGATGTGTTGGCGGTGGTGTCGGTGTTCGACTCCGTGCGCGGGCCGCTCGGGTACCGCGTGAAGGTCGGGGACCGGAAGTGGCTGGGCGCGAACGAGAGGCTGGTGGAGGACGAGATCGAGCAGCGGATGGAGGCGTGGCGGAGCTTCCCGGGGCTGGAGAATCGGTGCGCCGAGGGCGGGGTGAAGCTTGTCGTGACGGTGAAAGCGGCGCAGCGCGGCGAGTTTGCCATCTGCAGGGAAGCCGTGAGGCTGGGCGCGGCGCACGTCGTGCTGGATAAGAGCCTGAAGAACCGTCGCCGCGAGGTTTACTTGCAGAACCTCGCGTGCGACGTGACGAGGATGCGCCGGAGCGGGGGCGTGGAGGTCATTCGGCCGTGCGTGGATCAGCTCGCATCCCCGACCTCAGTCATCCCCGCGGCGCCGCCCCTCAGCTATGGCGACCAGATCGACGTGTTCGAAATCTCGCTGGGAGTGCCAAAACCTAAGCTTCGTGCGGTCGCGTCTCCGCGCTCAAGCTCCTCCGGATCAGAGCTTCCGTACCCTGGAGAGATGAAGTCGCGCACACACGCGTCGTTCTCCGGCGAGCTTCCATACTCTGGAGAGATCACGGAATCGACGAAACACTCTGGAGAGGTTCCATTCTCCGGAGAATTGAAGCTGCGCACCTCGGGGGAGCTTCGTCGTCTCTCAATTCCCGCGGTTCTGGCGTCCTCGTTCGATCGATCCATGAGCTTCTCCACAACCTCAGCCGTGCACTCGAGCTCCGTGAGCGCCGCCACCACCTTCGTGCAGACCTCCTCCTGCAGTGCCTCGAGCTCCCACGACGACGCCACGGCCAACGACCACCGCGACGACGACCTAT